>ONZH01001469.1:0-87993 GCA_900303285.1 Rhinella marina | reverse complement strand
CAGTACAGTGGCCTATTAAATGCCTAGATATTGTATATTTCAAAGTACACAGCCGTGTAGTAACTGAACAGACGGTGGGTATTTACACCAGGTATGTGAGATAATTTAACAAGAGAACGCACAGTACAGTGGCCTATTAAATGGCCTAGATATTGTATATTTCAAAGTACACAGCCGTGTAGTAACTGAACAGACGGTGGGTATTTACACCAGGTATGTGAGATAATTTAACAAGAGAACGCACAGTACAGTGGCCTATTAAAATGGCCTAGATATTGTATATTTCAAAGTACACAGCCGTGTAGTAACTGAACAGACGGTGGGTATTTACACCAGGTATGTGAGATAATTTAACAAGAGAACGCACAGTACAGTGGCCTATTAAAATGGCCTAGATATTGTATATTTCAAAGTACACAGCCGTGTAGTAACTGAACAGACGGTGGGTATTTACACCAGGTATGTGAGATAATTTAACAAGAGAACGCACAGTACAGTGGCCTATTAAATGGCCTAGATATTGTATATTTCAAAGTACACAGCCGTGTAGTAACTGAACAGACGGTGGGTATTTACACCAGGTATGTGAGATAATTTAACAAGAGAACGCACAGTACAGTGGCCTATTAAATGGCCTAGATATTGTATATTTCAAAGTACACAGCCGTGTAGTAACTGAACAGACGGTGGGTATTTACACCAGGTATGTGAGATAATTTAACAAGAGAACGCACAGTACAGTGGCCTATTAAAATGGCCTAGATATTGTATATTTCAAAGTACACAGCCGTGTAGTAACTGAACAGACGGTGGGTATTTACACCAGGTATGTGAGATAATTTAACAAGAGAACGCACAGTACAGTGGCCTATTAAATGGCCTAGATATTGTATATTTCAAAGTACACACAGCCGTGTAGTAACTGAACAGACGGTGGGTATTTACACCAGGTATGTGAGATAATTTAAACAAGAACGCACAGTACAGTGGCCTATAAATGCCTAGATATTGTATATTTCAAAGTACACAGACCGTGTTAGTAACTGAACAGACGGTGGGTATTTACACCAGGTATGTGAGATTAATTTAACAAGAGAACGCACAGTACAGTGGCCTATTAAATGCCTAGATATTGTATATTTTCAAAGTACACAGCCGGTGTAGTAACATGAACAGACGGTGGGTATTTACACCAGGTATGTAGATAATTTTAACAAGAGAACGCACAGTACAGTGGCCTATTAAAATGGCCTAGATATTGTATATTTCAAAGTACACAGCCGTGTAGTAACTGAACAGACGGTGGGGTATTTACACCAGGTATGTGAGATAATTTAACAAGAAAACGCACAGTACAGTGGCCTATTAAATGGCCTAGATATTGTATATTTTCAAAGTACACAGCCGTGTCAGTAACAGAACAGAACGGTGGGTATTTACACCAGGTATGTGAGATAATTTAACAAGAAACGCACAGTACAGTGGCCTATTAAATGCCTAGATATTGTATATTTCAAAGTACACAGCCGTGTAGTAACTGAACAGACGGTGGTATTTACACCAGGTATGTGAGATAATTTAACAAGAAAACGCCACAGTACATGGCCTATTAAATGGCCTAGATATTGTATATTTCAAAGTACACAAGCCGTGTAGTAACTGAACAGACGGTGGGTATTTACACCAGGTATGTGAGATAATTTAACAAGAAAACCCGCAAGTACAGTGGCCTTTAAATGGCCTAGATATTGTATATTTCAAAGTACACAGCCGTGTAGTAACTGAACAGACGGTGGGTATTTACACAGTATGTGAGATAATTTAACAAGAGAACGCACAGTACAGTGGCCTATTAATGGCCTAGATATTGTATATTTCAAAGTACACAGCCGTGTAGTAATGAACAGACGGTGGGTATTTTACACCAGGTATGTGAGATAATTTAACAAGAAAACGCACAGTACAGTGGCCTATTAAATGGCCTAGATATTGTATATTTCAAAGTACACAGCCGTAGTAGTAAACTGAACAGACGGTGGGTATTTACACCAGGTTATGTGAGATAATTTAACAGAGAAGCACAGTACAGTGGCCTATTAAATGGCCTAGATATTGTATATTTCAAAGTACACAGCCGTGTTAGTAACTGAAACAGACGGTGGGTATTTACACCAGGTATGTGAGATAATTTAACAAGAGAACGCACAGTACAGTGGCCTATTAAATGGCCTAGATATTGTATATTTCAAAGTACACAGCCGTGTTAGTAACCTGAACAGACGGTGGGTATTTACACCAGGTATGTGAGATAATTTAACAAGAGAACGCACAGTACAGTGGCCCTATTAAATTGCCTAGATATTGTATATTTCAAAGTACACAGCCGTGTAGTAACTGAACAGACGGTGGGTATTTACACCAGGTATGTGAGATAATTTAACAAGAGAACGCACAGTACAGTGGCCTATTAAAATGCCTAAGATATTGCTATATTTTCAAAAGTACAACAGCCGGTAGTAACTGAACAGACGGGGGTTACAACCAGGTATTGAGCAATTTTCTAACAAGGGGTACCAGGGCCTATTAAATGCCTAATTGATATTTCAAGACACAGCCTGAGTAAACAGGGGGTTACACCAGGTTGGATAACTAAAACCCACAGTACAGGGCCTATTAAATGGCCTAGATATTGTATATTTCAAGGTACACAGCCGTGTACTAAACTGAACAGACAGGTGGGTATTTACCCTGGGTATACAAAAAGGGTATTGCAGGCACACAGAACCCAGAAACACTAGAGCCAATAAACTGTATTTAAAAAAATAAAATAAAATTCACAGCCGTATACTGCCAGATCAGATGGTGCATATACACACTAGTTATATAACAGGGTTGTTCAGCCTAAAAGAACGCTGAACAGTAGTGCCAAATATAGTTTTGGTATGTAGCAGAGCACCTAATACACCACTTAATGCCTCTCTCTGTCCCTACTCCAGCAGCTATCCCTGAATACAGCAGCGTTCTCTGTAAAGTCTATATTGTAGTAAAGCTATCACTGAAGTCCACTGTAGTAGCCCTGATAAGGGCTTTTAATCACGCTCCTGCCTGTCCAACAGCTAAAACCTATCTGTCCCTTCTCCAGCCTCTGTCCCTGACTAAGTTCACGCAGCATTATGCGTTACGAGCAGGAAGAGCTGAGTTTTTAATATTCGAGGTCACATGGTTTTTCCAGCCAATCCATGTAGACGCTGTTTTCGCGCTGCCAGCGTGCTCAGCGTGCCTGTCATACCCCCCCTGCATGTTGATTGGTGGAAAAAGAGCGCCAGGGAAGGTGGGAGAGGAAACGAATTCTAAGTGCGCCATCGCCGTTATACTCGATTGAAATCGAGTATGCCGAATATCGTAGTATTCGATCGAATACCGGCTCGATCGAACACTACTCGCTCATCTCTAGTGCTGAATAAGCCGAAGTTATGTAAAGACCTGTGACTTAATAAAGTTTAGGGCTTTATTAAGAACAGCACCTGAAACGCAGGTCTTAATAAATGTGCCCCTATATCTACAAAAAATGTTAACATGTTTTCACTCCCCACTGGCTGTTCTACCACCTTTACATTGGTTCTTCTCAGTCCCTTGCAGTATATTGTTCTACCTTTTCCATAGCCTCTGTAGATATTTTAGAGGTTTATAGTTGGGCTACCTCACCTAGCTGAACTTTTCAAAGAGGACTTGAATGTGCTTCCCTTTTCAAAGTTAGACAATGTTATACGTGCAGGTTAAGTGCCAAATCATTTTTCTACATAATATCATATTGCTTTTCAGAGTTCTAACAAGTGGATCGGCACTTAGCTTTTTAATGCACATATAATGACTATACTCGTAAAAACACCTGCTGGCAAAAAAAGAGCCCATTCTTACAAAAATAAAGCACTTTACATTGATGTGGCTTTAAATAAATTGGGTAAAGAAGCTATTGTCAACTTTAGTACACAATTAGTGTTCCAGCGCAGTTACGTAAAAGAGAGGCACTTTAAGAAGCAGAAAGGGGAAAACATACTATTACAATGCAGGTTCAAATCCTTCTCTATTATAGCATGCCATTCCTTGCTGTTACATCTCAGTACATTTCCTTGTAGGCTAGTGGTCATTAATAGGCCACCCAGCTACAGTCAACAACTAGCAAGTGCCACTTATTTGTGAAAAATAACATTTTTAATACATCTATATTGGAATTCTTGAGAGGCCAAGGTTGCTATATGCGGATCCATTTGAGACATCTGAGCATACAGTATTTCTTTGTATAGTAGGTTAAAAAAATATCTTCAACTATATGAACAATATTTAAGGTGTTTTCAAATATTTGGATACTACTGGCTAGGAATTAGCAAATTTCTTAAAATTCGATTTGGGTCACCTGATTCGATCCGGGTCTGAATAAATTCAAGGAAAGAATTCTCTCTCTCCCGTTCTCCCCATCCAGAGTAGCCCGCCTCCAGCGATTGTATTACAAGATGAACGAACAAGTCCACAAGTCACAAAAGATGCTCTTTGGGCATGTCGGATTATGTTGACTTTAGTATTCTCTATGTGGTCCCAGCACTCATCCACTTTCTTTGGCGGTTTGTGGGTGCACGTCTATGTGTAGACCCTTACTTCACCTTAGGGTCCGAATCTTCTTATGTATGCAAATATTAGACAGCACTCCAGAAGTATATCGCAAAGTAAGTTTATTCAGCCGAGCATGATGCACAATAATAGCAATGTTTCAGGCTAATAGCGTCAAAATCAGGCCAAGGCAGTGTGCAGGAGCAGGAGGATCGGCCGTGCGGTTAGAATGAACACCAGCGCGGTTTAAATATGGCGGGGTGGATACGTCACCCACACTGGCCGCTAGGAATGTCCTGCGTACACAGGAAACCACTCTTGGTGGTACAGGAAGGAGGGAGGAGGGTTTATGTTGACTGATACGGCTTGTGATACTGCAGAAGAAAAAATGTCCTGCTTTGTCCAACAAGATGGGGAACATGCCGCACCTCACAGACCTCACTGGCACGGTGGGTGCATGAACTGTTTGCAATGGAGCGAACTGTGAGCAAGGGGTTATGGCCACCATGTTCCCCAGACTTGTCCACATGTGATTTATATCTCTGGGGAAATTTAAAACAGAAAGTGTCCATCAACAATCCACATCTCCTGGTAGAACTCAAGGAGAACATCACAAACACCATCCACATACTATCTCTGGAGGCAGGATACTTTTTGTGGGCCACCCTGTACAAAGTTTCTTATAGCTGCCAATTTAAAACATTGCATGGTAATCAAATTAAATGTATATACTTTAACCACACTGTAAATATAAAATTTACAACTATTATGCAATGAAATTCACTTTGAGACTAATACTTATGTTATTCTTGCACGGCTGCCACTGCTCTGCCTGCTTGCTTCGGCCTTAACCCGCCTCTCACTCCTCTCTTCTTCCTGGCAGAGTATCTCTGTCCCTCCACACACACTAGAGGCTCAGCCTCTGTCCATCTGGTTCTTAAAGGGACAGTGTGCATGGAACCTAGTCTTCACCAGCTTATGGCTAAAAACCTCTGGGTACTTAAGGGACCTTTATCTGTAGGAAGATTTCCGAGCAATAGGTTACTAGTCTGCTAGTATCTTGCTATGGTGTGTTGTATTGATTTGTCTGCCCGTGTACAGACTTCTGCCTGTTTCCAGGATATTGATTCTCCACTGCCTGAACTTACCTGTCCTTATTGACCCTTTGCTGCCTGCCCTGACCTCAAACCATTTACTCAATTTAATGTGTTCTGCCTGCCTGACATCAGTTTTGCCTTACCTCTTGGGTTAGCTGTCAACCAGACAGAGACTAATCCAGAGGTTAGTGGCCTGGTGGTTCCCCTGCAGCAAAGTCCAGATCCCTGTATAGGGATTAAAAGATGAAAACCAGATGAGTGCCAGGGTAACGCCCTTAGAAGTAGCCCCCAAGTTATATTTGTTCGGTTGACACAGCAGTTCTACACCCACTGTATAACACACGTTAGCATGCAAAATCACAGATATCATTACTATATTTCACTAAATATTAGTTTTTGTTGCACTACATTTACAGATTTACTTTTAAACAAAAAGCTATAGTCATCTGTGAGTTTTGCTTTTCAGTCAGTCAAATTTAATCCCTATTTATTACAGGCAAATATAGTGAGGAACGCAGAAGTAAAAAAAAATATGACAAAATGATAGGATAAGGGATCTGGTAGAAATTCCAGGCTTCTCGGAAGTATGCTCCACAGTATTACACATGCTATTAGCGATTAATCTATCCAGCCACTTGATGTCACATTAATCACATAAACCGAGCTGTGAAAGCTGATATCATATCTTCTACTGGAGAACCTCGTTTTCAAGAGAAACCATTTACAAATATGAAAGTTTGCCTTTTTCTTCACGCTTTTTTGTCACTTTTGTAAAAATATTATATTAACTGGGTGAAGAGATAGTGTTAAAATATAATCTCCAAGTCTTGTGGGTAATAAAATGGTTTCTTAATCGTCAGTGTTCGGAACACAATTATCTTTTCAAAGATGGCTTAGTTAAGTATCTATAATCAAGGTGAATCCAGGGGAAACTCATATGTGCTGAGAATGAGGGTCTACTCTACTGGGTGCGATTTCATTAGATTATGAAGATTTGTACACCTCTCATGGGCAAAGTGAAGATGAAAATAGATGTTCCAGATACCTAAACCTAATGCTATATAGTTACTGTAGAAGGTCTATAAGTTAAACTAAAGAGCAGAGGCAGAGGAGATAGGTGTAATGCAACATGAAGCAGAGCTAAGTATGCAAACAAGGCTGAATCATTGGGTATAGTTAGAAGTTGAAGTGAATGTGAACACACATGGGGGGAATTTATCAAGAATATCTGAGGTCAGTTTTGCTTCAGTCTGCATTGTCCTACTTTATGCAACATATATCACATGTCACGTGTTGTTTGATAAATTTGTTTTATCCTTAGGGCTCATGCACTCGACCGTATGTATTTTGCAGTCCACAAAAAACGTTCTGCAAACATCCGTGTGCATTCTGTATTTTGCAGAACGGAACAGCTGGCCCCTAATAGAACATTCTATTGCATTCAATGCGGACAATAATAGGATATGTTCAATTTTTTTGCAGAACAGAAATACGGACATACGGAAATGGAATGCACATGGAGTAACTTCCGTTTTGGGTTTTTTTGCATTGAAATGAATGGTTCCGCATATGGTCCCCAAGAAAAAGATAATATGTTTGTGTCCATGAGCCCTTAAACCTAAATTTTTTGTCTAGAAAAGCTCCTCCAATTTTCCTCCTCCATCCTCCCACTAGAGTGAGATTGTGACTTTTTGAAACTTTTTTTTTAAAGTCTCAATGATATGGAGTGTAACTCATTAACATAGAAAATCACACCCATTTTTCCACCCACATTAAATAAAATTAAATAAAAATGTGACTTTAAAAAATGTAATTTTCTGATGACACATTCCCTTTAAAGTGTAACTTTAATTTTTTTTTTCTAAAATATGTAGGGCAAGTGATTCTGATTATGTTTGCAATATACTTTATTTGTTGATTTTATATCAATTTTATTGTTAGAAAACTGCCACAGTACTGAACAGTGAAGATGCTCCTTGCTCAATGCTGCACTCACTACCTCCCCTATGTAGCTACTATATATTGTGGTGAAGTGTACAGTAGAGGTGTGAAGGGGGTGTATACAGTATACCCGTTTTCCAGTTTAGTTGGGTGTGGTAATGTAATACCCCAGAGTGGTATTACCATTTCTTCACCCTACTACTGTCTTTGATTGCTGCCAATAATTTCATCTATGTATTTGTTCCGGGTCCTCCTGCATTGTGTATTCCTAATATTGCTCTGAAACTGGTATATTCATGTAATGTTCCCAGTTGTCCAGCAGATGGAGGTGTGTATCTGGAAGATTGAGACAGATCCTTAGATAAAGTGGAACTTACCATTTCATTCTCCCCCTTTTGGGCAGAAGTGGGCTAGTCCTGCTTCCTTCCAAAGGGAAGGATGGCATTTCTAGTTGATTCCAGTCTAGTCTAGACAGTGGAGCTGAGAAGACATGAAAGATGGAGCAGTGAGGGGAACTGTCCCCCTCCTGCAGCAGAAGTCTCAAAAGGGAAGCAGCTCATAGAGCCCCCAGACTCCTCAGAGAGAGTTTGGGCACCCTTGGTCAAAATTATTGAAACTGAACAGTAAGGCATAACATTCAAGGTGACAGTTCCCTATTAAGTAAAAAAATAAATAAATCTTTATGTTCATCTTATGTAGTGATGAGCAAAGTTTTAAAAAGTTCAATTTGGACACTTTGCCAAATTTTTCAAAAAAATTTGATTCGATTCAGATTAATTTTTCATAAAGCGCATTATAAATCAGCTATTTCCCAGCCTGCAGGGAGAGTATATCTCGACGTATATCACTTTGCATCACAGAAACATGCATAGCTAGTCCATTGTGGAAGTGCAACAGTTATGTTGCGTCAGTATGACAGGCAGGTGTCACTCTTAGACTCAGTTCACACTTCACTTATTTAGTCAGTTACTGGTCAAAAACTGACCAAATAATTGAGGTCTGAACTCAGCTTTACAGGTCAATGTTGGCGTCAGGCATAATGTACTTAACCGTGCCCCAAGATTCTACTATGAGTGAAAAAGCAGTCTCATTTTACACCACCTGCTGATTCCACATAGATTGCTAGACAACCTGTTCTGTTACATATTGATACAAGTAGTGGCCCCATGGCAGAGTGGAGAGGGTGTCAGCAGTAAGTTTGTGTTGACATCACTGTTTATTTATTTTTCCCTACTTCTGATCCGTCATAAAAACAACCCCAAAAAAATGGATCCTGTCTTTTGAGCATCCAGTGTCACATTGTCAGTATTTGGTCAGTAATTGATCAGTATTGGTAAAATAGGCCAAAAAACAGGAGTGGGTCCAAAAAAGAAATGACACGTGATGGGAATATTTGCCTGTTTTCTGTGTTTTATGCCCACTCCTGCTTTTGACAAACTAAGTCTTAGGCAAAATCTGATGCAAAATACTGACCATGTGATAGAGGCCTTATGCTCAATTTGCACGAGTTTTGTCTATTTGCCTCTTAAAGGAAATCTGTCACCAGGATAATTGCTATTGAAGTAAAGCCATAGCCTAATAGGACTTAGTACCTTGTTTACAAATGTGCCTTTGTTTCAGTAATAGATGTTTTCTATCTTCTGAAAATCCAGTTTATTTGGTATGCAAATGAGCCAGTAAGGTGTCTAGAGGGGCGTCATTCTTGCAGAAAGGAGCCCAGACACGCCTCCTGCTAGCGCCCATGCCCGCCCTCATGCTGGGAGCAGGGAAAAGGGGTCAGAGTTATGGCTTTAATGTGATGTAGGAGACGTGCCTGGGCTCTCTGAGCACCTTACTGGCTCATTTGCATACCAAATAAACTGGATTTTCAGAAGATAGAAAACATCTATTGCTGGAACAAAGGCACATCTGGAAATAAGGTACTAAGTGCTATTAGACTATGGCTTTACTTTAATAGCGATTATTCTGGTGACAGATTTCCTTTAAATTAGTTTTATTCAGATGGAAAAGAAGTCCTTAATGGCCTCTATCACATGGTCAGTATTTGGTCAGTTTTTTTGCATCAGTATTTGATCAGTATTGGCAAGGCAAAAACAGGAATAGATCCAAAACATGTTTTCTGTGTTTTGGACCCACTCCTGTTTTTGGCTTCCAAATCTTGATGCAAATTACTGACTGTGTGATGGAGGACATGAACCGTTGTGTTTTTCATTTTTTGGATCTTTTAAATATCAGAAGAATAAAATAAATGGTGATGTTAACAAGGCCAAACAGGGACACAGCATTGGAAGTCAATGTAGTGGTCCAGTGACAGAGTGATGAGGTAGGCAATAGCATGAGGAGTCAACACAGAGGTCCCATTACATAGTGGGGAGGGTGGCAACAGGATCGGGATTCAACATAGTCTCAGAGTGGGAAGGTGGGGGACAACAGCAATGACAGTAACAGCACAAGATGGTGAGTGGCAGTAGGAGAAGATGGCAGCAGAGACAGCAGGTGTGTGGCATCAGACGGGTGGCAGCATCAGAATAGTGGCTGACGCACGTGGCCAGAAGAAACAGGCTATTTTTCACAATTTTCTGGTGTGTCAGAACATCACTGCGAGAATGATATAGTCTGATGCAACATTTTGTGTTGAAAAGAGAGTTCTCTTTGGGGTAACTATGCCCCCTAACACACTAAATACCCACTCTGATACCACACCACTGACTGGGCAGCTTGTCTAGGGCAAACTTGGCCAGTTGCGGCCACAAATCAAGTTTGGTTGCCCAGTAATCCAGGGGATCTTGGGTGGCATGTATGCCACCACCTGCTGATTGAGGTTAGGCTCCATGTCCTGCTCCTGGGTGGTTTCTTCAGTAGGTGATTGAAGTAAAGTGCTTATTAGAGACTCAAGACTTAAGTTGCTGCTGATGGAGCTGGTGCTGCTTCTGCCCCCCATTCCCCTCCAGCAGTGGAGCATGAGTGCAGGGGTCCCCCCGGTAACACCTTCGTGAGAATGGTCAATAGCATACATGGGGAGCGACCAACCAACTACATATGATGTCTCAATAGTAGTTGAGTTTTTCATCCCACTCAGCAATTGTAAAAAAGGCCCCCATTTTGGTCCAGTAGCGAGGGTCTAACATTGTAGAGAGCCAGTAGTAATCCCTCTGACAAATGTGTCTGTCACTACACAAGCAACACATATTATCTTTGACCATAGTTACAGCTTCACACATCGGCGCTGCTGTGAACTGTACCAGACAAAGACAGGCTCAAAGACTGGCCCACCTTCTGCTATACATATGCATGCAAAGCTGGTACAGCTTTTTTAGAGAAGAAGTGATGGCTTGGGACTCTTCACTTTGGCTCGGCATAAGCCATCAGTTCTCTGAAATGTGCAATGTCAATCACAAGGAAAGGGAAGAACTCTTGTACCAGCAACTTGGCCAGGAGAAAGTTAAGCTTCTGCATAATTGGATGAGTGCAAACATACTGTTGTCTCTTTTCAATTGCCTCGGTTTGCTGGTGAAATGTGCGACAATGAGTAGGAGAAGGATGAGCATCAGGACCAATAGACAATGGGAAGGAACACAGCTCCCTTCTACTGGGGTGGTGGAGCCCTAACTGCTGGAGAAGGGGTGGGGGCCGCTTGGAGATGTGTCAGGCTGTGCCACTACATTAGCACCACGGTTTTCCCAGGCCACTTTATGGTGATACTTCATGTGTTGACGCAGGGCCATCGACTGGCTACATCATCCACTTCTGTCTGCTCGTCACTTATGTCACCCTCACCAGTCTCATGGCCGTGTCTCTGACGGCTCGCAACACCTGCTCCCATGTGGCTCTCATCATCGCTACTTGCCCACCTACAGTACAGGAGGAAGCAGTGGACCTCTCCTTCAAATTTGGGCTGAGCAGTAGCTGCTGACTTTCCTGAATAATTCCATCCTCTCTATAAAAAGCAGCATACAATACTTCCCGAGCAGAGTGTGGTTTCAGAGGAACCCGCAGACTCTTGGCTATGGGTGTCTGATGTCAGCTGAGATGATATTGAAGACCAAGTGAACCATTCTAGGATAGCTGGATTGGTCATCAAAACATAACCATGGATTACACTGGCAGCTCTGGCCTGTTGCTGCGGCTGCTGTACTGCCACCCCATCTTCTGCTGCTACTTCTGCTTGCTCAGCAACCTTTTTTGTCACTGCCCATTACTTTGGAGGGACCTGGCACCTCTTTGTTGGACTTACTGTACGGTAACAGTAACTGTATATGTAAAATAAGTAATTCAATGTATTGTTGTAATCTATGAAACAAGGTACACACCCCAATAACAGTTATATTACACTGTTTATTCACCTCAATATGAAAATCAAGGCCTAATGGAATTGCTTAATTAATAAATCAGGTGTGCAGTAACCTTTATATTACAATATTTATTCACCCCAATATGATAATCACATCCTTATAAATTTTTTAATCTATTAAACAAGGTAAACACTTTAAAAATCATGATTGGTCCTGCCTGACGCATGTCTTTAATCTGGTTGTAGCCCGGTTCCTGAAGTCTTTCACCCAACTGCAAAACTCTTGAAAATCACTAGGTGCGTGCACTTTAGCCACTCTTACAGTGCAAAACACACCCTCCTTGACCAGCAAAGACAGAATGGTGTTTCCCAACATCGCCTCATATGCGATGTTTCCACACATTGGAATTCCACCCTCCACATAGAAAACTAGTCTATAGAAAGGACTAGTTATGCATGTTGCTGCAATGCACAGTGATGTACACAGAAATACATTCTCCCTACAGGTTACGTGCCGGCCGGGATATAGCTGATTTGATGCAATTTGTAACAAATGAATTTGGAAGAAAACAAATTTCTTGGGGAAATTAGGCAAAGCGTCTGAATCAAATTTTTCAAAACTTCACTCATCTCTATTTATGATGAATGTGATTGGTGCACAGTGCCACATCTCTGTGGTGCAAGATACGGCCCTCCTCCAGTGGCAAGGATTAAACTACATGCATTCTTGCCGAATTGAGGGACCTCCAAAGTAATGCCAGGATACTATTCGTCTTGAAACAGAAGAAAGCAAGCAGAAGATAGCAGCTCTGCATGGTTTTTGATGAAAGAGATCCAAGACCCTCATGATTTTTGAGTGTTTTTAACCTGGGATTTTCAAAGATTTTGATTTTTTTTTCAGTATACTAACCCTTGACCTAATGAACTCTTGGACTTTCGGTTCATAAAATCTATGCTGGGATTTTTAAAGATGTTGATGTCTTTTTAGTATGCTATCCTTTGTCCTCACGAACAATTGTACTTTTTGGGTTCATATCGCCTATGCTTGACTTGGTGATATGGATTCTTTTTCAGATGTTGAATGTATACATTCTGAAGGCTTTCTCTTGCATGATTGGCACAACTGAAATATGTAGGTGAATACATAGTACCCTAGTAACATAGTAACATAGTTAGGCTGAAAAAAGACATCTGTCCATCCAGTTTAGCCTGTGACCTTGCAAGTTGATCCAGAAGAAGGCAAAAAGCCCCAAAGTAGAAGCCATTTTCCTCATTGTAGGGGGAAAAAATTCCTTCCTGACTCCAAGCAGGCAATCAGAATAATTCCTTGGATCAACGACCCTTCTTTAGAAATCTAGTAACTATAACCTGTAATATTATTACACTACAGAAATACATCCAGGCCCCTCTTGAACTCTTTTAGTGAATTCACCATCACCAACTCCTCAGGCAGAGATTCGCACTACTCCTACAATAAAGAATCCTCTTCTATGTTTTTTTCCTCTAGACGTAGAGGAGGTCCCATCGTCACAGTCACAGTCCTGGGTATAACTAGGTTATTGGAGATATCTCTGTACTGACCCCTGATATATTTATACATAGTTATTAGATTGCCCCTCAGTCGTCTTTTCTCTACACTTATACTTATACTACATTTATACCTCACTCCCACCCCATCACTTTATAAGGTTTTAGTTCACCAAGCAAATTGTTGAGATTTACAATACTCAGTATAAGAAACACATTTCTGTCATTACTAAAATTGTAATAATCTTCCCAATTAATGAAGCTACTAATTAAAAATGCTAACATATCATTTGAAATACTTTATTTCTCCCATTGACTGACATCTATCTCTGAACCATTTCCAGCAATATATTCCAGAGGAGTACTGTAAATTCCTCTGATACCACTTCAAAGACGGCCTGAGTCTTCCATTTCTATGCAGTAAATTAATGTGACTTGACTTTGAAGCTTTAGGAATCCCTAATGTATTTTTGTCCTTTTGTCACATTGTGTCACTTAACCTCTGTTTTTGAATAATAATATCCATATACTATATAGTGTATACAGATGCTGAGCCTTTGCTTAGAAATGTTTAAAGAGCGCCTGGCTCTTTTTAGTCTTTTAACATTTTGCAGGGACTCTTGTTTCTTAAGTATTGTTGTAATTTAGATCATTTGAAAATACATAAGAAATTTTTTTTTTTTTTATTATTTTGCACTGAAGTGTTAGACTCCCCAAAGCCCCTAAACTTTCCCAGAAGGTTTTAAAATTAAACTTTGTATATTTTTCTTTATTTCTTTTTCTGTACAGGCTAAGAGAGCCCCAGAGAAGAAGCTGGGCAAGCCAAATGCTGCTCAAAGTTAAACTGTCCCTGTTTAATTTATTTAAGTCAAGCCATTCTGCTGTGTATGTTATATAAAGGGAAATTCTCATGATGGTACATGATGGCATATTAGGAGGACATGCTACCACTTACTGATCGGTACTTGACGGCATATTAGGAGGACATGCTACCATTTACTTATCACATGATAGCTGGGAGTCTGACAGATAGTTGAGTACAGTGCTCAGCTACAGTATCTTCATTAGTCCCATAGATTTTTAATGGATCAGTAGTGTGCAAGCATGACCAGGGCTCCATTCAAATAGGAGACATGGGACCTTTTTTGTGAATGGAGGTTGTCCCAGTGGTCTGACCCCTAATAATCAAATATTTATCACTAGAGATGACCATAATCAGCCTGAATCGATAGTGTCTAGAGATGAGCGAGCACTAAAATCCTCGGGTGCTCGTTATTCGAGACGAACTTTTCCAGATGCTCGGGTGCTCGTTTCGAGTAACGAACCCCATTGAAGTCAATGGGAGACTCGAGCATTTTTTGCAGGGGACCAAGGCTCTGCCTAGGGAAGGCTGGGTGAAAACCTGGAAACCTCAGAAAATGATGGAAACACCACGGAAATGGACAGGAAACAGCAGGGGCAGCATGCATGGATGGCTCTGAGGCTGCCTAATCCCACCATTACCCCAAATTCTCCTGCAACAGCCTGGTGGTTACCCTCATGGCAATTGTGCTCACCCAGACCAAGAAAGGCGAGGCACATGCCCATCACATGTTAGGGAAGCACCCAACTAGGTGCAACGAAGGTCCATCACCCATGTCCATGCTGGCACTGCTCTCCTATCCCCAGCCACACGATGCAGGCATAAGCCTGACACAGCATGGCAGTGACACCAACAAGTGACCAAGTTAGATGAGGTAGCAGGTGAGCCACCCAAAAATTTAGCCCGACGCAGCATGGCGGTGACAACAGAGTGACCGAGTTAGACTGAGGTAGCAGGAGGTGAAGCACGGATGGTAATTCGAAGGAGGAGGAGGGGTTGGAGGAAGAGGCATAGTAAGTCTGAGAAACCATGACCGAGGTAGGCCCCGCAATCCTCCAAGTGGGCAGTACATGAGCGGCCCCAGGGTCAGACTCGGTCAGAGTGACCGAGCTACACGACGGTAGCAGGTAGAGCACATAAAAAATTTAGCGTGGCCCTGTATGTGGACGTTGAGGGCCTGGAGGCTGTCTCCTTGAGAAATGCTCAGGGTGGCCGAACGCCGGGCTCGACAGCGGACCCTTTTCGGGTTATCGATTGTCAAAATATTGGCTTACATCAAGTTTAGTATCTGTTCTTATCAGTTGCTGTGGCTGTTGGTGGTAAAGTGGTGAGCATAGCTGCTTCCCAAGCAGTTGACCCAGGTTCGATTCCCGTCTATCACATTATGTGGCCCTGCGGAAAAATTGATTGGAGAGAGGGCCTGTATGTGGTCCTCTGGAAAAATTATTTGGAGAGAGAGGAAAAAGACGTATTTTTAAAAGTGACGTTCAATATAGATCAGTTAAAGTGAAAGAAAGGATTTTATGAAATGGATTTGTATCACTGAGAGAAAAAGAATGTATTTTTTTACGTGACGTGCAATATAAATCACTTGGAGATAAAAAGGGTAATGTGCAGACTTGGGCTGCTGTAGTGCAAACCACTATGGTGGTGACAACAGAGTGAGCGAGTGACACTGCTGGAGCAGCCGAACCACATAAACATTTTTCGTGGCCCTGTATGGCGGCAGTGACAACAGAGTGACTGAGTTAGTATGCGGTAGCTGGTGAAGCACCCAAAAATTTAGCCTGACACAGCATGGCGGTTACACCACCAATGACTTTGTCCGACTGAGAATGCAGTGAAATGGCTTTTGTTGAGCCTCCAAAAATATTTTTCTTTTCGGAGTACATAAAGTCGACCCTCAGCAAAATTTTTTTTTTTTAAATGTCGGTACTTGCGCCTCCTGAAAAATAGTTTTGGACTGTCTGTTTGAGGCTCCTGAAACATTGTTTTACAGTGTCTGTAGTTGACACTGTGGAAAAATTGTTTGGAGAGAGGGCCTGTAGGGGGCCCTCCGGAAAAATTGTTTAGAGAGAGGGCCTGTAGGTGGCCCTCCAGTAAAATTGTTTGCAGAGAAGGCCTGTAGGGGGCCCTCCTGAAAAATTGTCGTAAAAGAGTGCCAGTTGGCCCTCTAAAAAATTGCGTTTTGGGTCAGCGTTAGGCAAAGACGACAAGGAGGAGGAGGAGGAGTAGGAGGAGTAGAGAAGAGGAATCAGATACATAAATAATGGTGATGATGCCACCAGCTGCACTGAATACCCACTCTGACAACACGCTAGCGGCAGGGCAGGCCAGCACCTCCAAGGCGTACAGCGCCAGGTCAGGCCACGTGTCCAGCTTTGAAACCCAGTAGTTGTATGGAGCAGAGTGATCGGTCCGGACGTTGGTATGGTCAGCTAGGTACTCCCTCACCATCTTTCTGTAAAGCTCACCCCTACTCTGCCGAGACTGGGGACAGTTGACAGTGTCTTGCTGGGGTGACATAAAACTGGGAAAGGCCTTGTAGAGCGTTCCCCTGCCAGTGCTGGACAAGCTGCCTGCTCGCCTACTCTCCCCCGCTACTTGGCCCACAGAAGCACGCCCTCTGCCGCTAGCGGTGTCAGATGGGAAGGATTGTTTCAGCTTGTGCACCAGGGCCTGTTGATATTGATTCACTCTCATACTCCTTTCCTCTACAGGGATGAGAGTGGAAAGGTTCTGCTTGTACCATGGGTCCAGGAGAGTGAACACCCAGTAATCGGTGTTTGAAAAAATTCTTCTAACGTGAGGGTCACGGGATAGGCAGCCTAACATGAAGTCTGCCATGTGCGCCAGAGTCCCAACACGCAAGAATTCCCTCTCCTCACTGGCCTGACTCTCCATTTCCTCCTCCTCCTCCTCCTCCTCTTCAGCCCATACACACTCAAGAGTTAAGAAGGACTGAGCATTGGTACCCTCTTCTGTCTCGCCGACATTCTCCTCCTCTTCCTCCTCATCCTCATCCCCCTCCTCCGATACGCGATGAGAAACAGACCGGAGGGTGCTCTGGCTATCAAGCGACATATCTTCCTCCACCGTCTCTTGTGACAAGCGCAAAGCTTCCGACTTGATGCTGAGCAGTGAATTTTTCAACAGGCAAAGCAGCGGGATGGTGAGGCTGATAATGGCGGCATCGCCGCTGACCATCTGTGTTGACTCCTCAAAGTTGGTCAACACCTGGCAGATATCAGACATCCACGTCCACTCCTCATTGTAGACTTGAGGAAGCTGACTGACCTGACTACCAGTTCTGGTGGAAGTTCACATCTGGCAGTCTACAATCGCTCTGCACTGTTGGTAAAATCTGGATAACATGTTTAATGTCGAATTCCATCTTGTGGGCACTTCGCATAACAGTCGGTGAGCGGGCAGTTGTAGGCAGCGCTGCACTGCCCTGAGAGTGGCAGCATCTGTGGTTGACTTACGGAAATGCGCACAGATGCGGCGCACCTTGGTGAGCAAATCAGACAGATTGGGGTATGTCTTGAGGAACCGCTGAACTATTAGATTGAATACGTGGGCCAGGCATGGCACATGTGTCAGTCTGCCGAGTTGCAGAGCCGCCACCAGGTTACGCCCGTTGTCACACACAACCATGCCTGGCTTGAGGTTCAGTGGTGCCAGCCACACATCGGTCTGCGCTGTGATGCCCTGTAATAGTTCTTGGGCGGTGTGCCTTTTGTCACCTAAGCTCAGCAGTTTGAGGACCGCCTGCTGGCGCTTAGCCACGGCGCTGCTGCTGCGCCTAGAGCTACAGACTAAAGGCACCATGCCCACGGATGGTAATTCGGAGGAGGAGGTGGAGGAGGAGGAGGGGTCGGAGGAGGAGGCATAGTACGTCTGAGAGACCGTGACCGAGGTAGGCCCCGCAATCCTCGGTGTGGGCAGTACATGAGCGGCCCCAGGGTCAGACTTGGTCCCAGCCTCCACCAAGTTAACCCAATGTGCCGTCAGTGATATATAGTGTCCGTGCCCGGCAGCACTTGTCCACGTGTCCATGGTTAGGTGGACCTTCTCAGAAACAGCGTTGGTCAGGGCACGGATGATGTTCTGTGACACGTGCTGGTGTAGGGCTCGGACGGCACATTGGGAAGAATAGTGGCGGCTGGGGACCAAATACCGAGGGGCAGCCCCTGCCATGAGGTTGCGAAAGGCCTCGGTCTCTACGAGCCTATAGGGCAGCATCTCCAGGCTCAGCAATTTGGAGATGTGGACATTGAGGGCTTGTGGGTGGGCAGAACTGTATTTCCTCTTGCGTTCCAGCGTCTGCTGTAAAGACAGCTGAACGCTGCGAAGGGACACTGGTGGACGCTGTGGAGGATCGTTGAGGCAAAGGTGTGGTTTTCCGGCAGGAGGCGCTCATGCCAGGGTCCTGGGCAGGGGGTTTACTAGCAGAGGCAGCGAGTGACACAGGGGAAGGAGCAGTGGTAGGACCCGCAGGAGTCTGAACGGCCTTGGTTCCATTGAATGGGGTGTTTAGCACTCATATGCCTGCGCATGCTGGTGGTGGTTAGGCTAGTAGTGTTGGCACCCCTGCTGATCCTGGTGTTGCACAGGTTGCACACCACAGTCCGTCGGTCATCCTCAATTTCTTTAAAGAACCTTCAGACTTGCGAACATCTAGGCCTCGCCACGGGAGCTTCACTGCGTGAAACAGTTGCTGCTGATGCACCAGCTCTCGCCCTGCTTCCCCCTCTGGCCACACCACTGCCTCTTCCAACCTGTTCTGGTGCAGCACTCACCTCCGCCTCAGAGGCTTCTTCACTCGGCTTATCAACCCAGCTTGGGTCAGTCACCTCGTCATCCTCCGATTACTCAGTCTGCTCCCCCCTCGGACTTCCTGCCCTGACAACAACTTCACCACTGTCTGACAACCGTATCTCCTCATCGTCCGACACCTCTTTACACACTTCTTCCAATAAGTCAACAATGTCATCACCCACAGACTGCGACAGTTGGAAAACTTGGGCATCGGGAAAGAGGTCAGCAGCAACCTGAGAAGTGGTTTGTGACTCTGGGAAGGGTCCAGAAAACAGTTCCTCAGAGTATGCCGGATCGCATTCCAAATTTTCCTGGGAGGGGCAGATTGGGGGGAAGGAGGTTGAGGTGGAGGAGCCAGAGGAGTGCTCCCTTGGGTAACGTGGGTAGACTGCGTGGAAGACTGACTGGTGGACAAATTACTTGAAGCATTGTCCGCAATCCACGACATCACCTGTTTGCACTGTTGTGGTTTCAGCAGTGCTCTACCACGTGTCCCTGTAAGTTCAGATATGAAGCTAGGGAGTGTAGCTCTGCGGCGTTCCCCTGCTCCCTCATCAGCAGGTACTGTCTCACCCTGCCCAGGACCACGGCCTCTGCCCCCCTGCAGTAGCTGAATGCCACGCCCACACCCACGCCCTCGTCCTCGACCCTTAGCCCTGGGGTTCAACATTTTCTGTACATAAGTGTATTATATATACCAAAAAAAAAAAAATGGGCCTGCTGTACTGAAACCCACAAACTTGTTCAATCTGAACAAGTTAATATATAGGTGGATAAGTTAGAGCAAAATTACGTATTTTATTACGTACCATGCAGTATGGAGCAATTACACTGAAACTATTAGATTAGGCAGACTTGGTCTGCTTAAGTGCAACCCAGACAAATGTCGCAGAGATTTTTCTAATGTAGCTGTATCAGTGAGAGCAAAAGACCGTATTTTATTACGTGACGTACAGTATGGGTCACCTGGACAGAAAATACGGATTGTGGTTTGTGGTGACTGGCCAGCTGAACTGTGACACACAGAATGGTTCCACACTGCTGTATGAAATGGATTTGTATCACTGAGAGCAAACAAAAGGATTTTGTACTGTGACTTCCACTATCTATCAGTTAGACAGAAAAAAATCTTCTGCAGACTGTGCCTATTTCAATGAAACACAAAAAAATTGTCCCACTTAGCTGTTTGAAATGGATGTGTGTCACTGAGAGCCAAAAAATAAACTTTTTACAGTCTCCCTGCAAAATGCTTCAAATATGACGGTAGCTGCACTACTAGTGCCAGCAAGCCCAGCCACAAGCAGATAAAAAAAAGGGTCTTGTAGCCCTAACAAGGGCTGTTGGGTTCTTTTAGAATCACTCCTGCCTAACACAAATCTAGTAGAACACCCTAACACTCTCCCTATATCACACTGCAGATCTGTCCCTAACGGCATCCAGGCAGCGACTGAGCCGAGCACCGCGGGCAGTCACTAGTATATTCCAGGGTCACCTGATCAGGCCAGCCAACCCCCGCTATCGACATGTAAGGGTCCCACTTGATGCTGGGTGGTATGCAGAGTCTCCTGGCTTGTGATTGGCTGAGTTTATAGCTGCCAAAAATTCAAAATGCGGGAGATGCCATTTCCTCGAGCATGGCGAGATGTTTGTCCGAGCATCGAGCACTTACGAGTACTCTAATGCTCAAACGAGCACCAAGCTTGGACGAGCATGCTCGCTCATCTCGAATAGTGTCCCAATTTCCCTGAAAAGCTGGGTACAGAGCGTATATTTTTGCTATTTCCAGGTGGTATTTCCTCCATTTTCCCTTTACAGTAAGGGTGTTAACAATATGTTTGTCAACAAGTAAGAAACTAAGCATGCATGCCATGGTCACCAGCATACACATGGACCCAGTTACTTTGTTCTCCACCCCCCACTTCAATGGTTGGTCATGGCCAGTGTCATTCTCGACCCCTAGCTTTGACTGTAAAAACTCCATGTCCCCCTTCACCACCAACTCAGCCTCATCCTCTTTTTCTTTCAGTCCTAGCTCCTCAGCCACCTCCAAGTGCAGGTCCCCTAAAGCCACTTGGCAGTGAGACAGATGTGGAAGCTATTCTTCTTCTACCATCTCTTCATGTATTATTGTTAGAGTTTACTGCAATATAAGGTAAGTATCGAGGGATGACATATCCAGGGCTATCCAGGAAATTTGGCACAGGCTTTGCCAACACATTAGCAGTATTAAAGGGAGTCTTTCACCTGTTTTTCACCAATATAACTAAGCGCACTGCCCCACAGAAGATTGCAGACACATCCCAGACATACAGATGTAGCAGGGTTAACACACAAACTCTTAACTGAAATTTCTTACGTAACTCATATCGTTATCTTGAAACAAAAGCCATTGAAAAGCAATTGAAGGTGTTTGCTTAACACATTAGATAACATGTCTCAGAAAGCATGTGTTTTAATTCTACTACATCTGTACCTGTGTGCACTTTGTGTTTGTATTCCATGTCCAGGAAAAGCACTTTTATTCTGCTGAAGAGGGGAGGCCTGCTTTAGCTGCTCATATCTTGGAATTGATAGCAGATAGAAAAATGGTTCTGACCTTCCTTGAAAGCTGGTATCCCAAGCTACTGAAATGACAGCATTAAATCCAGTATATCAGAAGATATAGCTGTTAGAAATAGAGTCGGGAGAGAAAGCTGTTTTTAGTTTCACTTTCAGCTGGGCACTTGGGAGCTGTATTCCAGTAGAATAAAAGTGCTTGTTCTGAACATGGATTACAGACACACAGTGCACACAGGTATGTCTGGGATGTGACATGTAATACACACACACAGTGCACACAGGTATGTCTGGGATGTGTCTGCAATCTTCTGTGGGGAACTGATGTTAGTTATATAGGTGAAAAACAGGTGAAAGACTCCCTTTAATACCAAAGCTGATACAATCATCTCTAGACATGTGAGACAACACCATGAGGGAGAACCCAAATGTCTTCAATTTATGCAAAAAGACACTTGGACCTAGAAAGGGAGTGTACCTACGATAAAAATTACAGACCTCTCCATTCTTTGTAAGTTGCAAAATTTGCAAAATTGTGAGTGTATCTAATACTTATTTTCCCCACTGTATATGTTTACTAGAAAGGCAGTGCAGTGTTGGCTGAACTTCAGTACTTCTGATGCATACGTGTTGGTCTCTCTAATGAGAAAGAGCATCCCAAGGGAACCCCTAAGACCACTCAGCTAACCAGGGCAATTTTTTTTCTTGAGATATCCAGTTGTTTACAAAGCAGAACTGGTTTCATTCAGAGAAGTATAATAGTGGGATACCTTTTTGATACTTTTGTTTGTCTCATTTGTAGTGGAGTATTACACGTATGGCATGTCTTTTTCTCTTTCAAGAAATACACTAATTTCTATGACAAAGATGTTTTTTTTTCATCTTTGCTTGCACTATGAATTTAAGCAAAGTTTTAGAATTTTTAATAAAGACACAGCACATTTGGCAATGTGAGATCGGAGTCAAGTTAATATTTTTATTTCTGTTTCAAGTTAAAGTATGTATAGTATAACTGTGTTACTCTCTAGAAAAGTGTGGTTTCACCTTTAAAACTTTCACTGTTCACATTTTCTGCTAAAATCCAGCAACTCACATTTGTAAAAAAAAAATAAAATAAAAAATACAGATTTTAGACATCCACCTAGAAATGCATAAGGGAAAAAAGAGGTAAAAGCACAAAAAATTATTCTTTTGTGATTCATGAAAAAAACCTTTATAGTCTTACATTGAGAGTAAAATACTATATTTATTTATAGACAAAACCGGGACATACTGCAAAATTCTTACAAAAACATAAATTGCAACAGGCAGCAAAAGAGATCAGCATCAGAGACAAATTGCAGGCACAAATTGTTGAAAACCAATTTATTCATCTGGCATTGAAAGGTATGAAAGAGCTTTATCTGTATCTGCTCAATTTTGTTTGCTGAAGTCAGTCCACACAAATTGATACGTGAGTCCGAGCAAGTCTTAATCTGGATGGCATAAACCTGCCTTATGGTTGCCAACACCTGTCCACACTAGAATTTAGAACTGTTCATCCAGAATTCCCAGTAGACTTGTGTCTTATTATGTTGCCTACTGCTGTGCTCGTCTCAGATGGCATTAGAACTTTACATCTGTATCCACATCTGCGTTGTGTGGCCCCGATAAACCTATCTCCCTCAAAACAAGAATCTCCACTTTAAAAACTTTGCTAGGGACGATTCCATATTAAAATTATACCCTTAAGAGCAAAAGTAGGACAGCAGGGGACACATTTTCTACACTTGCCAGGCAGTTTAATCAGCAGACACATGCTTTTTCCGAACTAAAGTCTGCATCTTAATATGGGTAAGGGTACAACCACACGGCCACAAGTTTTTGGATGCAGTTTTTGAAGTCAAAATTAGGGGTGGGTCAAAAAAGAGTGTACGTATAAGGCTAGGGCTACACGGCGACAGCTGTCGCGCAAAATACCCTTCGCAGCTAGGATCCCTGAGTAGCGGGGATCCCATAGAAATGAATGGAATCGCCGCGGCAGTCGCAAGAAATCCATCAGGGTTGGATTTCTTGCGACTGCCGTGGCGATCCCATTCATTTCTATGGGATCCCCTCTACTCAGGGATCCTGGCTGCGACGGGTGTCGCGCGACAACTGCCGCCATTTAGCCCTAGCCTAAAAGGCAGATATGACCTCTCTTTTTCAAATCTACTCCTGCTTTTGGCTTCAAAAACTGCATCACCAAAACTGAACATGTGACTGTACCGTAAAAAGCAGGTTGAGGGTTCTCGATGTTGTGGCTGTGCTGCACTTTTGCACTTTTGGTGTGGCAAAAAAAAGCACACACACAAAAGAAAACGCACGCTGATTTTTGCAACAACATATCTGCATTTATGTTGCATTTTCTTCTAACAAAGACAAAACTCAGCAAAACTGAATTACAGTAATTAAAAAACAAAGTTAAATTAATGTAATTTCAGTCTGATGTGTGTTTTCACTTGATGTTAGAAAACGCGCCAGAAAAGCAGCACAGCCGTGACACCCTAAGTTCTGCTGGTCTACAGCTTTGGTTTTGTAGGATCATAACAACTCCCAGCATATCTTATTGTGACACCCTGGTAGCTCTAGTTCTTCAAGAGACAGCTTAATCAGTTATTCTGTAGGGTAGATTGAAGAGCATGCACTTGGACATTTCCTTAAATGTTTTTTTTTTTTTTTATATCCCAGAAAAACAAGTTCAATGGTTTGAAAATGTAAAATAAAGAAATATTAATATACTCTAATTTGCAAGACTTCGCAGATGGCCTTCCCTCTGTTTGAGATGCATCTTCCATAGCTTGGTTATTAGTCCTTACAGCCCGGAGTTTACTGGTTTAGGAATTCCTGATGTTCCTTTCTGAGTGTCTCCTTCTGCATTCCTGATCAGCAGGTAGAGCAGAGTATGTTCACAAAATGGATTTTTGGCATGGGTTTTATCACGGATTTGGCTACGAAATCCTTGCCGAATCTGCTCTGAAAACGCCTCCCATTGCTTTCAGCTCATGCAACCATTAATTTTTTAACATGTGGTTTTTCAGACTTCACCAAGAATCTACATGTCCATTCTGGGTCCTCGGATACCTCTGAAAGATTACTTAGGACTAGGAGCTTGCTCATGGCTTAGCTACATTCAATGGAGCTTAACTGAGAGCAGGACCGCACTATTCAAATTGAAAAGCCATGGCAAAAACTGCAGAGGTTTCTGACTTGAGATATGTGGTGGATTCGGACACGGTCAAAATCCAATGCAAATTGCAAAGTTGGGCGTAATAAAGCAATAAATAATGGTTGCAAAAACATGTCCTTAAATCATTTATTTTTTCATGTATGGAACTTTAAAAGGGGTTGTCTCACTTCAGCAAATGGCATTTATCAGGTAGAGAAAGAGGTTTTCCCATCTCAGACAATGGAGGCATATTGTATATCCCTCTGGGACCCACACCTATCTTGTAAACACAGCCGGAAAAGTCCCAGAGGGCCCGCCACCATTCATTTCTATGCGGCCACCGAAAATAGTTGAACGATGGATCGGCTATTTCCGTCAGCCCGATAGAAATGAATGGGAGCAGTGGCCGCTGAAGCATGGTGCACTCCCATTCGCTGCTATGGGGAAGGCACTTGGTGGTGGCCAGAAGCCAGAAAACCCAGCATCCTCCAGCTACAACCTTCCCTGCTCCGTTATCTGTGTAGCTGCGGTTCCGAGAGTTGGGACCCTCACCTATTAGATAATGGGGGCATATCCTAGCGATATGCTCCCATTGTCTCAGATGGGAATACCCCTTTAATACAAGGAACTTACTAATGTATTGTGATTGTCCATATTGCTTCCTTTGCTGGCTGGATTCACTTTTCCATCACATTATACACTGCTCATATCCAGGGGTTAAGATTACCTTGCAACACAGCACTGATGGCCATGCTTGCACTGTATAGGAAAAGGTGTCAGCCTTTCAGGTAGTTAGGACCGCCGGTTCTTTTTCCTATAGTGTGTTTGATGGATTGCAGGGTGGTCGTAACCATAGAAATGAGCAGTGTGAAAACCAACTAAAAAGTGAATCAAGCCAGAAAAGGACAATATACGGGCAATAACAATACATTAGTTATTGCCTTGTATTAACTTTGTCTACATGATAAATGCCACTTGCTGAAGTATTGTCGATTTATGTAAGGGCTCATGCACACAATCATGCACACATCGTCTATAACGGCATATGGGTTCACTATGATAACATAGCTTGCCTCTCTCTGTATATACTTAGACATGTATGGTGATATTTCATGAAAGACATGAACACTGATTCTCTCAAATTGTACTGCATGTTATTGTTATTGTACGACAAGTGAGCTCCACCTGGTGGCCAGATCTGGAATGCATGTCACTCTTAAACCCGGCAGCTCATTTTTAATATATAAAAGTTACATGAATAAGGTTTTGCACAGAAAATGTGTAATTTAAGGGAAAACTAAATATAGAAAATGCACACATCATTCCTCGCCCTACACAGTAATAGTGCCCACCACATTAACCTCTCTTTGTGCCCCACACAGTAATTGTGGCCCTTTGTTCTTCCGCACTGTTCACTTGTTCTTTATTGCTGCTGCTTGCACTAAGTTGCAACAGCATAGTGAATGATGGAGCAAGGAGCTGATGGCTCCATTCTTCACTGTCATATTCAGGGCACAGGATGTAGATACCCTTGACAATGGCAATTGCCCTCATATCTGGCATCTGAGCGATAAAATCCTGGGAATGGTGAGCCGAACTGCTCTCCTGCACCAAAATCGAGGAAGTCATTCAGTTGGTATAGCATCCATGGTCCTTCTCAGGGCTCAGAGGCCTATCCCAGGGATTCTCCCAAAGGCTGCAGTGTTTAGTCATTGCAGTGTATGGGAGAAGCAATCAGACTATCGCATGTTAAATTCCCCTAGAGGAACTTAAAATAAGTAACAAAAAAGTAAAAAAAAAGTTTTTAAAAATAGAAAACATATAAATATTTACCCCTATCCTTATATTAAAAATAATTAAAAAACAAACATAATTACTATCGCCACTTCCCAAAATGACTGTAATGCCAAAATGGGGAAAAATACAAATTTGGCTGTTTTTTGTTGCATGACTTCCAAAAAAGTTGATGGTGCTGAAAATGTCATACAAGTACCAAAATAATATTAATAAAACTACAGGTTGTCTGCAAAAAATGAGCCCTTACCCAGATCTGCAGACATAGCTATTAAAAAAGTATGAAGGTCAGAATATGGCAATGCAAAGAAAAGATACATTTTTCCCAAAGTTTTTATTTTTTCATTAAAACAAAAGAAAAAAAAACTATAAAAATGTGTTATCACTGTAATCTTATTGACCCACAGAATGAAGGCAACATGTCATGTTTACCGCATAGAAAACCCTATAAAAATATAACCCATAAAACTGGTGGAATTGTGTTTTTTTTTGCCAATTCCATCCCATTTGGATTTTTTTTTCAACTTTCCACTAAATAGAAAAAATAAAAAAGTTACGGCACTGGGAAGCAAAAGAGTGAAAAAGGAAAACAAAACAAAACAAAAACAAATAAAAAAACAACAATATAAAATAGCTCAGTCAAGAAGGTGTTAAAATAATAAAATAGTTATCTTTTCCCAAAAAACTACAAATCAGTCTGCTCAGCTCCTCCTGCTCTATAACATGACTCTGTATTTTCATGGTGACCGGTTCTAATGCTGATAATAATTTATCTTAAACTCCTCATTTAACTGATGTAAAATATTATTATTTATCATCACCTGTCACTAAGTCAGTGCACTTTACCATCTGTAGTACTCCAGACCTACTACTATTATTGTGTCGAATTGCAGCATTTTTATATCTTTTATATGCAATACTGTGTAATGTTATGTATTTCACATGCACCATGTAATTTTATCAATTGGTTGGCAATGGTTAGCAATAACAGGGATAATCACCTTGTTCCTCCCAACTTGGTCCAAGTGGGCTAGCTCAACTTCCTACCAGGAAAGGAAAGACTAGAGTAGAGCGAAAGAGCTGGTGAGTACTAGGAAGAGAGGGGACGAGAGATGTCCTGTTCTGATAGTGGGGGAGTTGGGAAGTAGCTCACAGAGCACCCACTCCCAAGAACCATATCGAAATTCAGGTTCCAAATTCCTGCCAGGAAGACAGCTGACCACAGCCTCAAGTGAAGCTTTGAGATTGCAGACAGCAGAATGATCAGCAAGATACACCTCTAAAGACACTGCTGTAAGGTAAGGACAACAGCAAAGCCACCCGTCACCAACCAAACACTAGGCCAGAATAAGGTGCAAAACTGCATCCATCCAACCTGCCACCATACCTCCTTAGCTGGTGCCAGACAAGAATTACACTAAAGTCTGCTGCTATTGTATGTATTTAAAGTTCAACGTTGCACTTAGTAAAAAAGACTTTGTTACTTTTAAAGGGCTTTTGCTAGATTTAACTACTGATGACCTCTCTTTGCTGTTCGAGAAGGCAGTAGCACCGCGGCCTTCTTGCAGCTTTCCCTAGGCTGATTGACAACGCATTCATCGGTCACATGATCGAAGCACAGCTCAACCCCATAGAAGTGATTGGGGCTGAGTTGCAATACCAAGCACAGCCGCTATACAATGTATGGCGCTGTGCTTGGTAAGCACGGAGCAGGCCGCGGTACTCACAGGAGCAACAGTGCCTTCTCAGACACCTGATTGGCAGAGGTCCCAATTGCCAGACGCCCACCCATCAGATACTGATTAGATCTCGGAAAACCCTTTAACACTGCCTCATTTCTCAATCTACATCTTTACTTCAATGGACCCCAGGGTGCCATGGCCTGAGGTACAGTACACAACATGTGACTGTGACACAACATGACTTCATCAGGGCTACTACCACTCCTTTCTTCTGCTCTGGCTCCCATGGGGACTCGCTGCACATCTAATTCCTCTAAGGCCCCGTTCACACAGTGGCTTTTGATGCCAGCATTTTGGCGCAGAATCCACCTCTCATTGTTTTCAATGGGATGCCATGCTTCCGTTATGCAGCCAGCAGTTTAAAGCTGCAACTGCGTCAAGAAAGGACATATTCCCACTGGATGCTGAGACAGTTGCCTATTCACGGTTTATCCCATGGATTCCCCCTGAGGAAGCTGACCCTAAAACGCACATCGGGGAGTTAGTGGTGGTCTGGTACTGAGCAGGTTTTCCTTTTTTATTGATTTTGCTTCATGTTGATTTGCCACTTGGATTTTATTATTTATAGCATTCTCTAACCATGTTTATAAAGTACATAGGGATTTTACACTTTTCATGTAACGTACTGTAGCCTTGCTTAATATTTATTTAGTTACTAATCAGACCGGCATATTGTGATTGTAAAGCTACACTTTATTACTAATCATTTATTCATGAATCATGTTATATGTCATTTTGCTTGATATTTCCTGCCCCATGGCCACCACCATTAATAGGAGTTGGTTTTAATGGTATTTTAATTATTTAACTGTGTTTTGCCTTATGATTGTAATTGACATTAATAAAATGAAAATTTCCACATACATTATTTCTAGTGTGATTACTTATTTATGTATAGTTGTTCCTTATGCTTTATATTGGTGTTTCATGTATCTTTAGTATGTACAGTATATGGTGTTTTATTTTTGTTATTTTGGGAAGCTTGAGTTGGTATTCATCTATTCATGGTTTAGCTCTATGCAATGGGCTAAACTGCAAGCAGGTCCGTAGCATTCAAATCGAAAACAGAATCCCTGGTGTAGGGAGCAGCACTTGTCAGCGCCAAAACATAGGGGCCGCTGACACGCGCCCCTATGTTTTGGCGCTGACAAGCGCTGCTCCCTACACCAGGGATTCTGTTTATTCCCGTGTAGGGATTCTTTTTCCAGATGGTTCCCACCTGGGCAGACCAACCGGACTATTGCCTATTGCCTATGTACACCTATTTCTGGTAAGGATGTGCTGCACCATTTATTACTATTAGTGCCCATGTCTGGGTTGTATTATTTATTACCAGCAGTGCCCTTTCCCACTGGAATGGCACCTGAAGCAAGTATTTTGCACATGTTTGGTCTGCCTGCTTGTTTTCTTTAACAAGTGGGATTTTTTCCTTGGATTTTTTTCCTTTGATTTGATCTGAGTGTTATTACTCCCCTGAAGAAGTCTTGGACAGAAACGTGACACGTTGGGAGTGGGCACGAGAAATTACAAATCAGGGTTTTGGCCGCTTGTAGGGACAGGTATCCAGACGGGGTCGCCCCTTTTGGGGCGAGTGCTCTGTATAGTTAGGTTGGGGCACGTTAGTTCCCATCCTGCCAAGTGGTTAGGGACAGGTGAGGGACTTGTGCCCATTCGAGCACCACTTATCTGCGGACACCTGAGGAGTTCCCCGTGATATCACCTGTGGCACCTCATCACAGATATAGTTTCATACCACTCTCCCTTGCTATGAAATTATCTACAGTCTGAGAGGGTGAGACTGTTCGTTTTTACTTATTGACTCAGCAATTGTTTACTAGTCTGGATATTTGGTAATTGCTTGTTCATGTCGCAGTGTCTGGGTCTGGTCCCAGTTTTATGTACAGCATTTCTGTGTATATCATGTTTTTAAACAATTGATTAAAGGTTATGTTTTATAATTTCTAACACCCCCCCTAATTGTGGTGGTACATTATCTGGCATTAAATTTGAGTTTTGATTGGAATTCCTCCACTGGGTTCTCTCCGATCGTTATTGATTTAACCCCTTCAACCCCGGGCCTGTTTCACCGTCCTGCCCAGGCCATTTTTTGCAAATCTGACATGTGTCATTTTATGTGGTGATAACTTTAGAACGCTTTTACTTATCCAGGCCATTCTGAGATTGTTTTCTCATCACATATTGTGCTTCACGACAGTAGTAAATTCGTGGCAAAATATTTCATTTTTACTTATAAAAAAAAATACCAAATTTACCAAAAATTTGGAAAAATTTTCAAATTTCCAAATTTCAATTTCTCTACTTTCAAAATACATATTAATACCTTCAAAAATAGTTATTATTTTACATTCCCCATATGTCTACTTTATGTTGGCATCATTTTATAAATGTAATTTTACTTTTTTAGGACATTAGAAGGCTTAGAAGTTTAGAAGCCATTTTTCAAATGTTCAACAAAATTTCCAAAACCATTTTTTTAAGCACCAATTCAGATATAAAGTGATTTTGAAGGGCTTATGCAATGGAAACAACCCTTGAGGTGTTCCACAAGAATTAAAGGAAAATGGAGGTAAATTTCAAAATTTCACTTTTTTGGTAGATTATTCATGTTAATAATTTTTTTCTTGCAACACAGCAAGGGTTACCAGCAAGCTAAACCTCAATATACATTGCTCTGATTCTGCAGTTTACAGAAATACCCCATATGTGGTGGTAAACGTCTCTATGGGTTTGTGGCAGTGGTCAGAAGGAAAGGAGCGCCGTACGAATTTTGGAGGCAGATTTTGCTAGAATGGTTTTTAGGCACCATTTTGTAATTGAGAGACCCTGACGTACTCCTACAGTGGAAACCCCCAAAAAATGACCCCATTTTGGAAACTACACCCTTCAAAGAAAATATTAAGGGGGGTACTGGCCACTTTGACACCCTTTTACGGAATTTACGGAATTTGGAAACACTTGGCTGTGAAAATGAAAACTTTCATTTCTTCCAATAAAATGTTGCTTTAGCCCCAAATTTTTTATCTTCACAAGGGGTAACAGGAGAAAAGCACCCCACAATTTGTTACCCATTTTCTTCTGAATACGACAACACCCCATATGTGGTGGTAAACTGCTGTAGGGGCATATGGCAGGATTCAGAACAGAAGGAGCGCCATATGGATTTTGCAGCACAGATTTTGATGGATTGGTTTGCGGGAGCAATTGATTTTTTTTTTTTAGTTACTGTCTTATGTGGGGGCTCATTTTTTGCGGGATGAGGTGACATGTTCATTGGTACCATTTTGGGGTACATAAGACTTTTTGATTGCTTGGTATTGCACTTTTTGTGAGTCAAGGTGAAAAAAATTGGCATAGTTTTTTAGTTTTAGTTTTTTTTTTAAAAAAAGGGGGCAAATCATGTGATATTTTTATAGAGCAGGTTGTTACGGACGCGACAATACCCAATATGTCTACCATTTTTATTTTTGTTAAATTTTACACATTAGCTGCATTTTTGAACAGAATTAAATCTTGTTTTTGTGCTGCCATTTTCAGAGAGCCATATTTTTTTTTTTGGGCGATTGTCTTACGTAGGGTATCAATTTTTGCAGGATGAGATGAAGTTTTGATTTGTACCATTTTGGGGTACATATGCTTTTTTGATCGCATTGTATTACACTTTTTGTGAGGCAAGAGGGAAAAAAATGGCTGTTTTGGCCTAGTTTTTAAACATTTTTTTTTACAGAATTCACCTGGGGGGCCATGTCATGTAATATTTTTATAGAGCAGGTTGTTACAAACGCGGCGATACCCAATATGTCTACCATTTTTATTTTTGTTAAATTTTACACATTAGATTTATTTTTGAACAGAATAAAATCTTTTTTTTTTTTTTTTTTGCCATTTTCTGAGAGCAATATTTTATTTTATTTTTCTGGCGATTGTCTTAGGTAGGGTCTCATTTTTTGCGGGACAAGATAACGGTTTGATTGGTACCATTTTGGGGTACATATGCTTTTTTGATCGCCTGCTATTACACTTTTTGTAAGGGAAGGTGACCAAAAAATGTCTGTTTTGGCACTGTTTTTTTTTTTACTGCGTTCACCTCCTCGATATGGATGCAACGATACCTAATATGTATATATTTATTTTTTTCCCTATTTTTTAAAAACTTTTTTTTCCACTTTCTTTTTTTTTTTGCACTTTTGGGGGTCTGATCCCCTTTACAATACATTGCAATACTTCTGTATTGTAATGCATTGGCTGTAAGTGTATTATTCACAGTAATACACTTACAGCCTTCTGCCTGTGAGATCCAGGGGGCTGGATCTCACAGGCTTCCATAGAAGGCAGCCCGATGCCTAAGGAAGGCATTGGGCTGCCATCTAAGCCATTGGGTCCCCTCACAGCAGCGCGGGGACCCAATGGACACCCCTTCCCACCGCCCGCATTGCATGTGCCGCGGTCAGCGCTGACCGCAGCACATGAAGGGTTAATGTATCGGCATCAGTGTTTTCACCGATGCCGGTGCATAAAGCAGGGGTCCGGCTACTGGGCACAGCTGGACCCCTGCCGTAGTAGTACTACGGCGCTGGTCGGGAAGTTACTGAGACACTGAGATGGGGATACGCTGCCACAGATCCTGCATCACCAGCCTTTGACCAGGGTACCAGCCTTCTGAAGGGAGTGAGCGTGGTGTTGTGGTCACCCCAAACTGCATATGATCCTGCTGAACTGTGTATCTTATCTTATCTTGTATGATACTGCCTGCTGAAGTATGTATCTAAAGCCTCATGCACACAACCGCATCCATTTTGTGGTTTGCAAGTGGCAGGTCTGCTAAATAAGGATACCGTCTGTGTGCGATCCGCATTTTTTGCACAGCCATTGACTTCTATGGGTTTGAGGTCTGTATTTTAAGGATCAGAATAAGACATGTTCTATCTTTTTGTGGAACTGACATATGGATGTGGAAAGCACACAGATGACGTCACCCGTGTGTTTTCCAAAAAATGTGGATCGCCCAGTATCCTTATTTAGCGGATCTGCAACTTGCAGGCTGCAAAATGGATACAGTCGTATGCATGAGGCCTAATCCTGTATTTTTTGGTCCTGCCGGCTGAAAGGTTTATCTTGGCCTATCATGTGTGATACAACCATGATCAGCCTGAGGAACACGGACCGGGTGCAGGATGCATCTCCCAGGCCAACCGCACTCTCCTGACCTGAACCAGTAATGTATTATACAGCCAGTCTCTATCTGTTTGGGGGAAGTATGTACACATGAGGAGGTGAGTGCACGACAACTGCCCCATGATCATATACAGACTGGTTGTATCATACACTACTGTCATACAGTTAGTGCGGGTCAGGGAAGCTACGGTCAGCCTGGAAAATAAGGCCGACACATGGATCTGGGGCATTAATTCCGGGGCCGATCACTGTCATTAGCACTCATACTGAGCCTCCATAACAGTGTCATCCACAGTGCCCCCAAAACAGTGACATGCACACATCCCCCATAACAGTGACCTTCTCAATGCCCCCATAACAGTGACATCCACAAATCCCCATAACAGTGACCTTCACAGTGCCCCCATAACAGTGACATCCACACAGCCCCCATAATAGTGATATCCACAGTGCCCCTATAACAGTGACCACCACAGCGCCCTATAGCAATGTTATCCACAGCACCTCCCCATAACAGTGATATCCACAGTGCCCCTATAACACTGACATCCAGTGCTCCAATAACAGTGACATTCAAAGCACCCCCATAACAGTAGCATCCACAGTGACCTTCACAGTGCCCCCATAACAGTGACATCCACACAGCCCCCATAATAGTGATATCCACAGTGCCCCTATAACAGTGACCACCACAGCGCCTTATAACAATGTTATCCACAGCACCTCCCCATAACACTGACATCCATAGTGCTCCAATAACAGTGACATTCAAAGCACCCCCATAACTGTAGCATCCACAGTGACCTTCACTGTGCCTCCATAATAGTGACCTCCACAGCTCCCTTCTAACAGTGATATCCACAGTGCCCTCCAAATGCCATCCACAGTTCCCTCATTGCCATACACAGTGTCCCCAAGTGCCATCCACATTGTCCCAGTGCCATCCACAGTGCCCCCAAATGCCATCCATAGTGCCCCCAAATGCCATCCAGTGCCCTTAGTGCCATCCAAAGTGCCCCAAAATGCCATCCACAGTGCCCCCAAATGCAATCCAGTGCCCCCATTATCATCCACAGAGCCCCAAAATGGCATCCAGTGCCTACATTGCCATCCAGTGCCCCTAGTGCCATCCACAGTGCCCCCATTGCTATCCACAGTATGCCTCAAATGCTATCCTCAATGCCCCACAAATGACATCCACAGTGCCCTCAAATGCCATCCAATGCCCTTAGTGCCATCCAAAGTGCCCCCAAATGCCATACGCAGTGCCTCCAAATGCCATCCAGTGATCCTATTGCCATCCCCAGTGTCCCCATTGTTATCCACAGTGTGCCTCAAATGCTAGCCTCTGTGCCCCGCAAATGACATCCACAGTGCCCCCAGTGAGATCCAAAGCACTCCAAAACAGCACTTACATCACGCTGTGTATGAGTCAGTACAGGCTTCATACAGAATCCTGTACACTCAGAAGACGGTCAGCGATCAGGGTGCATGTGCAGTAGTGTGCAAGCATTTGGACTAGAAAAGGTCGGCAGGAAGCAGTGATGTCAGTGATGACACGCGGTCTCCTGCTCAGAGAGGAAGAGAAAAAAATGGCGCTGAAGTGGAGGAGCTGAAAACTCGACAGGAGCGGACATTTGACCGTGAAGAGGATCTTGGAAATGCTGCTACTGCTGGGGGTAAGTATGCCTGTCCTAATCTTCTCTCCACTGGTTAGATTTGGCCCTCATATTTTGGCTGGAGAACCCCTTTAAAAGATTGCTATGTCTGTATTTTGGACTCCGTGTTGTATTGAGCAAATCAGCCAGGTCTGAACAAACTCTAAAGTGGAGTGTTACTTTAAGGCTCCATTCACACGTCCGTATTTTTCTTTTCCAGATTTGCAGTCCGTTTTTTGCGGATCCATGTTTCCACAAAAACCTTCCGTTTTTACCAATTGTGCATCCGTTCCGTTTTTCCGACAAAATAAGGAAGGAGGATTATATGTTGGTAGGGTATTTCTTTCTACTTCCTGGAAATGGATCCGCAATTGCGGATGATATGCGGATGACATAATGATGCATTCCGCATATCATCCGCATTTTTTGCGGACCCATTAACTATAATGGGACCACGGACCGCATATGCGGACAAAAGTAGGACAAGCTCTATCTTATTTGCGGATCCGCATAATGGAACGGAACGGAACAACGGATGCGGACAGTATACGGAGTGCTGTCCTCATTTTTTCAGGTCATTGAAATGAATGGATCCGCATCCTATCCGCATAATTTGCAGATCGGATCAGGAAAGAAAAACAGGACGTGTGAATGGACCCTAAGACTTGGGCAGGGAACTAGGAGTTTAGCAGTCTTCATAGTTGCTATAATGAAGGGATGTCCAACCTGCGGCCCACCAGCTGTTGTAAAACTACAACTCCCACCATGCCCTGCAGTAGCCTGATATCTGTAGGTTGTCTGGATATGCTGGGAATTGTAGTTTTGCAACAGCTGGTGGAGGTTTAGTACAATTAGTGATGGAAGATGGAAAATTGAATTTGAATGCAATTTTTTTTTTTTGCTACGTACATTGTCCTACCGCTGTCACATCACTTTTTGCAGTACTTTTGCATTCTCTCATGACTGCATTTATAATCTACTGTGACATCAGTGTGTGTCTTATACCCAAATAGTGACATTGTTCTCCTTCCTATACTCAGGGGCGGTCTTGGCATTTCTGGGGCCCTAAGCGAAGTTATGTCTGGGGGCCCCCCCCCCCAATGACACCTCACACCCCTGATGACACGGCCTCTGATGACACGCCCCCCCCAATGACACACCCCCTATACCTCACTGGAGGGGGGGTCAAGGTTGCCCACAGCCTATGGCGTGTCCCAGACTCCCAGCTCTCTATTGGCTGGGCTGCAGGGGCGTAGCTAAAGGCTCACGGGCCCTGGTGCAAGAGTTCAGCTTGGGCCCCCCCGCCTAATACAGCGCCCCATACCTCGTACATCCAGTATAATACAGCGCCTCATACCTCTTACATCCAGTATAATACAGCGCCTCATACCTCTTACATCCAGTATAATACAGCTCCCCATACCTCTTACATCCAGTATAATACAGCGCCCCATACCTCTTACATCCAGTATGATACAGCGCCCCATACCTCTTACATCCAGTATAATACAGAACCCCATACCTCTTACATCCAGTATAATACAGCGCCCCATACCTCTTACATCCAGTATAATACAGCGCCCCATACCTCTTACATCCAGTATAATACAGCGCCTCATACCTCTTACATCCAGTATAATACAGCGCCCCATACCTCTTACATCCAGTATAATACAGCGCCCATAACCTCTTACATCCAGTATAATACAGCGCCTCATACCTCTTACATCCAGTATAATACAGCCCCATACCTCTTACATCCAGTATAATACAGCGCCTCATACCTCTTACATCCAGTATAATACAGCGCCCCATACCTCGTACATCCAGTATAATACAGCGCCTCATACCTCTTACATCCAGTATAATACAGCGCCCCATACCCTCTTACATCCAGTATAATACAGCGCCCCATACCTCGTACATCCCAGTATAATACAGCGCCTCATACCTCTTACATCCAGTATAACACAGCGCCCCATACCTCTTACATCCAGTATAATACAGCGCGCCTCATACTCTTACATCCAGTATAATACAGCGCCTCATACCTCTTACATCAGTATAATACAGCGCCCCATACCTCTTACATCCAGTATAATACAGCGCCTCATACCTCTTACATCAGTATAATACAGCGCCTCATACCTCTTACATCCAGTATAATACAGCGCCCCATACCTCGTACATCCAGTATAATACAGCGCTCATACTCTTACATCCAGTATAATACAGCGCCCCATACCTCTTACATCCAGTATAATACAGCGCCTCATACCTCTTACATCCAGTATATACAGCGCCCCATACTTTTACATCCAGTATATCAGCGCCTCATACTCTTACATCCAGTATAAACAGCGCCCCCATACCTATCTTACATCAGTATAATACAGCGCCTCATACCTCTTACATCCAGTATAATACAGCGCCCCATACCTCTTACATCCAGTATAATACAGCGCCCATACCTCTTACATCCAGTATAATACAGCGCCCCATACCTCTTACATCCAGTATAATACAGCGCCCCATACCTCTTACATCCAGTATAATACAGCGCCCATACCTCTTACATCCAGTATAATACAGCGCCCCATACCTCTTACATCCAGTATAATACAGCGCCCCATACCTCTTACATCCAGTATAATACAGCGCCTCATACCTCTTACATCCAGTATATACAGCGCCCCATACCTCTTACATCCAGTATATATACAGCGCCTCATACCTCTTACATCCATATAATACAGCGCCCCATACCTCTTACATCCAGTATAATACAGCGCCTCATACCTCTTACATCCAGTATAATACAGCGCCTCATACCTCTTACATCCAGTATAATACAGCGCCCCATACCTCTTACATCCAGTTAATACCATCTTACATCCAGTATAATACAGCGCCCATACCTCTTACATCCAGTATAATAACACAGCCCCATACCTCTTACATCCAGTATAATACAGCGCCTCATACCTCTTACATCCAGTATAATACAGCGCCCTCATACCTCTTACATCCAGTATAATACAGCACCCCATACCTCTTACATCCAGTATAATACAGCGCCCCATACCTCTTACATCCAGTATAATACAGCGCCCCATACCTCTTACATCCAGTATATACAGCGCCCCATACCTCTTACATCATTAATAATACATCCAGTATAATACAGCGCCTCATACCTCTTACATCCAGTTAATACACATACCTCTTACATCCAGTATATACATCTTATCAGTATAATACAGCGTCTCATACCTCTTACATCCAGTATAATACAGCGCCCATACCTCTTACATCCAGTATAATACAGCACCCATACTCTTACATCAGTATAATACAGCCCATACCTTACATCAGTATAATACAGCGCCCATACCTCTTACATCCAGTATAATCCAGCGCCTCATACCTCTTACATCCAGTATAATACAGCACCTCATACCTCTTACATCCAGTATAATACAGCGTCCCCATACCTCTTACTCCAGTATAATACAGCCCCCTACTCTTACATCCAGTATATCCAGCGCCTCATACCTCTTACATCCAGTGACGTCTCCTCTCATGTAGATCTTTTCTTTCCTCATCTTCTCCTTTCAGACCAGACGCCATTTTTCAGCCATTTCTTATCTCTGCAGTTTGACAGAAAAAATCTTAGTTTACTACTTTCCATCATCCTCCCATCTTCTGGACAAATCATCCTACCACCCAGTACTGTGCCACTAGTACCACACAGATAGTGCCCTTCAATAATTATTGGCACACAGTGTCCTAAAATAACTGCGCCCAGCAAATAGTGTAAACATAACGTCCCCAGAAATAACTGCGCTGATACTGTGCCAGGGTGCCCCCCACAGTAATAGTGCCCCCCACAGTACTAATGTCCCCACTGTGCCCCAGAAGTAATAATGCTTCCAATGTGCCAGTAAGAAGTGCTCCCCACCCATAGATGCCCCCCAAATTATGTGCCAGTAAGAAATGCCCCAATAATGCGCCAGAAGTTCCCCCCATTGATTCCCCCTCAAAATCATATGCCAGTAAGAAATGCCCCCAGTGCCCCCATGTGCCAGTAAGAAATGCCCCAGTGCCCCCATGTGCCAGTAAAAATGCCCCAGTGCCCCCATGTGCCAGTAAAAATGCCCCCAGTGCCCCCATGTGCCAGTAAAAATGCCCCCATGTGCCAGTAAAAATGCCCCGTGCCAGTAAAATGCCCTCAGTGCCCCCATGTGCCAGTAAAAATGCCCCCAGTGCCCCATGTGCCAGTAAAAATGCCCCCATGTGCCAGTAAAAATGCCCCAGTGCCCCCATGTGTCAGTAAAAATGCCCCCAGTACCAGTAAAAATGCCCCCAGTGCCCCCATGTGCCAGTAAAAATGCCCCAGTGCCCAGTCAGAAATGCCCCCAGTGCCCCCATGTGCCAGTAAAAATGCCCCCATGTGCCAGTAAAAATGCCCCCATGTGCCAGTAAAAATGCCCCCATGTGCCAGTAAAAATGCCCCCATGTGCCAGTAAAAATGCCCCCAGTGCCCCCATGTGCCAGTAAAAATGCCCCCAGTGCCCCCATGTGCCAGTAAGAAATGCCCCCAGTGCCCCCATGTGCCAGTAAGAAATGCCCAGTGCCCCCATGTGCCAGTAAGAAGTGCCCCCAGTGCCAGTAAAAATGCCCCAGTGCCCCCTTGTGCCAGTAAAAATGCCCCCAGTGCCCCCATGTGCCAGTAAAAATGCCCCCATGCGCCAGTAAAAATGCCCCATGTGCCAGTAAAAATGCCCCCAGTGCCCCCATGTGCCAGTAAAAATGCCCCCAGTGCCCCCATGTGCCAGTAAGAAATGCCCCCAGTGCCCCCATGCCATAAAGAAATGCCCCAGTGCCCCCATGTGCCAGTAAGAAGTGCCCCCAGTGCCAGTAAAAATGCCCCAGTGCCCCCTTGTGCCAGTAAAAATGCCCCCAGTGCCCCCATGTGCCAGTAAAAATGCCCCCATGTGCCAGTAAAAATGCCCCCATGTGCCAGTAAAAATGCCCCCAGTGCCCCCATGTGCCAGTAAAAATGCCCCCAGTGCCCCCATGTGCCAGTAAGAAATGCCCCCAGTGCCCCATGTGCCAGTAAGAAATGCCCCAGTGCCCCCATGTGCCAGTAAGAAGTGCCCCCAGTGCCAGTAAAAATGCCCCTAGTGCTCCCATGCCATAAAGAAATGCCCCAGTGCCCCCATGTGCCAGTAAGAAGTGCCCCCAGTGCCAGTAAAAATGCCCCAGTGCCCCTTGTGCCAGTAAAAATGCCCCCAGTGCCCCCATGTGCCAGTAAAAATGCCCCCATGCGCCAGTAAAATGCCCCCAGTGCCCCCATGTGCCAGTAACAATGCCCCCAGTGCCCCATGTGCCAGTAAGAAATGCCCCCAGTGCCCCCATGTGCCAGTAAGAAATGCCCCAGTGCCCCCATGTGCCAGTAAGAAGTGCCCCCAGTGCCAGTAAAAATGCCCCTAGTGCTCCCATGCCATAAAGAAATGCCCCCAGTGCCAGTAAGAAGTGCCCCCAGTGCCAGTAAAAATGCCCCAGTGCCCCCGTGCCAGTAAAAATGCCCCGTGCCAGTAAAATGCCCTCAGTGCCCCCATGTGCCAGTAAAAATGCCCCCAGTGCCCCCATGTGCCAGTAAAAATGCCCCCAGTGCCCCATGTGCCAGTAAAAATGCCCCCAGTACCAGTAAAAATGCCCCCATGTGCCAGTAAAAATGCCCCAGTGCCCCCATGTGCCAGAAAAAATGCCCACAGTGCCCCCATGTGCCAGTAAAATGCCCACAGTGCCCCCATGTGCCAGTAAAATTGCCCACAGTGCCCCCATGTGCCAGTAAAATGCCCACAGTGCCCCCATGTGCCAGTAAAAATGCCCCCATGTGCCAGTAAAATGCCCCATGTGCCAGTAAAAATGCCCCCAAAATGCCCCCAGTGCCCCCAATTGAGCTCCGGTCCGTGACTGCTACAATAAAATAAAAAATAAAAAAAAATTAACACTTATACTTACCTCCATGGTGCTGGCAGCGATGCGATGCACGCCTCTTCCGGCCTGTATCCCGCGCTGTACGGCTCAGGCGGCGCGATGACGTCATCGCGCCGCCTGAGCCGGCCTCTGATAGGCTGCAGGCCCAGTGCCTGCAGCCTATCAGAGGAACGGGCAGGGGAGACGCCTCTCCCTCCCCTGCCCCAGTACAATACAGGCATCTGTATCGCCGTCCTGAGGACGGCGATACAGATGACTATGGAGATGAGCGCTTCCACAATGGAAGCGCTCATCTCCCTCTGCGGGCGGTCTTGGGCACCGGCGCAAGAGAAGAGCGTGGGGGCCCCCTTGGATGCCGGGGGCCCTACGCAAATGCATAGGATGCGTGGTGCCCAAGACCGCCCCTGCCTATACTGTGATGTCACTGTGTGCATGATGATAATACCATGTACCTTGTCACTGTACTGACTTTTGTGGGCAATTCCTGTGCAATAATTGTATCAGGTGCATGATCTCTGACTGTGACATCACTATGTATATTAAATTTATGCGGTGACATCACTATGGGCATTACATTTATGCTGTGGCATCACTTTCACTGTACATTATACATGGGCATTAGTGAAATCTCCATGGAGTGAAGAAGAAAATAATTATATTTTTCATGGCTTGTGCTTCCTGCATAAGATGATCTTAGTGGGGCTCCATTCTAGATTTTACACGGGGGCCTTATGGTTACTTGTTACGCCTCACTCCAGCTCTGGGAAGTTATAGTTGTTGAAAAGGAGTTGTTCAGTTCTGAAATTCCTGTATAAAAGCAAAGCGAGTAAAGGAAGTAGAAGTTCAGAACGTAAATGTCATGAAGTCAACAAGCTTCTTTTAGAAGGCCATCCTTGTACAAAGAACTTCACACAAGGTATAAAATATATCCGTCCTTCAATAAGATTATTTTTGTATAAGACCCTTGTTCTAAACCTACTAGAGTTCAATATACCGTAGTAGAGTGAGATTATCAGTGTTGAAAACCTGCAGGGGCTTATATGGGTAAATCAATTTTTAAAGGGACAGAATGGGTTATAAATCAAAAAATAAACATTCCTCACTTCACCGATCCGCACTGAAACAGTGACCTGCCTTAGCCAGTGACTGGTAGAGTAGGCACCTTCAGCCATTTCCTGTGTGTTAAAGGGGTTGTCTCACCTCAAGTTATATTTATTATCTTTATACCACTGAGTAAAGTAATGTACTAATGTAGTTTCATTAGCAGTAATACCTTCCTCTTTGTAGACTGCTCGTCTCTAGGGGTTACGGCCAACGCTGCCGTAAAAAAAAGAAAAAAATCCGGCCTTTCTGGTGGCCGGGAATTGATGGAGCAAGCATGTGCACGCGCTCAGGGCCGTGCGCATGAACATTCGCTCCCGTTCCCGGCCATCTCTCAATCTCCACATTCATGTAAGAAACAGATTGCGGCAACCTCTTATCATGGGTTGTCATGATCTGTACAGGGTCTGCTCCACTGAGACTGCTAGTGATTCTCATACACTAGCAGCCTCAGGAGTGTGCATGTACAGGCAAGGGGCGGGATGATATTATCCAAGCATCGCTTGCCTGCTGCATCACTCAAAGCAGAGGCACCGCCCCCACTACAGCTCGGGAAGTGCCTCGGGAGCCGTGCACCGAGGACTGAAATGAGCAGGTGAGACAACCCCTTTAAAGGGGTTATCCCACGAATAATGTAAAAAATTAATATCAGACATCATATAGTCCACGACAATACCTTTCTAACAACGCTAGAACTAGCCCTGTACCTCACATGGATCCAGAGATCTCCACATTCATTGGTCTGCTAGATTTATATCAAGCTAACAGCTCAAGGGGAGTGTCTGTTTTGCTGCAGCTGAGGGGGCGTGTCTATTCTCTCCCTATCACAGCTCAAAAGGCAGTTGAAAGATTAAACTGAGCATGTGCGGCCTTCTCAGTGAGCAGGTCAAAGAAATAAGAAATTAAGTGGCCCTATACAGATACATGTTATTGAATAACTCAGTAGCTATACAGAATGTTTAATTACATGCAATTACAAAAGCATTCAGATCCAGGTGCTGGTTTGAAAACTGTAGAATATTTTTCGTGGGACAACCCCTTTAAGTCTGGACCAGGAAGTAGAGAGCAGCGGAGACTAACAATGGAAATCTGAAGGTAGCTTTATTTTAAACACATTCTGGCCATTTTTTAATGTATTTCCTGGACTACCTCTTTAATGTAGTAATCCCATCAGGATACCCCTGTATCTGCCAAGCAATTATTTACCAGTACCAAGAAAGTTGGAAGAAGACGGTTGCCATTTCCGTAATGCTAGTACAGATATGTTCTTGTAGCATTCCAAAAACTGAGATGTGGGACATTGTGGAAAAAAATACTGTCAAATTGACATGAAAAATACACATTACATTTTGGGAATCGAGTATTTTTGACTACTGTATTAAAAAGGTACAAAGTATCATCACAGTATCATTACTAGAGGAATTAAGGGGGTTGTCTGAGATTTTTATATTGATGGCCTATCATGATCGTTGGGGTTTCAACTTCCAGCAGTGCCATACATTATATAGCAGGGACTGAGATGCAACTAGGCTACATGACTAATGAAAGTAACATTATTGGGTCAATCATCAAGACTTCTTTAGACATCTGATCAGCAGGGATGTGGGACTCCAACCCTCAACCATCTGACACTGATGACCTAGGCCACCAGTATCAAAATCTCAGACGACCCCTTTAAACATGTTACTGAAATGTTTCAAAATTTGTAGTATACAGTACAATGCAAATGATATATTTCTTTTAACCATTTCCAATACGTTACATACAGTATGTTGCAGGATTTGCTCTTTGACAATCGATATTCAGATATTCTGGTCCTGGATAAAATATTCCTTTCTTTGTAAATGTTCTGTTGTTTCCACTGATAAAAGCTTGGTCAGATTTTCATGATGTAAAATCTGTCAAAGTCTGTTAGTCAGCAAATTAATCCTACTCCCTTTCACTGAGGATGTAACTGTGTTTTCCTTGCTTGCAGACGACATGAAACAAGAAACTAATCATATTAATCTGAGCATGGATCAGTATTACAGAATAGTTTCAGTATGATCTTTCCTTCCACTCCTCTATACATCAAATGCATGTTGGGTTATCCTAATATGTTACAGTTTTCCAGCAATGTATAGGAACGTTTTGCAGGGCGTGTATAGAAAATGGATTCTGGGTACATATGAGTGATTTTCCTGAAATTAAATTCTGGTCTAATTCAAACAAATTGGGCGTACAATTCTATTAGGACTCAAGTAGATTAGACCAGAATCGACAGTGCATTTATAAAAATTGCAACACAATGCAAATCAAGGAAATATCAGGTGCTAAAATCTGCAAATGATAAAATTTTGAAGCACCTAGCTCCAATCCCTGACATATGGGTGAGGAGTAGAATAAAAACTAGATTGAAAGCAAAGGTTTATTTAGCCATATGAAACCTCAAAAATCCAGTTGTGTGGGATTATTATGTGATAACTCCTGTTTGTTGACGTGACAGTTAATGGCACTTGTCACAAACTGAATACTTGAAATAAGAGATCTTGCAGATCTCTAGGCTGAGATGTCAGCACTGTACAATGTTAGATGTCCCCATGCTTGGAAGAAAAACAATGAACAGGTATAACAGCAAGAGGTGCACAGAGGTAAACCTCTCCATGGCCGAATCATCTGATTAGAAGAATGGCGGGTGGTGATCCATAGTGTTGAGCGAGCACCTCTGTGTTCGTATGCTCGGGTGCTCTGGCCAAGCACTAGGGGTTGCTCGAGTGCTCGGCCGAGTTCAGCGAGTTCGGCCGAGCATGCTCGCTCAACACTAGTGATCCATTCTGTACTGTAAGCGAAATTGAACATCACATCCCAAGCCTAGGGCGGCAAACAGTGTCTACCCAAACCATGAGAAGGTGTTTGCACAACATTGGACTATGAGCCAGACATCCAGCTACAGGTGTCAAAGGCTATGTACACCTTTGAGGGCATTTTTTTTTTATTATTGCATTGTACTTATTTTAAGCTGAAAATATTTTTTTCAATAGGTGTTTAGGAAAAATATGGAATCCTTTTTTGTGTACAGAGCTGAGATGCTGTAGTGACAGCCTTTGAATTTTCTGTCTTTTCCGTCATTTGAGGAGCTAACGGGCTCTATGTTCTCTGACATTATAAACACTCATTAAAACGCAATCCTTATCTTACTGATAAGAATGTTGCTTAAATAAGTGTTTATGACCTCTAAAGAGATGAGGGTTATTAGATGACTGGCACAAAGTGAAAGTGAAAGTACCAGTCACACAGTTAGAAAAATAGTTAACCCTTTGTGACAGAATGGCTCAATATTTATGAATAAAAATATAATTTTTAGCCGTAAATTAGTAAAATGCAATCATAAACAAAAATTGCCTCCAAAGGTATACATAGCCTTAAAATTGATCTTGTGCCACTGGTAGGCTTGAGTGAATCAAGCTCTGGATCATAGACTACATTGAGTTGGTCTCTCTGGAGAATTTTTAGAAGCTCTGTAGTGTGCTTACTGCCCTCTCCAAGACCACACAGTAACTCCCCCTCCTGGTTACGTGTGATGTCATCTCAGGTCATGCAAGATTTCGCAGAAGATCTTCAAGCAAGATGGCGTCGGCCGGCCCTTCACGATCAAATGGAGGCGCTAAGTATGATTTGATTTTTTAATGTTAATTTTGCACAGTATTATTACTCTCAGATGCAGCGATCATGTATGAACGCGGCATCTGAGGAGTACAATAATAGGGGCCGGGCTATCGCAGCTCCCTGTCAGTGCACCTGCTACTTAAAAAAAATGCACTTCATGATAAAGTAATTTGTAACTTTGCTCATCTCTACCTATGACCACATCAGTATAGTCCCTCCTGATTGGCTGACTCCAAGACATTATGGGCAAGCCTTCTGGCCAGCACGACACCCTGGGCAATGTGATCCTCCTTCTTCGTCTTCACTGCCAGTCTGTGTTGACTTCTGATGTGTAAAACGGCGGCTGCCATTCTGAATATATAATCTGAGATGAATCACAAAAGTTTTGGATTTACTAGAATCAGAGGTTTTGGGGAAATTTGTGACAAATTTCATTAGTTTAGACTTGATTTTACTAATCTCAAGTAATTATATCTGACAAATGTGACATTCTTGAAAAACTTTCAAAATGTCCTTCTTCTACTTCGTGCCGCACCTCTGCAAGTTCGTTCAACAGGATGAAACTTGAGCCAGTTTCTCTCTTCGAGATTCTTATACACTTGGGATTTAACTGCGCTATTTTCAATCACGGGGAATGGCTTCCTATAGAGTAAGACGTTATTAAAATATCACAAGCATGGTGAGTGGGAAACGGACTCGGCCATGGAGAATATTCATGTGCTAGAATATAAATGCTACTGGTTAAACTAAACGTTAATGCATTCGGGCCATCTCCCACAAGCATAGGTTGTAAAAACCATCTTACTAATGCCAATGTATCATTTCAGTTCATGATATATCATGCTAGAAACCTATTATTTTCCACATGAGAACGTTTCTCTTCACAGTCTTTAACCTATAAAGATGTCTAGTCAGCGGAAACCTCCCACTTCTATAGCCAAGGGCCATGTAAATATGCTGTCCTGAAAAAAAAAAAAGTGCAAGCTAAGCAAAATCATCACACCCAGCAATAAAAGAGTTAAAAACAATCAATTCCTTGTCCAGGGTCTTACAGATGTAGCAACCACCCCTAGATCACCAATGCAATGCAAAGAAGAAGAAAAGCATAGTCCTTTCCGACTTATGTAATTCTTTAAAGGTCAGGCGAGGGAGGGAGAGGAAAAGATCCTGCACATAGCTAATTTAGAGTTCAGTGAAGCAGCAGAACCCGGCGGTAAATTGAAGCGTACATAATCCTAGAGCTCTGGGGACATCTTACGTAAGACGAAATTTTTTGTAGTTAACCTTTACAGTCCTGTAAATATTTTACTATTTGCTCTGTATTAAATGGTACAGCAGACTAGTGAACAATCAATATTTCAGTGGTTCCGTCTACCAGATACAGTCTACCCAGAAGTTGATTAATTTCGAAATTTATGGCAATGGACGTTCGCTTCTAATGAAGCCTCTTTTACATCTCTTCTGCCTGGTTCCTAAAATTAATTTATGTTTCAATTTAGCCTCCACCTAATGTATATCAAATAATCCTTTAAAGCATCCATCAGCTTCAAGGGCTGAACATGTATTTGAACCTAGCACACTCGGAAAATCAATTATTTAAATTTAATATTAATTAAATTGCAGTTTTTCTACGAGCAGAAAAAAAAATCATTTTCCATTTTCAGATGCTTATATAAAGCTAAGGAAAATGCATGAGAAAAAGTTCTATTTAAGGGGGTTTTGCCAGCCTTTACCACGTCATGCTCTTTCCTCAGAAGAGGCCATTACTAGTTGATTTGGGGTTCGACTCCCTGCACCCCTGCTGATCAGCTGTTTGAGTGTAGCTCCATTGCTGGTTATAGGGTGTTTCCCACATTAGGTAGGTGCCTTGAATGAGAAACCTCACTTTATTAACTCAGATGTCCATATCTGGACAAGCCTAAAGCCAATATTTTACAGCCCCTTCATAGAGTGGCTAATGTTAAAGATCATACTGAATACAGCATTGTGCAATGATTACAAATAGAAAGAGTTGTCTATTTACACCAACTGATTTGGTTACTGACTTCACGATTCACCAGCCATTGCACCTGCCCTTTTGCCTTGCACCCAGAACAACACTTGACATCAATGGTACCCTATCACAATGCAGGAGACCTAACATCAGGATGTGGCCCAAGGGAAGAAAGGGTGTGCCCTCCAGTAAGTGACCCCAGGGAGAGCCAAAGGGGAGACTGCCACTGTGGTCTGAGAATATAACAACCACCCTCAGACCACAACTACCACTCCCATCCTCCGCTCCCCCTCCAAGCCTGTCTGCTGCTAACAGTTTTGCATCTTTTTGCAGTGATACATGGGGCTTTATTTTTTATGCCATTTTTAATATGGCATTTTTGTTTTCATTTTTTGTATGTGAGCAAATGTAAAAAAGGGAAGAGAGTCCTTTTTCATATTTTTAAACTTTTTTTAAATAATATAAATCACAACTAACATACTTTAAAAAAAATGTCTCCCTTACCCATTACAGTTGCTTTGATACAGGTGATATCTAGTTTTTGGTGGATGTGGTGGGGCTAGAAACCACAGTGTAGGCTAGTGCTGGCATTCATTTATAATAATAATAATAATAATTAGAGGATGAATACAACCCCTCGAGGTTGTTGAGCCTCATCGCAGAGCTTATATGGTTCTGCTAAGCTTGTGCAGTTACCTAGCCCCAAGAAATCATACCTGTATGATCGCCAGGAGCAAAGCATTGAGCGCTGTATATACAGTGATGGAGAAGGCAGGGACAGTAAAAAAACGTTTCGGCCTTCTCTACGGGGCACCCAGCTGTCAAAGACAACGGGCTACCCACTACAGAAGCACAATTTCCATGCAGCTGCTAATTCTGCAAAGACGTTCACAAATGTCTTTGCAGTGTTAAATTTGGACTGCCCACCGATATATTGGTCCAGAACGTGTTAAGAAACGTTAAAGGGGTTGTCAAAGAATGAATACAAGCAGTGACGTGTGTATGAATGGTACATAAGACTTTTTTGTTATCAAATATACAAATTAAGCCTTAAGGCAGTATTACAACAACACATTTCCAACACATCATTGGTCAGATGGCCTATTACACATACAGATGTTTTGTTATACACACACCAACTATTGGTCTGATTGGACAGATATTGGTCAGATAATCCATTAGTGTAATACAGGCCTTACACACCTGCTGAATCCCATACTGACCAGCTTTGCCTCTACAGTGCTCTTAGTGGTCTATATTTCCAGTGCTGCAGTGATTACATGCCCAAATTCCCCACATAACTGCTGCAGTCAATCACAGCAGTCACATTAGTTGGTCAAGTATGTCACCGTTGTAGTCAGACCGCTGCAGCGCTCACCCATGAAGTACCCCAGAAAACTGCTGAGGCCAGTTATTGGCCGCATCACAAGAAACACAGATCACTGGAAGCTTAGGAGCAGCAGTGATGAAGCAGGTGAGTAAGGCTTATTTTTTTAAATTTAAAACATTCCTGGCCTTTTGGGGTCTTGAAAAACCCCTTTAGATCCATTGAACCCTCTTATGATGGGTCATGAAAATCTCTCCTGCCCATCTCTGCTGCGTCTGTATCTCTACAGAGATGATAAAGTATACAGTCTTGGTGACAGTGACTAACGTTATATGTAAATGTGCTGCTCCTACCTTAACAATCTTTATTAAATGTTTTTAAACTTAATAAATTTGCTCTAAGGCAATGGTTATGTATTGGTTTTATGCAGTGCAAAATGTATAAATGATCCAGGAGGAGTTACTCTTTTTAAAGAAGGGCTATGATAGATGAGTATATTAAAATACCAAATTAGTTCTCTTTTATGCTTTCCAGATAATGTGTTCTCATAAATCCTCTGTCAAAAATTCTGAAAGCTTAAGTTATAGAACAACCGTATTTTGGTGGCGCATTGTGGGAATGTATCTATCAACACCTGTAGGTTGGTGTACTGCTCTATTTGCAGTCAAGGGCCGGCAAGTTTAATTCCATCCTTTTGGTTAACCCAAACCCTCTTAGTAATTTTTTTTTTTTTAATTAAGGGGATTAGGACATGCGTTTTGTTCAATATAATTATTTAAGTCAGTAGTAATAAGTCAGAGCAACTGGACTTGTTGTATTTTTTCCGTGAATATGTTTCACTAGTCATCCGATCCGACTTCTCATTTAGAGTAGCTTGTACAAGAATTCTGTGGCATTAAATACTCGTGACTTGGGATTCAGTCTTGGAAGTAAGATGTTATTGTATTTGCATGACTGACTTGTATTTGCAAGACTTGTTACAACAGCATTCTAAGTGGCAGACAATACGACACACTAAAGGTTGCAACTTTCCAAAAAGCCAAAACACGAACAGAGCAATATTGTGTATGCGCTCTAATGCCACGAGGAGTGCCAAGTACTGTGCATTGGGGAAACAAAACAGCAGCTACATTAGTGTATTTGCCAGCACAGACGGGCCAACTGTAACAGGGAGCCGGCGGCTCGCTCCCTCCATGCAGCACCGCCGGCATCACACTGTGGAGGAGGAGAGAGGAGTTGTCCTTGTCTCCTTGACAACAGGGGGGCGGGGAGGACCCGGCAGTGCACGCTTCCTCAGCGCGGTTGGCGTCCCCCATCCCCTAGACAACGAGCAGGAGCAGGGGTAGGAGGGAGCGCTGACATGGATGAGTCGGCGCTCAGGTGTGTGGCAGTGTCTGACGCAGGGTCATGTGACACTGGCCACATCACGTGACCCATCAGTCTGGCTTATTTAAGCAGGCAACCTGCTGGCCACAGGTTGCCTGTGATTGGTGGTCCTTGCCTCACTAGAGTACCCTTGGATTTGATATTATTGATTATTGACCTTGGCTTGAAATTTGACCTTGACTTTGTTATATCCCTTTGTACTGACACGACCTCCTGGATCTTGACCTCGGCTTTCTCTTGTTCTGTTTTGCTTATGTTTTTGATTTTTTGACTACTCAGTATCTGACACAGCATCCGTTATGTCCTTCTTTGTCTGTTGTTTTCTCCCATTGTTTTCCCTTCCCATTAAGGCCCTGCACTTATGTTAAGCTAGGGACTGTCATCCAGTTGCACACCATCAGTTAGAACGGACCGTGCAAGTAGGTAGGGATAGTGGTATGGGTGGAGCTCAGGGCTGCACTATTCCCTACCTATTTCGTGACACCAACACCTTCGTTCAGGACTTGACCGTGCACCTACATGTGAAGGACAAAGGACACTACTTTGATGGCAGTGAGGTTTGCATCTCAGATACAGAAGAAGAGTGGTTCAAAAGAGAAAGAAAGAAGCTATTTATGTTCAATTGGAGAAACCAAGCTCGAACAGAGGTGGAGGGGTACAGCATTTATTGTCTGTCACTTACAATGCGGTTCTTAAACCTCTCCAGAGCCAGTTTAATCACACCCAATAGCTTCAGTCATGCAAATAAAATCAACACCTTGCTTCCAAGACCGAAACTCAAGTCATCAGTATTTAATGCCAGATATTCTTGTATTGTGGAAGGTATTCTGCACATTTATGGCATAGAGACTTTGCTGTTGTCAGAGGGAATATAGTCGGCACACTCTTGCACACTTTGAGACGGTTTGGCCAGCCGTATTTTAATTTATTACCCCTCAGTGCAGGATTTACAGAACTTTACAAGAACTTCATTGCTATCCCTAAAGTTCTGCAAAGACACTTTAGAAAGCCAGAGAGAAGGAATACCACAACCCCTATCATTGTTGCTATCTATCCATACATTGCTATTGGGGAAGGAAATTACAATGTGAACCACTGTTGGAATAGTGCCTTAATACCGTTTGAGTGTACAGTACATACTACTATTCCTATCCTGCACTTTAGTAAAGAGCAAAACTCCCTGGCCACTGCACCTACAGCTCCTGCCTTGCACTCTGCCAAAAATCTTAAAATCAAGGACATCCCAACTAGAGATGAGCGAATCATTCAAAAAATTATTCACCGAACATTCGCCGAACTTTTCCTAAAATTCGTATATTCGACGAATAGATTCGTTGTATTTGCGTACAAAATATACGTTATTATGTGCTATTAGCGAACATTCGCTCACTAATAACGAACGTTCATTTACAAAATGTACGCAACTTCTTAGAAGAATGCGCAACTTAATTTCCTGAGTTGCCTCGTCATCCTCCCGCGCTGGAGAAAGGGGCGGAACTACCAGGGAGGAGTCTGCATCGCTGAATTGAATTCGTACGCAACAGCGTATAGAGTAACTACCAGGGAAAAGTCTGCATCGCTGAATTGAATTCGTACGCAACAGCGTATAGAGTAACTAAATTATACGTAGAATAGCGTATAATTTATAGGACACACTACGTAGCGAATGCGTACAAAAGCGAAGCGAATCACCTAATATTCGGATTCGCTTCGCAGCTGAAAAATCCCAAGATTCGATACGAATCTACGAAGCGGCAAATAGATTTGCTCATCTCTAATCCCAACTAGCACCAGGCAGGAGCTCCAACTCCAGGGTGTGCCCTGAGGGAAGAAAGGCTCCTCCTGTGACTGCATGGCCCTAGTAGGGTATCCATGTACGGATTGCCACTGTGGTTGTGTGCATGTACAGCCTTCCTTCCTTGTGAGTAACTACTACTCACATCCTCCACTTCCTCCTCCTGGGCTGCTGCATGAACACCTGTATTGAGAAAAGTAAATGGTAGTGCTATTTTAACAGAAGAAAGAAAGAATGCATCAGCTACCATAAGGGGATCATGTTGGACCACATTTTAATTTAAGAATACAATCAAATTATTAAACAGACTGTTTATTTTTAGAGATGAGCGAGTAGTGTTCGATCGAGCTGGTATTCGATCGAATACTACGCTATTCGTCATACTCGATTTCGTTCGAGTATAACGGCGATGGCGCACTTAGAATTCGTTTCCCCTCCCACCTTCCCTGGCGCTCTTTTTCCACCAATCACCATGCAGGGGGGGCATGACAGGCCCGCTGAGCACGCTGGCAGCGCGAAAACGGCGTCTACATGCATTGGCTGGAAAAACCATGCCCTCGAATCATAAAAACTCAGCTCTTCCTGCTCGTTCGCATATGCTGCGTGAACTTAGTCAGGGACAGAGGCTGGAGAAGGGAGAGACAGGTTTTAGATGCTGGACAGGCAGGAGCGTGATTAAAAGCCCTTATCAGGGCTACTATAGTGCAGTACAGTGATAGCTTTACTACAATATACACTTTACAGAGAACGGCTGCTGTATTCAGGGATAACTGCTGGAGTAGGGACAGAGAGAGGCATTAGTGGTGTATTAGGTGCTCTGCTAGATACCAAACTATATTTGGCACTACTGTTCTGCGTTCTTTTTGGCTGCAAAACCCTGTTATATACCTAGTGTGTATATGCACCATCTGATCTTCTGGCAGTATACGGCTGTGTACTTTTTTTTTTTTTTAAATACAGTTTATTTGGCTCTAGTGTTCTGGGTTCTGTTTGCCTGCAATACCCTTTTTGTATACCAGGTGTAAATACCCACCGTCTGAACAGTTAGTACACGGCTGTGTACCTAGAAATATAAAATATATAGGCCTTTTCATTGGCAACTGTACTGTGCGTTCTCTTGCAAAATAATTTTATATACGTGGTGTTAATACACACCGTCTGAAAAGTTAGTACACGGCTGTGTACCTTGAAATATAAAATATATAGGCCTTTTTATTGGCAACTGTACTGTGCGTTCTCTTGCAAAATAATTTTATATACCTGGTGTTAATACACACCGTCTGAACAGTTAGTACAACCGCTGTGTACCTTGAAATATAAAATATATAGGCCTTTTTATTGGCAACTGTACTGTGCGTTCTCTTGCAAAATAATTTTATATACCTGGTGTTAATACACACCATCTGAACAGTTAGTACACGGCTGTGTACCTTGAAATATAAAATATATAGGCCTTTTCATTGGCAACTGTACTGTGCGTTCTCTTGCAAAATAATTTTATATACCTGGTGTTAATACACACCGTCTGAACAGTTAGTACACGGCTGTGTACCTTGAAATATAAAATATATAGGCCTTTTCATTGGCAACTGTACTGTGCGTTCTCTTGCAAAATAATTTTATATACCTGGTGTTAATACACACCGTCTGAAAAGTTAGTACACGGCTGTGTACCTCGAAATATAAAATATATAGGCCTTTTCATTGGCAACTGTACTGTGCGTTCTCATGCAAAATAATTTTATATACCTGGTGTTAATACACACCGTCTGAACAGTTAGTACACGGCTGTGTACCTTGAAATATAAAATATATAGGCCTTTTCATTGGCAACTGTACTGTGCGTTCTCTTGCAAAATAATTTTACATACCTGGTGTTAATACACACCGTCTGAACAGTTAGTACACGGCTGTGTACCTTGAAATATAAAATATATAGGCCTTTTTATTGGCAACTGTACTGTGGCGTTCTCTTGCAAAATAATTTTATATACCTGGTGTTAATACACACCGTCTGAACAGTTAGTACACGGCTGTGTACCTTGAAATATAAAATATATAGGCCTTTTTATTGGCAACTGTACTGTGCGTTCTCTTGCAAAATAATTTTATATACCTGGTGTTAATACACACCGTCTGAACAGTTAGTACACCGCTGTGTACCTTGAAATATAAAATATATAGGCCTTTTTATTGGCAACTGTACTGTGCGTTCTCTTGCAAAATAATTTTATATACCTGGTGTTAATACACACCATCTGAACAGTTAGTACACGGCTGTGTACCTTGAAATATAAAATATATAGGCCTTTTCATTGGCAACTGTACTGTGCGTTCTCTTGCAAAATAATTTTATATACCTGGTGTTAATACACACCGTCTGAACAGTTAGTACACGGCTGTGTACCTTGAAATATAAATATATAGGCCTTTTCATTGGCAACTGTACTGTGCGTTCTCTTGCAAAATAATTTTATATACCTGGTGTTAATACACACCGTCTGAAAAGTTAGTACACGGCTGTGTACCTCGAAATATAAAATATATAGGCCTTTTCATTGGCAACTGTACTGTGCGTTCTCTTGCAAAATAATTTTATATACCTGGTGTTAATACACACCGTCTGAACAGTTAGTACACGGCTGTGTACCTTGAATATAAAATATATAGGCCTTTTCATTGGCAACTGTACTGTGCGTTCTCTTGCAAAATAATTTTACATACCTGGTGTTAATACCACCGTCTGAACAGTTAGTACACGGCTGTGTACCTTGAAATATAAAATATATAGGCCTTTTCATTGGCAACTGTACTGTGCGTTCTCTTGCAAAATAATTTTATATACCTGGTGTTAATACACACCGTCTGAACAGTTAGTACACGGCTGTGTACCTTGAAATATAAAATATATAGGCCTTTTTATTGGCAACTGTACTGTGCGTTCTCTTGCAAAATAATTTTATATACCTGGTGTTAATACACACCGTCTGATCTGTTAGTACACAGCTGTGTACCTCGAAATATGAAATATATAGGCCTTTTCATTGGCAACTGTACTGTGCGTTCTCTTGCAAAATAATTTTATATACCTGGTGTTATACACACCGTCTGAAAAGTTAGTACACGGCTGTGTACCTGAAATATAACAATATATAGGCCTTTTCATTGGCAACTGTAGCTGTGCGTTCTCTTGCAAAATAATTTTATATACCTGGTGTTAATACACACCGTCTGATCTGTTAGTACACGGCTGTGTACCTCGAAATATAAAATATATAGGCCTTTTCATTGGCAACTGTACTGTGCGTTCTCTTGCAAAATAATTTTATATACCTGGTGTTAATACACACGCGTCTGAACAGTTAGTACACGGCTGTGGTACCTTGAAATATAAAATATATAGGCCTTTTTATTGGCAACTGTACTGTGCGTTCTCTTGCAAAATAATTTATATACCTGGTGTTAATACACACCCGTCTGATCTGTTAGTACACGGCTGTGTACCTCGAAATATAAAATATATAGGCCTTTTTATTGGCAACTTTACTGTGCGTTCTCTTGCAAAATAATTTTATATACCTGGTGTTTATACACACTGTCTGATCTGTTAGTACACGGCTGTGTACCTCGAAATATAAAATATATAGGCCTTTTATTGGCAACTGTACTGTGCGTTCTCTTGCAAAATAATTTTATATACCTGGTGTTAATACACACCGTCTGATCTGTTAGTACACGGCTGTGAAGGCAAAATATTGTAACCAAAAAAAATAAAATGCGGAGGGGGGCTAGCGGAATAGGACGTGGACGAGGACGGGGGCGCGGAAATGCTGTTGGGGGCCTTTTTGAAGCCAGTGGGGATACAATGCGTGCTGGTGAGGGTCAGCCAGGATCCCGCTCATCCAGAATCCCTGCCTTTATGGGACAGTTAAGCAGGGGGCGGGTTACACCGCTGTTGAGGCCTGAGCAGGTTGAACAGGTGGTGCAATGGATAGCCGATAGCGCTTCCACACAGTTGTCCACCAGCCAGTCATCCACACAGTCTCACTCTGACCCTCCTTCCTCCACACCTGGCCAACAGAGTCATCCCACCATTGACCCCTCCCAGGAGCTCTTTTCGGGACCTTTTTCAGATGTGCCAGAAGAATCCCAGGAGCTAACAGAGGAATTTGTTTGTAGTGATGCCCAAATACTTGAGTATTCGCCATCTCCTGCTGATGTGGACCCTGAACCAGCATCTGTTATCATGAGCGATGATGATGATGAGACGCAGTTGCCATCAAGGGAGGTTGTTGGAATGTCCCGTGGGCAGGAGGAGGAGCAGAGTGAGGAAGAGGAGGTGGTGGATGACGAAATGACCGACCCCACTTGGCCAGGGGTGATGTCCAGCGGGGAAAGCAGTGGAGAGGTGGTGGTCTGCGCAGCAGCGAAAAAGGCAGCAAGAGGCAGAGGGATGTCCAGAGGGATGTCCAGAGGCAGAGGGATGTCCACAGGCAGAGGGATGTCCACAGGCAGAGGACAGTCCAGACAGAGAAGTGAGGCCACAGCCAGCAGGGCCGAAGCTGTTCCCGGCAGCGGGCAGTCGCGCGAAGCTCCCCCATCGAGGCCTCGTACTTCTGTGGTGTGGAGATTTTTTAATGTTTGTGCGGATGACAAACTGAGCGCGGTTTGCACACTCTGCCACTCAAAACTGAGTAGAGGCTCTGAGAAGAGCAATCTGACCACCTCAGGCATGCGGCGTCACTTGGAAGTCAAGCACTGGGCTGAGTGGGAGAGAGCAAACGCAATACAACCTGCGCCCGGTCTTTCTGCCACTGCCTCTTCCCCTTTGTTGTGTGCTGCCACTGCGGTCCAGACCTCCAGCCAGGACACCTCCACATCTGCCTCTGCCTCGGCTACTTTAGGGCCTTCTCCTTCAGCCTCCCCTTCCCCCGCCTCTTCGCCTGCACCTTCACACTCCTCGTCCCAACAACTGTCCATCTCGCAGGCGTTCGACCGCAGGCGGAAGTACGCCTCGAGTCACCCCCAAGCCCAAGCCTTAAACTGCCACATCTCCAAACTGCTGGCCCTGGAGATGTTGCCGTTTAGGCTTGTGGAGACGCAGGCCTTCCGCGACCTGATGGCGGCTGCCGCACCTCGCTATTCCGTCCCCAGCCGCCACTACTTTTCCCGGAGTGCCGTCCCCGCCCTGCACCAGCACGTGTCGCGTAACATCAGGCGGGCCCTGAGGTACGCAGTCAGCGCAAAGGTCCACTTGACCACCGACTCGTGGACAAGCGCTTGCGGCCAGGGACGATACAACTCTTTGACGGCACACTGGGTGAATGTTGTGGAAGCGGGGACGGGGTCGCAAACAGAGACGGCCTACCTACCACCCCCGCCCAAGATTGCCAGCACGGGTTCTGATAAACCCCCCCTCCTCTTCCTCCTCCTCCTCTGCCTTAACATCGCCCTCCGCCGCTAGCTGGAAGCGTTGCAGCACTGGCGCGGGGAGACTTCAGCAGGCGGTGCTTAAGCTCATCAGCTTGGGCGACAGGAAGCACAGCGCCCTAGAGGTGAGGGACGCCATATTGCAGCAGATGGAGATGTGGCTGTCGCCGCTGCAGCTAGGACCAGGCATGGTCGTGTGCGATAACGGCCGTAACCTGGTGGCGGCTCTGGAGCTTGCCGAACTCGATCACGTACCATGCCTGGCCCACGTTTTTAATCTGGTAGTCCAAAAATTTCTAAAGACTTACCCCAACCTGGCAGAGCTACTGGTGAAAGTGCGGCGCTTGTGCGCTCACTTTCGGAAGTCAACTGTAGCTGCTGCTAGCTTAAAAAAACTCCAGCAACGCCTCCATTTGCCTGAACATCGGCTGTTGTGCGACCTGCCGACTCGCTGGAATTCCACCTATTCCATGTTGGCCAGGGTGTGTGAGCAGCAGAGAGCATTGATGGAGTACCAGATAATGAATCCACGCGTGCCTCCAACTCAGCTCCCTCAGTTTGCCAACCACGAGTGGCCATGGATGGCAGACATATGCGATGTACTGCGTATCTTTGAGGAGTCCACCAAGAAGGTCAGCAGCGAGGACGCTATAGTGAGCGTAACCATCCCGCTCCTATGCGTCCTTAAAGAATCGCTCATCGCAATAAGGGAGAACGCATTGCACGCAGAGGAGACGGGGGTAGGAGGAGACGCAACGGAGCTACACAGTCAGACCACACTTTTGTCTGCTTCTCGGTGGCAGTTGCAGGAGGAGGATGAGGAGGAGGAGGACAACGTGGAGGTGGCTGTGGAAGAGGAGGAGGATGCTGGCGGCGAGGGTAGCAGTCAGGCTGTGTGCGTCCCATTGGTTCAGCGCGGATGGGGCGGAGAGGAGGCGGAAGAGGAAGAGGAGGAAATGGCAAGTGATCCTTCTGGTGGGGGCAGTGACGTCATGCCTATTCAGAGTCTGGCACACATGGCTGACTTCATGCTGGGCTGCTTTTCCCGGGACACACATGTTGTCCGGATAGTGGAGAACAAACTGTACTGGGTCTTCGCAATCCTGGACCCCCGGTATAAAGATAACGTCTCCTCTTTTATTCCGGTAGAGGAGAGGACGAATCGATTGCTGGAATACCAGAGGGAACTCGTGCAGAACATGATGGAGATTTTCCCACCCACCATCTCTGGTGGCAGAGAGGAGAGGGTCTCCCAGAGTCCCTCAACATCGATCAGGCCCACAGCCACCAGGGGAACACTCTCCAAGGTGTGGGACACGTTCATGGCACCCCCTCGTGCAACTTCCATCACTGCGGGGCCCACTATCAGCAGGAGGGACAAGTATCGGCAGATGTTGCGGGAGTACCTGGCAGACCGTAACCCTGTCCTCCCCGATCCCTCGGCGTCCTACACTTACTGGGTCTCCAAGTTGGACACGTGGCTGGAACTGTCCCTGTACACCTTGGAGGTGCTTGCCTGCCCTGCCGCCAGCGTGCTATCCGAAAGGGTGTTCAGCGCAGCCGGGGGCATTATAACCGATAAGCGCAGCCGCCTGTCAACCGACAGTGCCGACAGGCTGACGCTAATCAAAATGAACAGCAAGTGGATTGACCCGGACTTTGCTTCTCCAACAGTGAAAAGCAGCCAAAAGTGAAGTGCCATCTGTATGAAGTGCCATTTCCTCCTCCACCTCCTCCTCCTTAACCGCCGTAGAATTGCTCCGTAAATAAAAAAAAATTATATATTTATGGCTCACCTCTTGGGCCTCCACATAATTTTTAAGAGGTCTCACCTCTTGGGCCTCCACATAATTTTTAAGAGGTCTCACCTCTTGGGCCACCATATAATTTTTTCGAGGGCTCACCTCAAGCTAACTTTGCGCACTCATTAAAATATTTTCACAAGGACCTAAGAGCCCTCGATGGGAGAGCTTTGTGTGGGGGCCTGTTATAGGGAAGAGATGCGGCCCTGCGGGCTCTAGCCTGCCTTCTCCATGAGCCTCTGGCCAGCCCACAGCCTCTTCCTGCCTTTTGCGGTCCTACGCATCCCTCAACATCCCCACTGCTTTACCTGCTAGACATGACACTGGGCCAGGTCGGGTCACTGACTTCGTCATACTCAACCACCTCCTCTTACACTGCCTCACTTTGCTCCAACAGCCTCCCTTGCTGGCAACTGTGTCTTATTATCGTCCCTAATCATTTTACACTTTAGTGCCCGTTCCACACCACCATCAGCTAGAGATGGAGCTTGCTCCAGTGTTTGGGCATCAGAACAAACAAAATCCTCAGATAGCTCCTGCGATTCTTGCATGGGTGGGAACACTGGGTTGATAACATTGGGCAGGGTGGGAGGAAGGAGGGTCAGAGTGAGGTCCCTGCAGTTTCTGCAGGCTATCGACGAGACTGGACTTTGTGGACTTGACTGAGTGGTGGACAGATTTAAAAGGAGAATCTAGAAGGAGAAGGAGGGGTTTGCCGAGCTGTCTGTAAGGGTTGCGGAAATCCAGACAGAACCAAGGCCCCAATCTTGGGTGGGGGTAGCAGGTTTGCCCGTCCCCGCCTCCACAACATTCACCCATTGTGCTGTCAGGGAGATGTAGCATCCCCGGCCTCAAACCAAAGTGTTGGTGGTCAAATGGCCTTTTGCAGTAACCGTGTTACTCGGGCGTGGATGATGTTTTGGGACATGTTCCTGGGCAAGGCAGGGATGGCACAGAGGGAAAAATAGTGATGGCTTGATTGCTTTCCCCCTTGCCTATGCCATCTGTGGTTGTCATAGGCAACGTGATTTTAAGGGGTGCAGAATTTCATCTTCTTTTTTGTCTAGTTTGGCTTGGGGTCCATGGCAATGTAGAGGAAAGAAGGTTTCCTTGTATGGTCTCACTTTACAGAGAGGTTAGATTGTCTTTGGAGTGTATTGTTGAGAGGCTGTGATAGTGGCGTAATAGTGCGACTTGGGCGCGTTATATGCACCCAGACATGCTTCCCCTGCTTTCCCAGTTGCATTCCAGCAGTGTTGGCATCCTTTTCTGAGGTTTCAGGGTGGACTTGGTGACCTCCAAGTGGTCGAATTGAGATTTCCAAGTGGCGAGCATTTTTTCCCATAGACTTTAATGGGATTCGATATTCGGTCGAATAGTCGAATTTCGCGGTCTATTCGAATCGAATTTCGAACTTTCGAATATTTTACTACTCGCTCATCTCTATTTATTTCCACATGCTCCCATATATATATATATATATATATATATATATATATATATATATATTAATCTACAGCCATGCATGTCCCTGTGACTTTGACATTACTAGGCTGTCTAGGCGTTAAAGAAATTGAAAAGGGCTGGATACAGTCCTAGGAGACCTCTGAATGTCATGTACAACTTTTCAGGCCAATTGGGGTACTTTTGACTCAGATCAAATTTATTTAAAATCTGAATCTGACAGCCTATTCAACCAAATTGGATCCAAAATAAATTTTGGGAATTTTGCTTAACTCTACATCTGACTATGTATACTGAACAATATGAAATATAGTACATTAGGCTACCATCTTCTTCACCCTCCACGAGCCTGTACTTGCTCCATTTCTACATGTACCAAAGATTAAAAAAACGACTGTGTGAATGGGTCTGCATTTATTCCTCAATATTGTGGAACGGAGCCGGCGGAACGGAGCCGGCTCCGCATAAAAAAATAAGAACATGTCCTATACTTGTCCACAACAGCGGACAAGTATAGGCATTTTCGATGGGGCGCCAAGCCATGTGTTCTGAACATTTCAGAACACATGCCCGGTGGCACCCGTAGTATTGCGGGTCCACATTATTGCGGACCCACAATACTACGGTCGTGTGAATGCGGCCTAAAGGTAAGAGGGGGATGAAGCTGCAGTCTATCGTCTTCACTTCATGTTGTGAGATTTCAGTTTGTCAGCAGAGGGAGACATCACAATGCAGCTCTTCCAATTTACCAAGAAGAACCTGGCTACTCAGGAAGCACAGAGAGAATTATAGGAACCATGAGAGGGAAGGGAAATATTCAGATTAGACAACACATTTATGTAAGCATTATAAAACATGGGTGCTTCCTGGTAATGTTGGACTGGTGTGCCAAGGGCCCACCAGTAAAATTCATTTTGGGGCCTACTATAAAGCTACATGCGAATACTAACCATCCATACAGTGGCAGCAGTAGTAAGACGCTACAATATGATTATGGGGGCCCATGCAGTGACTGGGTATACCTAAAAGTCTCAGCCACCCAATGTGTCTATAATGATAAACTAGTTACTTTGTTAAATAAAGTGCCCACGTTTTCATATCAACATAGGCTGGTTTAGACACTCTATGCTGCCTATCTATATCTAGTGCAACCAGTCTTCTGTGCCATGTGCCGCTTGTAAAAGGGGTGAGTGACTAGGGGCCCACCTTGCTCAGGGGACCTCCAGGGGATTCACCTGTACCCCTGTGGTCCAGTCTGAGCCTGCTTCCTGGATACTTTATAAAGTGTATTTAACGTGTTAAAGGGGTTTTCTGAGTAAAATAAAATAAAAAAAACCTTGAAAGCTGCTGTTATTGTCTAAATGGTCTAAATAAAATAAATGATACTCATCTGTTTTTGTCCCATTGCTTCCAGTTCTGTGCTCACAGGTCACCGTGCAGCCAATCACTGGCCTCAGCAGTATATGGAACATGACTAATGAGGACAGTGATTGGCTGCAGCGATGACCTGTGTGCACAAAACATTACCACTGCAGTAGAGGAAACAAACAGCATTGGTTAGGTCTGGAGCACAATGCCGGAAGCAGCAGGGGAGAAATGGGTAAGTATAGCTTCTTTTGTTAGGGTGCATTCGCAGGACCATATGTATATTGCGGTCTGCAAAATGTACATTTGCAAAAAATATGGATGCTGTCCGTGTGACGTCTGTGTTGCACTATCCTTTTTTCGCAAAATGTACAAGAATAGGATATGTTCGATATTTTTTGCGGGGCTACAGAACGGACATACGGATGTGCACAGCACATGGTTTGCTGTCTGCATTTCTTACAGACCCAGTGAAATAAATGGGTCTGCATCCTATCCACATTACCGAGGGTGTGTGGGCATTATATATACCTGGCATTACAGAAGGGAGCATTTTCTACTCTGGGCACCATGGGGGAGCATTATCCTGTATATACCTGGCATAATAGAGGGGCATTATCAACAGGGGGCCATAAGGGGGGAGCATTATATATAACTTGCACTGCAGAGAGGGGCATTATCTACTGGGGACACCATGGAAGGCATGGGAAGCATTATATATACCTGGCACTACAGAGGGGGGCATTATATACTGGTATTATAGGTGGCACTACAGAGGGGCATTATGTATATAATAGCACTACAGGGAGCATTATATACTGGCATAAGGGAGGCATTATATATATACCGGCACTACTTGGGAGCATAATCTACTGGCATTACAGGGGGGGGGTCATTATTAGAGATGAGCTTTGAAAAATTCAATTTGGCAGCTTTGCCGAAGTTTGACAAGAAATTTGATTTGTTACAAATTAATTCATCATAAATCACTTTGAAATGACTCTATTCAGCCTATCAATCAACGCTTAGACAACGCTTAGACGGCCATAAAAAATTATAATACACTAGTACAAAATCTACCTCACCTCATCCACTTGCTTCCACAAAGGCAGTCCACTCCTCTCTTGAGTGGAAAAGACCTGCAGAAGGACCTGCGCTGAGTGTGATGATGTCACCACATGATCACGCTGGGAGCGCACGATGATGTTATCACGCTCAGCGCAGGTCCTTCTGCAGGTCTTTTCCACTCAAGAGAGGAGAAGACTGCCTCTGTGCGAGCAAGTGGATGAGACCACTACTTTTTTGTTTCCATTTTTTTCTAATACAACTCTAGCTGCCATTTTAGGAAAAAATTATTTGTTACCACAAAGTGCAAGGAAATTCGGCTTGGTGGTGAATCAAATTTTTTGGATGAAATTCCACTTTTGATGTTTCGATTCGCTCAACACTAATCATTATATATACTGGGCACTGCGTACTGTAGGCGTAGAGGAGCATTTTATATATATGCCTACTCTGCCAAGGGCATAAAAATACCTTGTCCCATACAGTTTATATTTATATATTACACAATCACCAATTGATTTTTCTATTCTCTTATTTTCCACTTCTTTTCACCTAAAAATAAGTAAAGTTCCACATACATTCAAGGTAATATGCCGCCTCCTGACACACACTTCCTCTGCCAAGTGATAAATCTGAGCATATGGACATGAATTTAACACAGACTATTAAAGAACAAGACCTTAAACAACATCTTAGTACTTCTCAGTGACTCCAGTCAAAAAAATTTGGCTGCAACTACTTCCCATTCATTTTAATAAAAAAACAGTGCTCTCACCACTTATAGATAAAATAGTATTATTGGAACAAGGTAGGATTTATGAACATCTGAGCCAACATAAAGCTGCTTTAAATGTCTTAAAGGGGTTGTCTTACTTCAGCAAATGGCATTCATCATTCATTAAAGTTAATACCAGGTACTTATTAATGTATTGTGGTTGTCTATATTGCCTCTTTTACTGGCTTGATTTATTTTTCCTTCACATTATACACTGTTGCATCACAGATATCAGGTCTGTCTATGTGCACTCCAACGGCCCCAGCCACCAGAGAGGCCGGTGCCTTTTCATATGGTTTGCAAGCACGACCACCACAGCTGAATTGCAGGGCAGAATTTTCTTTCCGACAATTTATCGACAAATCGCGATAAATCAGGTATACCCAGGCCACTCTGCCTAATCCTATTTATCCTACTTGGTTGCCCAATCTCAGTGTGAAGGCTTGGAACTTAAACTGTAGGGACAGTGCAGGGAGAGGGTATCGCGGTGTGCATTATGTTCTAGTGCACCTACGTTCACAGTTAATCCATTCTGTAGGTACTGTGCCATCAGTATTACAGGAATTTGAAATTTATCGCCATCTACATCAATGTGCAGAGTACCAAGATTCATAGCTAATCCCTTCTGTTAGCTGTGGAATTACTGTGCGTCAGTATTACAGGTCAATAAAAGTAGTGTAAAAGTGTAAGTGTAATCTAATTTATCGAAAAGGACTTAACCATGCAGTGCTCTAAGATTCAAGTAGTGGCCTCAAGACAGAGTAGAGACAGTGGCAGCAGCGGACGTAGTGGCCCATGACAGAGTGGGGATTGTGTAAGCAGCAGAGGCTGCAGTAATGGCCCCACAACAGAGTGGGAGTAGTGACCCATGACAGTGTGGGAACGGTGGCAGCAGTAGTGGCCCCATGACAGAGTGGAGATGGTGGGGGCAACAGTGACAGTAACAGTGACAATAATGGCACCATGAAAGAGAGAACAGTGGCAGCAGCAGCAGCGGCAGTAGTGGCCCCATGACAGAGTAGGGACAGTGGTGGCAGAAGTGACCCATGACAGAGTGGGGATGGTGGCTGCAGCAGCAGCAGTAGTGGCCCTATGACAGAGTGGGGATGGTGGCGGCAGCAGCAGCAGCAGTGGCAGTAACCATGACAATAGAGGACACATGACAGAGTGGGGACTGTGGCGGCAGTACAGTGACCGGACCGCATGGGCATGTGAGTGGGGCTAATATGGACATGGACCAAGAAATAGTCTCTACTCACGGTTAGCAGCTCCCTGGGTCAGCCTGCAGAGCACTGTCAGGGTTACAGGGGTGTCTTCGTTCTCACTGCATGGGGTAACAACCCTCAGGAGGAAAGTATCTTGGTGGGTGAAGATACTTCAAATCCACCTGTAGAGTGACATCACTTGGTGCAAAAACCTAAAACCTATGCCTATAGAAGTATCAATAAAGAAATGATCCCTTACCATTTGGGGTTGTGTTTTTGCACCGAGTGTTGCTCTACAGGTGCATCTTAGGTGGAGATTTACTATAAAAAGAGTTACCACTGAGGATCTCTCTTCTCCTATTTCATAGTTTGCAATTACAGGCCAAGCAAACTTCGCTCCGCCCCATTCATTAAGCTCCTTATAGCTTTAGTCACAATGCAGGGAATTGGGAAAAAAATGGTCACTTTTAAAAAGACTGTTCATGATAATCTAAATGTGAGCCCAAGTCACTTAAAATTCAAAAGCTTTATTACCATATTACATAGGTGAATCCACAATAAAACTATAACAGGTCACCAACAAATTCAGGTAATAGGATATTGCAATACTATTATACAGAAACATTAAACCTGTGACCAGAGATGGGCAACTCTCTAAAAAAGTGATTCTTGTACAATTCAGCTGGCTGTTTCGATTCGTGTCTCAATAAACTAGACTGTAATTAAAATAGCCCCAACTTGCTGGAAAAATCTTGGAATAAGAATTTTTGGAATAAGAACTTTTCAGAAAATTTGGGCACCTGTGACTGAACTAATTAGAGATAGCGGATGGGGATTATGTGACAGCGGTGCATCTATACTCTGCTGACTGGGAAGGTGCATACCTGAGGTCTTCAGATCCATAGTTTTAATAAATTTAGTAAAGCTTTTGAACTTTGGAAACTTTAGGCTCAGATCATCTTTCCAGGTTATAGATGTGAAAACATGGAGCATGTGGTAGGAAAAATGCCCTTCTACTTTTTTTTTTTTTTTTAAATTTAAAGATTTAATGTGACCTGTCCTGATGTGTATGTTTTCAATAATATCACAATCTCAGTTCCCTATCAGTATGTCTTTGGAGTATGGGAGGAAAACGGAGAACCCGGGGAGAACATACAAACTCCATGAAGATGTTGTCCTATTCGAACCCAGGACCCCAGCGCTGCAAGACAACAGTGCTAACCACTGAGCCAAAATTAGAGCTTCATATTGTTTGGTGCCTCTGTCATTCCTCCTAGAAATGTATTAATAAATTGACCAGTTACCAGTTGGAGGTGTATCTCTACACAGACTGACATTATTCAGTCAGTGCTAATAATGCCAGACTATGAAGGGACACACCTCTATGACAAGGGGAATGGTAACACCCAATTATCAATGAAGCTATAGATTTTATTTCAGTATTAGGACTCATGCTCCTGACCGTATATTTTTTCTGCATCTGATCTGCATTTTTTGCAGGTCGGATGCTGACTCATTCGCCTCAATGGGGCCACAAAAGATGCGGACAACAGGCTGTGTAGTGTCTGTATCCGTATGTCCATTCCGAGGCACTCACAAAAAAATAGAACATGTCCTATTGTTGTCCTTTTTAAGGACAAGGATAGGACTGTTCTATAGAGGGTAAGACATTCTGTTCCGCAAAACAGGCTAGAGTCATGTGCATGTGCACTTACAATAAAAGTTGTTCCAGTATTGTTATTTAATAGGGAATACAAGCAATTACTAGGAGAGGCCATAGGTCCTATTAAGTGTGTCATTAAGAAAATTCACTAGTTTACCTGAATTCTAGTGGAAAACACATAATAATAATACCACAAGCAACTATTCAAAAAACTCTGTTTTGCTGCATAAAAAAAATCTCAGATCTGCTTCATCTATATCCCTACAGATCTATTCTAAGGTATTGAAAATGTTGTGAAGCTAAAAAAACACAAAAAAAACAAAAAACAAAACAAAAACAAAAAAAACAACTTCTTGATGCCTTTATCATCCAATATAGGAACACTGGCATCTGCAAGATCCAAGAATTTTGGAGCTAATTTACAGAAAAAGTCAGGGATCATCACAAAGCAATAAACAGAAGGCAGACTAAATCAAAAGAATTTGTTGTGCATAATATTTGTCCTTTACAGATATCCTTTTTTTAATAGGAAGGGGGATAAAAGGACTTAAAATGTTACAATACTTTAACTAGCTGAAAGTGATTATGCAAAAGTGTAAAAATTAATTTAGAGATTGTTTTCTAAATGAAAATGGAGATATAAAAGGTTCTTAATTAAAATGTTTAATTAGAGTATACACCAATCCTCCAGTCTCCAAGTACAAAAATTGGAATTGCAATGGTATCTAGTTCTACATATCTGCATATTGTACAGTACTAGGTTCACCATCACAAACGATTACACTTTCAAGTACATACCGTACACCAATCAGTCTTTATATTGAAGAGGTTGTTTGGGCTTTCAAGCTCTCTTACATGTAGACCATTTTCTACGCCTTGTTTAGGCGTAGAAAATGATGAATAAAACGGGCCTGCCAGCCCGTCCCATTCCCCATCCATGCCACTCCCACTTTTTTAGATCTTGCATGAACAGGGAAGTAGTTGCAGATTCTGCCGCACCCTTATATACGGCAGATTCTGCGCTGGATATACGCCACTTTTGTCATAAATGACCCCCAGTAGTTTTAAATCCTTAAGAATAAAGCCAGTTTTCACCTTAAAGGGATTGTCCACTTTTTTATATTGATGACCTATCCTAAGGATACTGTAGGTCATCAATATCATACTGCTGGCACCCCATGCTGATCAGTTGTTTGAAGAAAAAACAGCACTTGTACAATGTTTTCTTCAAAGTCTCCTAGAAAAGTCAGCAAGATGCAGAGAGAGGAGCTGGATGTTCCTGATGACATCTTCTCATTGATATTAGATAATGTGGAAAAGGAAGAAAAGCAGATGACAGAAGAAGGGTTCCCACCTGTAGGGCAGGAGAGCGCTGGAGAAGTGGGTATGCCAAAACTGATTAATATTCTGTGTGTACTATGAAATAACCTGCAGGAGATTGCAGGCAAGAACAGCAATAATATGCATATTGTCCCCCCACCTAACCAGCAACAGCCCCTGTTTAAAGGTGCAGCAAGGCCATTAACAATGAAGAAGGACTATACAGTGTGGTCTTCATTATTAAATGAAAGGCAGCTGTGGGCTAATTGGCCGGGCAGTTCTTCACCACAACCCGCCCCCAGCACGGCCACTCCATGTGGCCATGCCCTAAGGTGCAGTGGCCTACATATACCTGATTTATATTTATTCATGGCTAATTAATTCGGAACAAATCGTATTTCTTGGTGAACTTCAGCAAAGTTGCTGAATCAAATTTTTCAGAACTTCGCTCATCTCTAGTGATAATCCTCGCCATCAAATTTCAGATTGAGAGAGGTCAGATGACACACAGGAATAGTAGACAGGAATGGAGCCGATGGTCAGAGTCAAGAGAACAAGAATTCTTAAATGAACAATTCAAGAAGCAAAGCAGAAGGGAGATTGAGGAAGAAAGTAGAGGTCAGGATCAGGGTTACTCAGGAGTCAAACCTGGAAGCATAACAAAAGGTTGCACCACAATCAGTATGCATTAGCGTGGAAGGATAATTCCCCTGTAAATAGGCCACTGGATGTGATGTCATCTTTGGGCACTGGTTGCCCTAATAACCCTTTGCAATTGAGCTGTCACGAGAGCTGTGACCCGATCCACCATTGCTACTGCAGAAGACAGGAGCTGGAGCAGTAGAGGAAGAAGTGCCCAGTAGTCTAGTAACTGAATGTGGCCATCAGATGGGAGTATTGCAGCTCATCAGGGTGTAACCCTGAAGCAGGATATGGTGAGTAACAATTTTTTATTGATAATGTTGTGGTGTAATTGTGTGGGAATTATTTACTTGTTTTGATGTAAGTAGTTACTGTTTCCATAGTAGAAGCATCCACCATAGTGGATTTCTGAATAGGGTTTCATAATTTAGGCACAGGCCCATAACTTGATAGAACGTGTGCCTGGGACTGAATAGAATGGGTTACCTTATTGTAATGTCCCATGCTGACTTACAGATGCTATTGGCATGACAGTGGTCTTCCAATGGCTTTCTAAAGCCAAGGAAGAGTCCTACCACACTACTTTGTTGAATGCCTGTTAACCTTTTCCTAACCATAGCTAGATTAATGGAATGTGACTGTCTACAAATGTTAAGCTGAATGCCCCTTCAGACGATCCAATATACAAGATGGATTTACTGTTAATCTTCAAATTCTTCAAAACTATTTTAGGTGATAGCCAAAGTCCCATGTAATTGGAATATCAAGTTTATAGATATCCAATTATATGTTTTAGTTTTCTCCTCTGGACATAACTGTATGTAGTTTCCAGACGAAAGGCTTCTAAGACGATAGGTTTCCAGACAATTTGTACTTTAAGGTAGCATTGTAATTTTCACAATATAATTGTCCCAATGAAACAATTCAAAATATGAAATGAAATGATGAAAGCAATTGGTCATCAGAAACGTTACAAGATGTATCTGCTCGGAGCACAGCAAACACGCAAAGCTATTAATATCTGAAGATGAGTCTGTGTGTCACTCTCTGTAAATATAACAGGATCAATTTCTTCAAATCCATCTTAGACAGTCATATTTTTTAAAATGATTAGATCTTCAAATTGTAAAAGGTCCCCAGCGGGTGGAATTTAGCTAGCATTATCAACTCAGCCAATGTCTTACACAGCTACTGACGAGAAGCCAAGACTGCAATCTCAGCTCAGGAATCGTGAACTCCTGTCATTTGCTGGATCACTTAAGTCTGAGATTTTCGTGAACAATGAAAATGCATATTATCAAAAGAGTGACCTTGGGAATCATTCTTGGTGTCCTTCAAATTAAGAATACCATTATGTTTCATACAGACGTTGCAATCCATCAGTTTGATGAGATCAAGAAACAGAGAGGTAGGCACGGAAAGATATTTAAGTTTTGTGGAAAACTTTATCCTTCGTGACAGATTATTAATATTTAGAAAGTTTAGATGTTTATTGCTGACTAACTAAAAATACAAAGATTTCTAAATCTCCCCTTTTGCTTGTGGTTTGGTTTCCCACCTAACATGAAATGAGGTGAAATGGTCTGTGACCTTACTAACCTGACATTAAAGGGGTTTTCCTGTTTTTTATGCTGATGACATCCTCAGGTCAGGTCATTAACATCAGATCCATGGGTGTTTTAATCCCAGCACCCCGACAATCAGATGAGGATCATCTTAACAAGCATCACATCCTCGATTAGGTAGCAGCTGTGTTTGTTAGCGCATCTCTATTCACTTGAATGGGACTGAGCTACAAATAGGCTATATGACTGATGAACAAAGCTTTTTTGGCCTAGGAAGAGGCTACAGCACTCACCATCAATGTCAAAATCTTGGAAAGCCCCTTTAACTCCATAGGGAGTGCTCAAAGAAGATGAATGTTGCAGGGGCGGACTGGGAACTTAAAGTGGCCCTGGAAAAAATACTAAAAGTGGCCCCATTGGGTTTAAATTGATGGAAGGCAGGGCCAGCAATACCATATTGTGGCACATTATACCACCCCAACAAAGCCAAATACCACAAAATACATCCTCAAAAACTTCCACTGGGAGGTTGTGAGGAGGGCCCAGGCAGCCCCCTGGGCATCGGCCCACCGGGAAATTTCCCTGTAAGGTCTATGGCCAATCCGCCCCTGGAATGTTGTATGTATACTCATACAAAATTTTATCTCCAGTTGCCTGAGAATGGATCTGCAATATGGCATATCTAAAACATCGAAATCTAAAAAACAATACTGAGTCATATGAATGTTTTCCCTCACAGGTTTATATGGAGAGCATGAAGAAAAAAAATGATGTTATCTGCCTTTGCATTCCATATTACAGATGAGAGGTGCCATATGATGACAAACAAAATGTTTATGTTCTGCACTGAGAAGCCATAGGGACACCATGTGCCACTAAAAAGGCTCCATGCACATGGCTTTGACATACACCTGAGTTTTATATCTTAGGCTGCTCCCATTAGAACACACACACCACACCACACTCCACTACCTCTAGCTCTCGTCTCTTTTCAGAGACGAGAAGAGCCAGGTTCTTTATTTCGTACAACTCCACATGTAATCTCAATACTTTTATCTATGGTTTTCTATAAGACTGCAGGTACAAATTCTAAACTATGAGAACTCAGTCATTATAGTTAGTGATGAGCGAAGTTATCAAAAATTCAATTTGGCTGCTTCGCGAATTTCAAAAATAAATTCAATTTGGTACGAATTACTTTATTACGATTTGCATTCCATTCGATGGTGAATGGCAATCACGCCACCCCCCTCTCATTGAACCCCTCAAATGCCTCGTTCATCACTGATCGCAGTATCTAACATTAAAATTGAAGCCTTTCAGGGGTTAATCAAGGTAAAAAAAAACAACACATTCTCACCTTATCCATTTGTTCGCAGAGAGGCCGTCGTGGCCAGAGAGATTCTGTGCGGTTTCTTGAATCAAGATGCCCACCCTCCACTGCCTCTCCACAAGCAAATGAATGTGTTGAGTATGTATTTTTTTTACCACCATTTTAGGAAAAATAGATTCATTACCATGAAGCGTGAGTAATTTTGGCTTTGTGACGAATCAATTTTTTCCTAAAATTCTAATTTTTCACAAAGTCAAAATTAATTAAGCCAAATAATTCATAACTAATTGAATTTCTTTGTGAATTTGCTGCACAGTAATTCTATGCTGCATGCATGCTCACATAAGGACTATTGTAAATCACTGAGCACCTCCAGCCACTGAGCAGAGATTTCAATCAATAAGTTACAAGTTAAAGAGGTTCTCTGGTCACATATTTTTATTTTATCTAGCAAAAGTCCCAAATCTGTTTTTCAAGTAAGGACTTTCCTTCTCGTTTTTTGCATCAGCTCATCTGGACAAAATGTTGACTTGGAGAACTTCCTGTTTTCCTCAACTTCCTGCTTGGTTACTAACCAAACCCAGAATACTTTGCTCTGTAATATTTCACATGGCTTGTTCCTCTTAATTTGGAGAGGGGAGTGCAAGGGGCATGTCTACATTAAAGGGGACAGTCTGGCAGGTAGAGCCCTAAGAAACATTACAGAGCAAAGCATGCTGGCTTTGGTTAGCAAACACAGCAGGAAGTTGAGAAAAACAGGAAGTACAACATGTAAACATCCTGCCAGGATGCAGTGATGCTGAGAACAGGAGAAAGAAAGTACAGACATGAAAAACTGGTATATAGGGCAAAATATGCATTGTTTGGGGTTCTCTGGGCAGATCATTATAGGAGAATCCATTTAAACTAATTATTTTTGGAGATCATTTTCATGGTCACAGATTCAATTTAGAAATATTTTCTCTGTGTAAGCTTTTCATGTTGATATATTGGGCACTATGGCCCTGATTTATCATGCCTTCACTCTGGAACTTTGGCTTCAAAAAGTTGCAAAATGACTCTATTGTGACTTTTTGAACTTACTTGGGGAAAAAACCTAGTAACTTTTTGCATTTTCATACTACTCACCCCAGTTTTGAAAGTGGGAAAGTGGGTGTGGTCAGCTATGTTAATTAGTTTCACTCCACATTTATCACTGAGACTCTTTTAAAAAGTCACAAAGAAAGTTGTAATCTCACTCCAGTAGGAGGGTGCAGTAGGAAAACTGGAGTAGCATTTTTGACAAAAGTGTTAGGTTTAAGAAAGAGACAAATTTATCAACATTTGATGTTGATGAAACATTTGATAAATATGGCATAAAATACACCAATACACACTCAAACAAAAATGACTTCAAATAATACCCTCATTATAAATTCCTCCCAATGTTGCAATTAAGCATTATTCGCCTTCTGTATGCATATGTTTTTTCTCTGATTTATTATATTCATTTGCAACGGGAAATCTTTACATTTTGGTTCTGCTTTTATACATTATGTAGTGTATACAATTTAAACTTAAACTCACCTTGTGGATGTTTATCTAGGAAACAACTGAATCTATTACTGCCGGGCTCTGAGGATTCAAACACCAAAAGTGAGTATGACAAGTATGCAAATGTGAGCATAGGACCCTGCCAATGAGATGTAGTCTGGAGGGAAAAGCACATCCACTTCATAAATCACAGATATCAAGGAAAAAAAAAGTTACTTTCATCCTTTTAAAAGGATGTAGCCTGCTTTGAAGCTCATCTGTGCTTAATTATTCTGTACCTGATTGGCCCATATTGCACTTGCTGCTCACAACAGTTGGTGGAAGTATCCAGCACAGGAATGTAATTAGGAATCTGTATGATCTCGGGCAAAAAAACTAAAAATATGATAAATTATCTGTAGCGCGTCTGTGCACCATAGAATGGAGAAATGGCTCTTTAGTTATTTCTAACTCAGCAATGACACTAATAATCCTGCTAAGAAAATAATAATTTTGAAATTAGTAAAGTTATTGATTTTACATTAGTTTGAATTTTGAATTGAAGCTACTATGATGAACCTTAACCATTTAATGACTTCCACTAAGTCAGAGCAACTGTACTTGTTGCATTTTCTTTTAAAGACTTTTTGCTAATCATCTGACAGGCTTTCTCAATTTGAATGATTTGTAAAATAAATCTCTGGCATTATATACTGGTGACCCATGCTTCAGTCGTCACAATCTGTTTATCGTAATCAACATGAGGTCAGGGACTTCCTGGAGGCAAGATGTTGATTGCAATTTACAACACACTGAAGCAGCAAGTAGTTCACCTATATGACCAAATGCCAAAAAACAAGAAGAGCAATATTGTGTATGCAGTCCAGGGCAAGACTTGTGTATTGGGGAAACAAAATGGCAGCTATAATAGCGTATGGCCCAGCATAGTAGAGCCAACACCTGTAGTCAGTACTCATCTGTGTACTTACCTCTAAAGGACACTCGTTTGATGACAGTGAGGTTCACATCTTAGGCACAGAGGAGGACAGGTTCAAAAGAAATGTAAAAGAAGCTGCTTATGTGAAATTGGAGAAACTGTGCTTCAAAAGAGATTGAGAGGTGCTCCACATCTATTGTCTACTACTTACAATTCTGTTCTAACACCTCTCCTGAAGCAGTTTAATCAAAGCTAATAGCATCAGTCATAATCGCAAACTACATCTGACCTCCACAAGGTCCTTAAACTTGTGTTAAAGGGGTTTCGCAAGAGGTTTTTAATGATTACCTATCCTTTAGAATAGGTCATCAGTACCTGCTCTCTGGCGTCCGACACCTGGGATCCCTGACAATCAGCTATTTGAGAAGGCAATAGCACCATGGCCTTCTCTGCTCACCAAAGACACAGTGCTATGTAAGGCGCGGGCACCGACGCCGTGCACGCGCGCGCTTGTAGTCTAATTACGACACTGTCGCTTTAAGACACTTTGGTTTTGGTTCAGACACAGGAAGTGGTCATAAGCTCCGACCTTGACCCTGCCTGTGATGTCACTTCCGCCAGGAGGTGATCATGTGCCCATACTTCGAGGCTACAGATGATGTCACATCCGCCAGTCCTGCACAGGAAGCACCGCCCTGTTAATTGGTTGCTTCACTATAAAAACCCCTCAGTATTGGCAGCAGGCGCCGGTGCCTTGTTGTTGCTTTGCTAAGCTAGAGACCCGGTCGCTCTGCTTTGTGACTAGGACCTTGGTTGCACACTAGGTGTAGTCTGTGGTCTAGGCAGGAGTTGTTGTGTGTTGGGCTGCAACCTCCTTCGGGAGGCGCGGAACCCTAGTGTGCGCCAGTGTGTGTGTTTGGAGGCCACATTGTGTGTTGGGCTGCAACCTCCTCCGGGAGGCGCGGAACTCGGCACACGTGGTCCGATTGAGAGCTGGGTACCCTGTGCTGGTCCCAGACTTGAGCGCACTGAGTGTTTGTGCGCATTTGCCTACCGGGCATTGGGGCTCATCCCCTATCCTCCTTCGGGAGCTCAGTATTGTGTGCTTGTGCACACGTGCCTTCGGGCATTGGGGCTCATCCCCTATCCTCCCTCGGGAGCTCAGTATTGTGTGCTTGTGCACACGTGCCTTCGGGCATTGGGGCTCATCCCCTGTCCTCCTTCGGGAGCTTGCCTTTCCGGCTGCTTGGTTCCTGGGTTGCCCTGCTCGGGTGACTCAGGATCTGAGTCCAGTGATCCCCGGTGACTCTGTCTCAGGGCAGAGTCACTTTATTATTTAAAAAGGGCTCCTTGGCCTAACAGTAGGCACCGGCCAGGGATCTGCCGGTGCTATGTCTCTAACTCCCTCCATGCAGGCATACGTTAAATTATGGGAACAACGCATGCAGGAGATGGAGCAACGTGCTGCCGCCATCTCGGCGTCTAGCACGGAATTGCTGTCCACCTTAGACGGTCGGTTGCAGGCCGTGGAGCAGCAGGCTGCCGCTATTTCCCACTCCGCTGCTGCTCCGGTATGTCCGCAAGTTTCCGTGGCGATTCACCGACCGCCTAAGTTACCTCTGCCCGTACGTTTCAGTGGGGAACAACAGGAGTGTCGGGGATTCTTAAGTCAGTGCCTGATCCACTTTCAATTGAACCCGGACAGTTTTTTGGATGACCACACCAAAGTGGCATTCATAATATCCCTCCTATCCGGGCAGGCACTGGCTTGGGCTACCCCTCTATGGGAGAGAAGTGATCCTTGTGTGTCCTCCCTACCTCTCTTTTTGTCCTGCTTTAGAGAGGTGTTTCAGGGACCTGATCCCCTGGTTACCGCCAGCTCCTGTCTGCTGGAACTACGCCAGGGAGCGGACTCGGTTTCACAATACGCCATCCGTTTCCGAACCCTGGCGTCCGAGTTGGCATGGCAAGATGCTCCCTTGCTAGCGATTTTCTCCGCCGGCTTAAGTCCGTCCATCAAGGACGAGCTGGCAGGTAGAGAGAGACCAGGTACTCTCCGGGGTCTCATTGATCTGGCCATAAGGATTGACCGCCGTCTGTCCGAACGCCGTCTCGAGCAAGCTACTGAGCAGAGACGGGGTCGGCTGGCTCCGGTATTTTCCAGGCCTGCGGTTCCACCTGAAGAACCTATGGAGATAGACAGACTCGGTCCCCGCAGGTCTGGGGTGGTTTGCTATTTTTGTAAGAAACCAGGCCACATTGCTCCCCATTGTCCTCAGAAGTCGGGTAAACGGGCGCACCTAGGGTCAGTGGGAGGTATTCCCCTAGGTGAGATCGTACAAACCTCCACAAAATGCACACTTCCCGTCTCGATCAGGGTAAATGGTAAGACCACGCCCACCAGAGCCTTTATTGATTCCGGTGCTTCTGGTAACTTTATTTCACGTAAGTGGACCCAGAGGCTCGGAATTCCTATCAAACCTCTGGCCACCAGTATAAACATCACTGTGGTGGACGGTTCTAAATTAGGCAGGTGCATCACACACCGCACAGTTCCTGTCGAGATCCAGATAGGAGCCTTACATAAGGAGATCATTTCACTCCTAGTATTACCTCAGTCTTTGGACCCAATCCTCTTGGGCCTTCCCTGGCTGAGACTACACGCTCCCACACTGGATTGGACCACCGGTGAGGTCAAACAGTGGGGTCCTCACTGTCAGGACCAGTGCATGACGAGGGTGATCTCTGTAGAGACACCTCCCCTTCTAGCTGAACTCCAGGGGTTACCTGCGCAATACGCGGCTTTTGCTGACGTCTTCTGTAAGAAGGGGGCAGACACTCTACCCAAACATCGTCCCTACGACTGTGCCATCGAGTTGGTACCGGGGTCTACTCCGCCCCGTGGTAGAGTGTACCCTCTGTCTGTACCGGAGACCGAAGCTATGTCAGCTTATATCAAAGAGAACCTTGAGAAGGGGTTCATACGAAAATCCAGTTCCCCTGCTGGGGCTGGTTTCTTTTTCGTGTCTAAAAAAGATGGGTCCTTGCGACCGTGTATTGACTATAGAGGCCTTAACGACATCACCGTAAAAAATAAATACCCGCTTCCTCTCATCTCCGAATTATTTGATCGGTTTCAGGGCGCAACGGTCTTCTCCAAACTAGACCTGCGCGGGGCATATAACCTGATCCGTATTCGGGAGGGTGATGAGTGGAAAACCGCATTTAACACCAGAGACGGTCATTATGAATACCTGGTTATGCCCTTTGGCCTCTGTAATGCTCCAGCGGTGTTTCAGGACTTCCTGAACGACATATTTAGGGATCTCTTGACTACTGCTGTGGTGGTCTACTTAGACGACATTTTGGTGTTTTCTCGCGACTTATCTACCCACAGGCGCATGGTGAAGGAGGTGTTGCACCGCCTTCGGAGTAACCATTTGTACGCCAAATTAGAGAAGTGCGAGTTCGAGAAGACCCAGTTGGCCTTTCTTGGCTACATAGTTTCCGCACAGGGGCTTCAAATGGACCCCGATAAATTCAGGTCCATCATGGCTTGGCCCAAACCGCAGTCTTTAAAGGCAGTCCAGAGGTTTCTGGGGTTCGCCAACTATTATAGGAAGTTCATTCCCCATTTCTCTTCCCTGGTGGCCCCTCTCACTGCATTGACTCGCAAAGGGGCTAATCCTAGTAAATGGTCGTCGGAGGCGGAGCACGCCTTCATTGCGTTGAAGGAGGCCTTCCTATCGGCCACAGTGATTCATCGCCCAGACCCCCAACGCCCCTTCTTCGTGGAGGTGGATGCGTCATCGGTAGGGGCTGGAGCTTTTCTCTACCAAAAGGATGGCAAAGGGACTAAACTGTCCTGTGGCTTTTTCTCCAAGGCCTTTAATCCTGCTGAGCGGAATTATTGCATAGGTGATCGGGAGCTACTGGCCATCAAACTGGCTTTAGAGGAGTGGAGACATCTCCTGGAGGGGGCCAGGTTTCCCGTTGTGATCTTCACCGATCACAAGAATCTTTTGTATCTCCAATCTGCTCAGAGGCTTAACGCTCGACAGGCGAGATGGGCTCTTTTCTTTTCTCGTTTTAATTTTGTTTTACACTTTGTGAACGGGGACAAGAATGTCAGAGCGGATGCGTTGTCCCGCTCTTTTGATGCCCATGGTACTGAGCCTGAGGTTCGTCCCATCATTCCTGCAGAAAAGCTTCTACCTGTGAACCCTGTTGGTCTGCGCCAGCTGCCTCCGGGTAAGACGTATGTGCCACCCGCTCGCAGAGAGGAGATCCTCTCTTGGGGTCATAACTCTCGTCTGGCTGGACACCCGGGTCCCAAGAGAACGATGGAATTAATTTCTCGGCACTATTGGTGGCCAGGCCTCAGTCGGGATGTTCGGGCCTTTACCCAGGGGTGCACCACCTGTGCCCGTAATAAGCCGGTCCGCCAGAGACCTTCGGGCTTGTTGATGCCGCTGCAAGTCCCTGAGAGTCCCTGGCAGGACATCGCCATGGACTTCGTGACGGGGCTCCCTTCCTCGGAAGGAAATACCGTGGTCTGGATCGTTACTGATCTATTCTCCCACGTATGCCACTTTGTTGCGCTGCCAGGGTTGCCTTCTGCGCCTCACTTGGCGGAATTATTTTTTCGCCACATCTTTCGGTTGCATGGGTTACCGAGGCGAATTATTTCCGACAGAGGTCCTCAGTTTGCAGCTAGGTTTTGGAGGGAGCTGTGCCATCTACTGGGGGTTGATGTGGATCTTTCTTCGGCTTTTCACCCTCAAACTAATGGCTTGGCAGAAAGACTCAACCAATCCCTCCAAATTTACTTGCGACATTTTATTTCCGCAAGGCACGACAACTGGTCTGAGCTGTTGGCCTGGGCAGAATTTGCAGTAAATAATTCTGTGTCCGATGCTGTGGGGAAAACCCCCTTCTTTGTCCAGAATGGACAACACCCCCGCCTTCCTCTTCCTTTGCCCGTCACGGCAGAGATGCCCGCTGTTGCAGATTTCGCCGCACATCTGCGAGAGGTCTGGCAACAGACCCAGTCCTCCTTGGCTGCTTCCAAGACCAAAATGAAGCATCATGCTGATCGCAGACGTTCCAGCGGTCCGGAGTTCGCGCCTGGAGATCTGGTCTGGCTTTCCTCAAAATACATTCGGCTCCGAGTGGCGTCTTTGAAATTTGCGCCCCGTTTTCTCGGTCCTTTTCGGGTACTGTCCCGAATTAACCCAGTCACCTATCGTATTAAACTGCCTCTGTCATGGAGAGTCGTAAATTCCTTTCATGTCTCTCTTCTCAAACCTGTACGGCTGAATAGGTTCTCTCCTCCTTTACAAGAGGAGCCTGAAACCGTTGAGGCCGAGTACGAGGTACGGGAGATCCTTGACTCTAGGACTATACGAGGTGTCGCATCCTATCTGGTGGACTGGGTGGGATTTGGCCCTGAAGAACGGACCTGGGAGCCAGAGGATAATTTGAATGCCCCAGATCTGATTGCGGCCTTTTGGAGGAGGAGGGGGGGCCCTGAAGGGGGGGGTACTGTAAGGCGCGGGCACCGACGCCGTGCACGCGCGCGCTTGTAGTCTAATTACGACACTGTCGCTTTAAGACACTTTGGTTTTGGTTCAGACACAGGAAGTGGTCATAAGCTCCGACCTTGACCCTGCCTGTGATGTCACTTCCGCCAGGAGGTGATCATGTGCCCATACTTCGAGGCTACAGATGATGTCACATCCGCCAGTCCTGCACAGGAAGCACCGCCCTGTTAATTGGTTGCTTCACTATAAAAACCCCTCAGTATTGGCAGCAGGCGCCGGTGCCTTGTTGTTGCTTTGCTAAGCTAGAGACCCGGTCGCTCTGCTTTGTGACTAGGACCTTGGTTGCACACTAGGTGTAGTCTGTGGTCTAGGCAGGAGTTGTTGTGTGTTGGGCTGCAACCTCCTTCGGGAGGCGCGGAACCCTAGTGTGCGCCAGTGTGTGTGTTTGGAGGCCACATTGTGTGTTGGGCTGCAACCTCCTCCGGGAGGCGCGGAACTCGGCACACGTGGTCCGATTGAGAGCTGGGTACCCTGTGCTGGTCCCAGACTTGAGCGCACTGAGTGTTTGTGCGCATTTGCCTACCGGGCATTGGGGCTCATCCCCTATCCTCCCTCGGGAGCTCAGTATTGTGTGCTTGTGCACACGTGCCTTCGGGCATTGGGGCTCATCCCCTATCCTCCCTCGGGAGCTCAGTATTGTGTGCTTGTGCACACGTGCCTTCGGGCATTGGGGCTCATCCCCTGTCCTCCTTCGGGAGCTTGCCTTTCCGGCTGCTTGGTTCCTGGGTTGCCCTGCTCGGGTGACTCAGGATCTGAGTCCAGTGATCCCCGGTGACTCTGTCTCAGGGCAGAGTCACTTTATTATTTAAAAAGGGCTCCTTGGCCTAACATGCTATACATTGTATAGTGGCTGTTATTGGTATTGCAGCTCAGTCCCATTCACCTAGGCCATGTGATTGATGAATGTAACATCACACGGCTTAGGAAAAGCTAGTGAAGGCCAACAAGCTACTTGAGCATCACTGCCTTCTCCAATAGCAGAAAGGTGTGGGTCCCTGGTGTTGGACCCCCACCAATCAGATAATGATGACCTATCCAGAGGACAGGTCATCAGTAAAAAAAACTCTTGGAAAACCCCTTTAATTATGATAAGCTGACTGAAGCATGAGTCACCAGTATCAAATGCTGGAGATGTCTAGTACAAGTCATTCTAATTGAGAAAGCTAGTCTGATGATTAGCAAAACTTGACTTATTACTGCTGTTATACCAAGACCTGGATGAATGAGAACCTTCACAGACGACAGTGAAGATACACTCATGTGTAGTAATGTATGTTATAATATTATTACTGAAGAAAAAGATTAGTCAGATGGACAAATGTGTCTACCCATACCTCTACCGCAAATTTCATCAAGGAATCTTATTTCTCGCAATACAAATTCCTCCACAGGCTGCAAATCCCTACCACTGGGTGACAAACATACTGTAGCATAAACAACTCCTGACAGATTATTGCCAAATCAATACATATGGAGGAAAGGGGATTTAGATATCAGTATATGGATTGATTATTTACAGTTAAAGCAGCCAAACTATGGAATACCCTTTCAATAGAGGTAGTAATGGCAAATACTATAATGTCAACATTTAAACTGGGCCAAATGCTTATCTAATACAGTAGCAAGACGCATACGTAGGTTATGCGTAATCTACGATCTTGTATAATTGGTATAAGGAAGGTTGGACTTGATGGACATGTAACTTAAATAGGTATTAAAAAGGTGTTAATCCACTTTACTCAGAAGTTATTTTCATGTAGTCTTGCATGTCTACTCACCCATAGGACTCCATGACTATTTAATATACTTAAAGTACACTCACCGGCCACTTTATTAGGTACACCATGCTAGTAACGGGTTGGACCCCCTTTTGCCTTCAGAACTGCCTCAATTCTTCGTGGCATAGATTCAACAAGGTGCTGGAAGCATTCCTCAGAGATTTTGGTCCATATTGACATGATGGCATCACACAGTTGCCGCAGATTTGTCGGCTGCACATCCATGATGCGAATCTCCCGTTCCACCACATCCCAAAGATGCTCTATTGGATTGAGATCTGGTGACTGTGGAGGCCATTTGAGTACAGTGAACTCATTGTCATGTTCAAGAAACCAGTCTGAGATGATTCCAGCTTTATGACATGGCGCATTATCCTGCTGAAAGTAGCCATCAGATGTTGGGTACATTGTGGTCATAAAGGGATGGACATGGTCAGCAACAATACTCAGGTAGGCTGTGGCGTTGCAACGATGCTCAATTGGTACCAAGGGGCCCAAAGAGTGCCAAGAAAATATTCTCCACACCATGACACCACCACCACCAGCTTGAACCGTTGATACAAGGCAGGATGGATCCATGCTTTCATGTTGTTGACGCCAAATTCTGACCCTACCATTGGAATATCGCAGCAGAAATCGAGACTCATCAGACCAGGCAACGTTTTTCCAATCTTCTACTGTCCAATTTCGATGAGCTTGTGCAAATTGTAGCCTCAGTTTCCTGTTCTTAGCTGAAAGGAGTGGCACCCGGTGTGGTATTCTGCTGCTGTAGCCCATCTGCCTCAAAGTTCGACGTACTGTGCGTTCAGAGATGCTCTTCTGCCTACCTTGGTTGTAACGGGTGGCAATTTGAGTCACTGTTGCCTTTCTATCAGCTCGAACCAGTCTGCCCATTCTCCTCTGACCTCTGGCATCAACAAGGCATTTCCGCCCACAGAACTGCCGCTCACTGGATGTTTTTTCTTTTTCGGACCATTCTCTGTAAACCCTAGAGATGGTTGTGCGTGAAAATCCCAGTAGATCAGCAGTTTCTGAAATACTCAGACCAGCCCTTCTGGCACCAACAACCATGCCACATTCAAAGGCACTCAAATCACCTTTCTTCCCCATACTGATGCTCGGTTTGAACTGCAGGAGATTGTCTTGACCATGTCTACATGCCTAAATGCACTGAGTTGCCGCCATGTGATTGGCTGATTAGAAATTAAGTGTTAACGAGCAGTTGGACAGGTGTACCTAATAAAGTGGCCGGTGAGTGTACCTGCCTTTTTGTGATTAGTAGACCCAAACATGAAAAAAAAAACTTTGTAATATGTCTCATCACAGAAAGATGTTTACTTATTTTCTTATCAGATTCTTCTCCTTACCGCCCCCCCACCAATTCACTGCTCAGATCGCTTTTCAGTAAATACAGCCTGCCTGCTCACTGAAGGATCAGTTTACATAGATGTCTATGAAGTGGGGATATGATTAGTGCAGAAAGGTAGGGCTGGTTTAGATAGGGAGAGAGACAGACACAGAGACTTCTGCTGGTTTGAAAGTAGGTCATTGCCTTAATTACAGTAACTGCTGCATTTACATCTCGTTAGGTAGGGAATAGTGCAACTCTGTACTTCCACCAACAAAATTATCTCTACCTACTTAGACAATCCCCTAGTTGTCCCCCAAACTGATCAACAGTTCCTAACTTAACCAATTGGAGGGGCATAAACAAAAAGTGCAAATACCGGCTGACAAAAGAACAAAAAAAAAATAAAAAATAGAAGGTAAAACAGAGCCGAAACAAGTTTAAATCACAGTCAAATAACAGGCAGGGTCAATACCAGAAGGTAACATCCAAAATGTAATCAGCAGTCAGAACCAAGGTCAAAGTCAAAGGACCAATCACAGGTATCTGTTGTCAGCAACTGCTTTTTTAAATCTCCTATTGATAGTAAGCATGTAATGTTGGCACTGAGCCTAATGGCCAGGTGTCCCTGCTCAGAATGAAATCAGTTTCGTATATAATTGATCTGAATCAAAAGTGCCTCAGTTGACCTGAAAATCCCTCCCACCTCCTTACCACCAAGCCAGCATTAGTAATGAAAAAGTGACAGTGATATATATGGCTATGGATATAGGGAGATATAGGGAGCATTGTGTAACAACAATCGACTGTGTAATAACATGCTGCACTGTTATTAACCCCTTCGCGCCCAGCGCCGTACATGTACGGCGCTGGGGCGATGCGGGCACATGACGCCCGCTCGCGGGTGCGGCGGGCGTCATGGCAGGCAAGTCTCTGCTGTTTCTAACAGCAGAGACTTGCCGCTACTTACCGCCATCGGCGGCGTCTTCCTGGGAGCCTAGATGCCGTGATCACACGTGATCACAGCATCTAGTTGCGTCTCAACCCGGAAGCATTCGCTTCCGGGTGGTGTACAGACACCCCGTGTGGCCAATCGGGGTGTCTGTACACCATATGAAAACTGTAATCCTCGCTGGTGAGGATTACAGTTTTCAAAGTGCAATTATTATTCTGGCCACTAGATGGCAGGCCAGGATAAGAAATGAGCAATTCTTGGATTTCTGAGTCTATAAAATCCATAATTGCTCATAAAGAAAAAAAAAAAAGCCACAATATATCAGCCCATATTTGACCTTTCAAATAGTAGAAAAAAAATTTAAAAAAAATGCTAAAAAATATATAAAAAATAAAAAAGATATAAAAGTTCAAATCACCCCCCTTTCCGTATAATTAAAAAATAAATACCTAAATAACAATAAATATAGACATCATGGGTATCACCGTGACCGAAAACGCCCGTACTTTTAAAATATAAAAAAAAAAATTCCAATACGGTGAATTGTGCGGCGGAAAAAAGCGTCCAAATGGCGATTTGCCGTTTTTGTCACTTTTTTTTTTCTAAAAAAAATTAAATAAAAAGTGATCAAAAGGTCATACACACCCCAGAATGGTATCAATAAAAACTTCAGATTGTCCCGCAAAAAATGAGCCCCCATACAGCTCTGTAAACATAAATACCAAAAAGTTATAGGGGTCAAGATTTGACAAGGAAAAAAAAAAAAGGGCAACTTTCTAATTATTTTATCACTATGAAAACGCAGGAAAAAATATACATATTAGGTATTGCCGGATTCGTACTGACCAGTAGAATGAAAGTAGCAGATCAGTTTTAATGCACATCGAACGCTGTAAATAAGAAACCCGTAGAACTGTAGCGGAATAGCGTTTTCTTTGCAATTACACCCGGTTTGGAATTTTTTTCCCAGCTTCCCACTACACCATATGCAATATTAAATGGTGACTTTGGAAAGTACAACTTGTCCCGCAAAAAATAAGCCCTCATACAGCTATGTGAACAGAAAAATAAAAGAGTTATGGCTGTTTGAAGGCAGGGAGCGCAAAACGAAAATGCATAACCGAAAAAACCTCCGGGCGCGAAAGGGTTAAATATGGTACAAAAATTATCCCTTTTTAGTGGAAGAAGCCTTATTTTCTGACCTGTAAAATGGTAGCAGCCATTTTGAGCAATTTGTCTGAAAAGAGTTGCGAAACTTTAAGTTTCACTAGAATCTGAATTTTTTGGGAAATTTGTAACCAGTTTCATTCATTTAGAATTGAGAAAGTGAAAAGAAAATGTTTAAAATTTTTGCTAATTTATTGAAAATGAAACAAAAATGTTGCACTGTAAGTGCATATAAGTACGTATTTAGACTCAGTATTTAGGTGAATCAACTTTAGCAGTAATTACAGCCTCCAGTCTTCTTAGATATGATGCCACAATGATTGCACACATGGATTTGAGGATTTTTTTGTCATTCATTTATTTAGATTCTCTCAAGCTCTGTCAGGTTGGATGGGGACTGTATGTGTACAGCCATTTTCAGGTTTCTCCAGAGACGTTCAATTGGCTTCAAGTCAAGGCTCTGGCTGGGCTACTCAAGAGCATTCATAGAGTTATCCCTAAGCCACTCCTATGATGTCTTAGCTGTGTGCTTCAGGCCATTGACTAGTTGAAATGCGAACCTTTCAGTCCAGTCTGAGGTTCAGAACACTCTGGATTATGTTTTCATTAAGAACATCTCTGTACTTTTCTCCATTCAGTTTTCTCTCCACCCTGACCAGTCTCCCTGTCCCATCTGCTGAAAAATAGCCCCACAGCATGATGCCCCTCCATTCTTCACTGTAGCGATGGTATTGGACAGATAAGGAGCAGTGTCTAGTTTCCTCCAGACATGACACTTAGAAATGAGGCCAATAATTTCATCAGACCAGAGAATCTTGTTTCTCACAGTCTGAGAGTCCGTTAGGTGCTTTTTTGCAAACTCTAGGCTGGTCTTTCATGTGTCTTATATTGAGGAGAGGATTCTTTCTGGCCACTCTGCCATAAATCCCAGATTGGTGAACTGTTACAGTGATGGTTGACCTTTTGGAATTTTCTCTCATCTATACACAGGAGCTTTGGAGCTCAGCCAGAGTGACCATTGAGTTCTTGGTCACTTCTCTTACCAAGGCCCTTCTCCCTCGGTTACTTAGTTTAATGAGGTGGGCAAGCTCTAGGAAAAGTTCTGATTGTTTCAAACTTTTTCTATTTATGAATTATGGAGAACATTGTGCTCTTGGGAACTTTCAGTGCAGCAGAATCTTTGTCCAGATCTCTAGAAAATCATGCCTGAGATATACAGGTGGTTATTTCCTGTGAATAGCTTGGTTTTTACTCAGATATGAATTGTTAGCCGTGAGTCCTTATGTAGTCTCCAATCAAGGTGTAGAAACATCCCAAAGATGACCAAGAGAAATGGGAGGCCCCCAGAGCTAAATTTCAAGTGTCCTTTTTAATAAATTAGCAAAACTATCTAAAATTCTATTTTCACTTTCTTATTATGGGTTATTGAATGCAGATTGATGGGGAGGAACTTGATTTTTTATATTTACATAACAAAATGTGAAAAAACTGAAAGGGTCTAAAGACTTTCCGAATGCAATGCATAGAATTTGTATGTAAATGTAACCTGATTTGAAGACTCCTACTTTTTTTAAAGATGATGATACACTTTTGCCTGGGATTTGGTAATCATGTCCTCTTTGCAGACGGAATAAGGAGTTAAAGAGAAAGGTCTTTGTGGATCACATTTGAAAAGCGCATTCGTTGTGGTTTCTAAGCACGGCTGTAACTATGGACAGTTAAAAGTCTTGTCAACTGTCCCTGATTTCATACCTCAGTGGTTGTTAATGGCCAGGAAATGTACTGACAATAAGTAATAGTTTTGTATTTGCTGTCAAATTATGAAATAAAATTCTGCCATCTGACAGCCGGTGACAGCAGTAACTGTCTTCGGGCTCCAAGTAAAAAGGTCCTATTCAAGACCATTAGATTTTTTCTACAGAAAACCATTTTTATTATTAATCTTGTTTTTTTTTGTCCTTTTACTATCAATAAAATTGATGTAAAGATGTGGGTCTCGGGACAGAATGGTGCTACTGCTGTCATCTTTTGAGATTTTTTCTTCCAATGATTGTTTTCTTTGCTTTAACAGATTACATTTATGTCGCAACATTCATCTGGATCGCAAAGTTCATTATGGAATCTTGCCATTTGTTTGCTCTGCGTACATTTAACGATTAGAGATGAGCGAGTAGTGTTCGATCGAGCCGGTATTCGATCGAGCCGGTATTCGATCGAATACTACGCTAGTCGGCATACTCGATTTCAATCGAGTATAACGGCGATGGCGCACTTAGAATTCGTTTCCCCTCCCACCTTCCCTGGCGCTCTTTTTCCACCAATCACCACGCAGGGGGGGTATGACAGGCCTGCGGAGCACGCTGGCAGCGCGAAAACGGCGTCTACATGGATTGGCTGGAAAAACCATGTGACCTCGAATATTAAAAACTCAGCTCTTCCTGCTCGTTCGCATATGCTGCGTGAACTTAGTCAGGGACAGAGGCTGGAGAAGGGAGTGATAGGTTTTAGCTGTTGGACAGGCAGGAGCGTGATTAAAA
>ONZH01001468.1:0-48321 GCA_900303285.1 Rhinella marina | reverse complement strand
CCCCTCAGACCTCAGATCAGCCCACCCAGCCACTTTAAAAAAAAATCACACTTACCTGTTCTGGCCGCCGCTGTCCTCAAGTTCCCCGCTCCACTCTCTTGCCTGCCGGCGCTCACTATGACCTGACGCTGCGTCAGGTCATAGCGCGCGCCAGGGAAGACGGTGGAGCGCGGAACCAGTGAGGACAGCGGCGGCCAGAACAGGTAAGTATGATTTTTTTTTTAAGTGGCTGGGACCTGGGTGGGCTGATCTGAGGGGGGTGCGGGGCCCTGGCAGCGCGGCAGGCCGATATTAGAACATGGGGCAACGCATTAAAGTGATGCGCGCGCCATGTTCTAAGTATCGGACCGCAAGAAAACTCGGTATCGAGCTTCGGTACCGCACTAGGTACCGAAACCGTACCGAGTTTTCGATATATCGTGCAACCCTAATATATATATATATATATATATATATATATATATATATATATATATATATATATATCTGTACACAGTGCATCTATTATACCTTGTACCTCACATATCAGTACACTGTTGTATATACTATATATCTATACACACTGCATCTACTATACTTTTATAATACATGAGGTATATACAGATGTATAGTATATACAGCAGTGTACTGATATGTGAGGTATGAGGTATAATGTAGTGTGTACAGATATATAGTATATACAGCAGTGTACTGATATGTCAGATACGGCGTGTATTAGATGTAGTGTGTACTGATGTGTGAGGTATAATAGATGCAGTGTGTACAGATATATAGTATATACAGCAGTGTACTGACATGGGAGGTGTGATGTATAAATTACACCTCGTATCTCACATGAGTACACTGCTTTGTATACTATATACCTGTACACACTGCATGCGTTATACCTCGTACCTCACATGAATACACTGCTGCATATACTATATATCTGTACACACTGACAGGTATAAGGTATAAATGACATCTTTTACCTCAGATATCAGTACACTGCTGTATATACTATATATCTACACACTACATCTATTATACCTCACATACCAGTACACTGCTGTATATACTATATATGTTTACCCACTGCATCTATTATACCTTGTACCTGACGTATCAGTACTCTGTATGTATACTATGTGTCAGGTGTGAGGTATAAAAGAGGCAGTGCATACAGATATAGGTGGACGGTCATATATTATGGTTACTGTGAGGTACGTGAGGTATTGGGGGTTGTAGTTAAGGTTCCAGTCAGTTTTAGGGATAGGATTAGCATAAGTGTTAGTATATTAGGGCCAGTATTGGTTTTAGGGGCCAGTATTGGCAGAAAGCTACATTTAGACGACCGAAAGTGTTTAGCAGTCCACAAATTGTGGATCTGCAAAACACATTTTGCAGAATGCACAGTGCCAGCCCTATATAAAAAATGCCCATTTTTGCGGACAAGAATACGACATATGCTTTATATTTTTTGTGGGGCCACAGAACGGAACTACGGATGTAGACAGTATATGGTGTGTGTGTCTGCATCTTTTGCGGCCCTATTGAATTGAATGGGTCTGCACTCATTCCGCAAAATTGTGGAACGGATGCAGACCCAGAAATATGGTCATCTGAATGCACTCTTAGGGCCAGTATTGGGGTTAGAGGCAACATTAGGGTACATTCATATGATCATATTTCCATTAACTTCAATGGGGCTGCAAATCCGTAGTTCCGCTCCACAGCCCTGCAAAAAAGATAGAGCATGACCTATTCTTGACCGCAATTGCAGACAAGAACAGGCATTTTTATCTTAGGGCTGGGCATGTGCGTTTCACAAAATGTGGAATGCACACGGCCAGTATCCGTGTTTTGTGGAGCCGCAATTGTGGATCGCAAAACAAATATGGTCATGTAAATGAGAAAGTATTATGGGTCAGTACAGTACATTAGGGTTAGCGGCCAATATTAGGGTTAGGGACAGTATTAGAGTTCAGTATTAGGGTTAGGGGGTCCAGGGATAGAGGTCAGTACCAGGGTAGGGGTCAGTACTAGGGTTAGGGATAGGACAGGGCCAGTATAAGGGAAGGGGGGGGGTGAGACAGGGCCAGTATTTGGGGGGTGAGAGAGGGCCAGTATTTGGGGTCGATACTAGGGGGTCAGGGGCCAGTATCAGGGTTAGGGGTCCAAGGTTAGAGGTCAGTATCAGAGTAGGGGTCAGGGGCCAGTACTAGGCTTAGGGGTCAAGCAGGGCCAGTATTAGGGGGGTCAGGGGCCTGTATTATACTGTATATTATACAGCATGGTGTACGGATTATACTGTATATTATACAGCATGGTGTACGGATTATACTGTATACTATACAGCATCGTGTATAGATTATACTGTATACTATACAGAATGATGTAGGGATTATACTGTATATTATACAGCATGGTGTAGGGATTATCTCTTAATATAAAAATGAGTCTCTGTCTGTCTGTCTGTTCTCTATGCGCGACCAAACTACTGGACCGATTTTCACCAAATTCGGCACACAGGTACATCAGGTGTCCGGGAAGGTTTTAGACCAGGTCTCATCTCTCTAGGACATACCGTTCCTGAGATATTCCCAAAATATGATCTCCATTAGCCAACATTACAACTGGGAACTTTGGTTTTAAACTCCAACTGCCATTCTCTGCAAAGGCACACACAGGGAGGGCAGGTTTCCATAACAACCAGGTAATTATCAGCAGCTGAGGATCTCATCCATTTCTATTCACTGACACTGTTAAAGGTATTCCGGTTACCATAAATATAACTTATGTTTTTTTCTATTACTACAGTTCAGTAGTAATAAAAGATGTTTTCCTCCACTGCTGCCTATTGCGTGGGCTCATAAATAAGCATGGTATTGACCTTTAATTCAGGCCACCCTAAAAAAAAGTACTTAAAACCTCCGCCCCAGGTCTCACTAAGCCACACCCCCCAACTCTGTCAGGCCACACCCCCTTTCACTCCGCAGCCAACAGAGATTGAAAAAATAAAGGTAAAAATCAACTTCTGTCAGCTGCAGGGATGGGTGGGAGGTTGACTTTCTTTCTGCAACGACACACAGAAACATTAACCCTTTCGCGCCCGGAGGTTTTTTCGGTTATGCATTTTCGTTTTGCGCTCCCTGCCTTCAAACAGCCATAACTCTTATTTTTCTGTTCACATAGCTGTATGAGGGCTTGTTTTTTGCGGGACAAGTTGTACTTTCCAACGCCACCATTTAATATTGCATACGGTGTAGTGGGAAGCAGGAAAAAAATTCCAAACCGGGTGAAATTGCAAAGAAAACGCTATTCCGCTACAGTTCTACGGGTTTCTTATTTACAGCGTTCGATGTGCATTAAAACTGATCCATTACTTTCATTCTACTGGTCAGTACGAATCCGGCAATACCTAATATGTATAGTTTTTCCTGCGTTTTCATAGTGATAAAATAATTAGAAAGTTGCCCTTTTTTTTTCCCCTTGTCAAATCTTGACCCCTATAACTTTTTGGTATTTATGTGTACAGAGCCGTATGGGGGCTCATTTTTTGCTGGACGATCTGAAGTTTTTATTGATACCATTCTGGGGTGTGTATGACTTTATCACTTTTTATTTAATTTTTTTTAGAAAAAAAAGCGACAAAAAACGGCAAATCGCCATTTGGACGCTTTTTTCCGCCACACAATTCGCCGTATTGGAATTTTTTTTTTATATTTTAAAAGTACGGGCGTTTTCGGTCACGGTGATACCCATGATGTCTATATTTATTGTTATTTAGGTATTTATTTTTTAATTATACGGAAAGGGGGTGATATGAACTTTTATATCTTTTTTATTTTTTATATATTTTTTAACTTTTTTTAAAAAATTTTTTTTTACTATTTGAAAGCTCAAATATGGGCTTATATATTGTGGTTTTTTTTTTTTTCTTTATGAGCAATTATGGATTTTATAGACTCAGAAATCCAAGAATTGCTCATTTCTTATCCTGGCCTGCCATCTAGTGGCCAGAATAAGAATTGCACTTTGAAAACTGTAATCCTCACCAGCGAGGATTACAGTTTTCATATGGTGTACAGACACCCCGATTGGCCACACGGGGTGTCTGTACACCACCCGGAAGCGAATGCTTCCGGGTTGAGACGCAACTAGATGCCGTGATCACGTGTGATCACGGCATCTAAACTCCGAGGAAGACGCCGCCGATGGCGGTAAGTAGCGGCAAGTCTCTGCTGTTAGAAACAGCAGAGACTTGCCGGCCATGACGCCCGCCGCACTTGCGAGCGGGCGCCATATGCCCGCATTGCCCCAGCGCCATACATGTACGGCGCTGGGCGCGAAGAGGTTAAATGAAATAGATTAAATACACCCATGTGAAGCGTCTTGCTAATCCATGCCCCCGACTGTCAGGTTACGCCCCCTCCCACTCCCCAGCCAACGGGGATTGAAAAAATGAAGGTAAAAATAAACTTCTGTTTGCTGCAGGGGTGGGAGGGTGAATTTCTCTCTGCAACGACACACAAAAATTTTAGATAAAATAGACTAATTATAGACTACAACTGTTCGAAGCGTCTTGCTAAGTCACGCCCCCAACTCTGTCAGACCACGCCCCCTCCCACTCTGCAGCCATTCTGCAATGACACACAGAACCATTAAATGAAATAGATTAAATCACCTATGTGAAGTGCTTTGCTAAGCCACACCCCCAACTCTGTCAGGTCATGCCCCCTCCCACTCCGCAGCCAACAGGGATTGAAAGAATGAAGGGAAAAATAAACTTCTGTCAGCTGCAGGGGTGGGAGGGTGAATTTCTCTCTGCAATGACGCACAAAATTCTAGATGAAATAGACTAATTTCAGACTACAACCGTTCAAAGCATCTTGATAATCCACACCCCCAACTCTGCCAGGCCACGCCCCCTCCCACTCCGCAGGCAACGGGGATTGAAAAAAATCAGCTGCAGGGGTGGGAGGGTGAATTTCTCTCTGCAACGACACGCAAAAATCGTAGATGAAATTGACTAATTTTAGACTACGACCATTCAGTACTAATAAAAGATGTTTTTTCCACTGCTACCCATTGCGGGTCCCCATAAATTACCATGTCATCGACCTGTAATTCATGCCACGCTAACCCCCGCCCCAGATCTCGCAAAACCACGCTCCGACCACTCCGTGTCAGGTCACGCCCCCTCCCACTCCGCAGCCAACGGGGATTGAAAAAATGAAGGTAAAAATCAACTTCTGTCAGCTGCAGGGGTGGGAGGGAAGTTGGATTTCTTTCTGCAACAACATACAGAAACATTAAATGAAATAGATTAAATATACCCGTGCAAAGCAATGTTTTCTTCCACTGTTACCCATGGCGTGTCCTCATAAATTACCATGTAATTCTGGCCACCATCAAAAGAAGGACTTAAAACCCCGCCCCAGGTCTTGCAACGTCACGCCCCCGACTCAGTCAGGCCATGACCCCTCCCACTCCGCAGCCAATGGAGATTGAACAATTGAAGGTAAAAATCAACATCTGTCAGCTGCAGGGATGGGAGGGAGGATGACTTTCTCTCTGCAACGACACACAGAAACATTAAATGAAATAGATTAAATATACCCGCGCAAAGCAATGTTTTCTTCCACTGCTACCCATTGTGTTTCCTCAAATTACCATGGCATTAACCTATAATTCAGGCCACCCTGAAATGAAGGACTTAACCCCCCGCACTCCGCAGCCAATAGGGATTGAAAAAATGAAGGTAAAAATCAATTTCTGTCAGCTGCATTGACTTTCTCTCTGCAACGACACACAGAAACATTAAATAAATAGATGAAATATACCCAGGCGAAGCCGGGTCTTTCTGCTAGTACTGTATATTATACAGCATGGTGTACGGATTATACTGTATACTATACAACATGGTGTATGGATTATACTGTGTATTATACAGTATGGTGTATGGATTATACTGTACATTGTATAGCATGGTACAGGGATTATAATATATACTGTACAACAAATGCATGGCGGTTACACCATGCCGGACAATATAACCCCTGCGCCACACTGTACAATATACAGTATGTACAGTGTATGCATATATCCACACACATACATATACACATACATACACATACGAAACACATAAAAACTTACATTTACTTGTCCTGATGCCACTCTGGAGGGGGCTGGACCTTGTTCCTCTTCTTTCCCCTCTTGCCGCGCTGCACAGGTCCTTCCCTGTCCAGGACCAGCAGCGCAGCATGAGGGAGGAGGCGGGGCCAGCTGGGAGCGCACAGGAGCACTCTCAGTACGTTAGGGGGGCCTAAAAGTTGCAGCGGTGAGCGGGCCAGGAGCGCAGGGACGGGACGCATCTTAATGATGCAGAGTAGGGGGCGGGGTCTCCCCTGTGCCACGGGCCCCATAGCAGTGGCGTGGTCTGCCTATATGGGCGGTACGCCACTGCTCCTAATGTGATTATAATGGGGGCAATCCGGCCTGTGCCCCCCCAGGAGGCTGGGCCCCGGGCGGTTGCCCAGATTGCCCTCATTATAATCCGCCTATGATAATGAGCCCTACCAGCCAGCATGTCTGGTTTATTAGGGTTGATCCTGGTTACAGAGCCACTTTAAGACCTCACAGGGTATAGAATTGTACTCTCGAGATGCAGTAGCTCAGCAATTTCAGCTCCTCTGAGTTTCTATAATTTGAAACCTGACTTACCTCATTTTCCCACAGTTAATGCTATTGATCAGTTTCTGGTTCGGCTGTGATTACCTTCCCAGCCATAGAAGAATGCTTTGTATAAGCCCTTCTCATTGCAAGAATAAAAAGTACCTATTAAAAGGGAATCTCTCAGCTCTGAAACACCCCCTGAACTACAGTAAGTGATGTATAGTGTAAGTGACATCGAGTCCGGTTATGTAAGTTTTATCTTCATACTCCCTTCCATTCTGACTCCATGCTCTGACAAACCAGCAGTAAAATGCACTTAGTGGACTCCAGTGCTCACTCACATAATGGAGAGGACTCAAAGACGAGTCCTTTCAATGCATTTTACAGCCGGTTTGTGGGAGCACAGTGTCGGAATTGAAGTGAGTATGAAGATAAAACTTACATATTCGGATTCAGCATCACTTACACTATACACCGCTTACTCTAGGTCAGGGGGTGTTTCGGAGCCGACAGGTTCCCTTTAAAGAAAGACCCCTAGGGAGAAGTTGGGGTCCTGATGGACTATCTGTAACATACCATTTTACTTTTCAGTAGAGATAAATGAACCAGTTCATAATGAACCAGGTCCGTTACGAACTTCCCAAAATTTCGTCCAGCAGACGAACCAGAAGTTTTTCAGGTTTATTTTGTACCAATCGAGTAAAATGGTGTGCAGGCCCATTTTAGTGAATATGTTGGCTATTGTCTCGGTTCTGGTGGGGTTAATGGTCTAGCTGGGTATGTCTGCTAGGTGTCAGATGACCTCTTTATCCTGCTCTTAATATACCAGTAAGGCCTTGTTCACACATCAGTTATTTGATCAGTTATTTCCATCAGTTTTTGTGAGCCAAAACCTGGAGTGGAGACTACACAGAGATCAGGTATAATGAAAAGATTTTGTTCTGTGTTTTTGACACGCACCTGGTTTTGGCTCAAAATAACTGATGGAAATAACTGATCAAAAAACTGATGTGTGAACAAGGCCTAAACTGTGGGTTTGGGAGTCAGTCTGTCTCCAGCTTTGATGGGTGCAGGAGCTATGCACCTGACCTGGGGATATTCCATCTTCCATGTCTGTGTGGCCACGTAGTGAGACATCAAGGTCACCTTGCTTGGTTCCTTGTTTTGGAGTGCAGCTGTCTGTTCGCCCATGGAATAATTCCGTATGGGGAACCGGCCTCTGCTAGTCCGGTTCTGTGTCTTGTGGTGCAGCTGTCTGTTTGCGCATGGACTAACTCTGCATGGGGAACAGGCATCTGCTAGTCCGAGTCTATGCCTTTGGTGAGAGGGCTCCTGGGTTCTCTGGAGGGAGGACTTCTAGGCATCTGCTTGTCTGCCTGTGTGGGCAGCTCTACCTGTGACCGTCATGCATCCATTCCACATGGGGTCCAGGCATCTGTAGCAAGGAATAACACAAGTTAGCATGACTGATATTGTTATAGTTACCACAAGGATATGGACTGGTGGTTTGGATGAGAACAATTAACTGTTTAACAGTGGAGACCGTGGTGGGAGGTCTAAATGAGTATAGCGTCATTTCTGGAATAGAAGCAGGGGCGTAGCTACAGGGGGTGCAGAGGTAGCAGTCGCTACCGGGCCCAGGAGCCTGAGGGTGCCCAAAGACCCTTGTACTGAATAAGAAGACACACAGAGCACTAAGGAAAGGGGGGGGGGGGGCCCAAGCTGAACTCTTGCACCAGGGTCCATGAGCATTTAGCTATGCCCCTGAATGGAAACAGACTAATGTGCCAAATATTGTTCACTCATAACAAGCAGTGTGATGTGGGTCTATTGGGTGCTAACAATGCATAAAATATTAAACATAAATGATGAAAACATTAAAATATAAATAGCAGGTAGGGCTATATAACAAATGTGGTAAAAATATATATACACCATATATATATATATATATATATATATATATATATATATATTTCCCCCCCAAAAGGATGAAGATAGAGCATGGGGGGGTGAGGAGCGGCGGCTTCAGAGCAGGAGAGGTAAGTGGTTTATTTATTTTAGCTAGCATGAGGCTGGGGGCTGGCATGAGGCTGGGGGCGTGGCATAAGGGCTGATAATGGGGGCTGATGAGAGGCATAAGGGCTGATACTGGGGGCTGATGGGGCATTTATCTGAGGTCTGAGTGGAGGTCATTTACATTGAGGTCTGAGCTGAGGTCTGATTGGGCATCTGATCTGAGGTTTTATTGGGGTCTTATTAACATTGGGGGTGTCAGCTGAGGTCTGATTAACATTGGTGGTCTGACCTGTGTTGTAATGAAGGTTCGTCTTATAGGCCGGTGCGTCTTATAGTGGCGAAAAATACGGTAAATAGGAGAAAGCAAAATATGTCGGTTGTTCGGCTCAGTGAAACATAAAGAAACCATAACTAAAAATAAACAGTCAAGGGCAAAAGTCATTCTTGATAGCCTCATTCAGGCCATATGGAATCAAGTTATTCAGTTTCAAAATCCAGGCGCCGGCCTCTTCATAACTTCGGCTGATCCACTGCCGCGCCTAAAGCTAAGACAACTTCCTAGCTGTCCTACATTAAGAACTTTTTCTATACCTGAAACAGGAGAAAAAAAAAAAATGCTAAATGAGACAGGCCTGCTGCCCTTCCCCTCCCACTTCTTTAGATCTGGTGTGAGCGGTGAGAAGTCACAGATTACAGAGCAACTAACCGTTGCATTTCAATTTGCACCTGAAATACACCTATATTACAGCTTCATAAATTACTCCCTATGTTTCATATACTTTTTCCTTATGTTGGACCTGTGTTTGTTTAATAAATTTCATAATGTTTGAGTTATGCAGCCCACATATTGGAGTCCGCATGGTCATTCCAAAATGTATACAATAAAGAGGACGCACAGTCTAGATGACAAGTAATGGGGAAGACCTCGCCAGACTGGTTGTTACAAAAAGATTTAGAGGGACATTTACTAAGACAGGCTATTTAGACTCCGGCTTTAGTCCATGTCCTCCGCCACTTGATGCATCTAATATAGAGGTGCCTGTGTCTGCCTGTAAATGGTATCTGGGAAGGCAAAAATATTGTGTGAATGAATTTGATATCTTTCAGCACAAACTAGCTCTATATGGTTTGCATAGTAAGGCCATTTTGTACATAGTGTGAAACACATTCTACTCCAAGCTAATGGAATATTGGAGTAGAGGGCTGACAAAGTGTCAGCCAATCATAAGTATTTTTCCAGCTAATGTCCTTCAAGGACACCAACAAAGAAGTGCAATTTTTCAGGTAAGACTGTAGGTTGACAACGTGTCTTTGTAACAATACGTCAATGTAATGAGGTTTTTATATACTTTGGGTAAATTATAGAATGTAGCTAGTACTAGGTTTTTGATCATTACATACTCCCTTCCTTTTTTGTGATTTGTTTGGACTTCGTCCTTTTGACTAGGTCAGTTCATCCAGGTACTGGGCAGAGGGGTCATGGTCCAGAGTCTTCTGCTAGGTAGTCTTTTCTGTCTTGTAGGACTATACTGCCTCCCTTATCTGCATTACAGAGGACCAGTTTAGGATTATCTTGTAAGAACTTCAGTGCCGTTTTTTATGTTTTCTGAGGTTAGTCGTGAGTATTAGATTATGATTAGTGTTCCTGAAGTCTTATGTTGCTAGGGTTTGGAAGGTATCCACAAAGTTACCATTGTGGTGCACTCGAAATAAGTTGGACCGTGGTTTGAGCCCAGTGTATATGGCTTCTGGACTGGTAGTGGTGTGTATAGGAACTGGTGGGTCAGTGGATTGAACTTAGTTTTTAGCAATGGGAAAATGTCTCTTTAGAGTAAGTTTGTGAATTTAAAGGGGTTCTCCAGGAAATAAGAAAATGAAAATATGTAACCATGACTATTATAAATATATTCACAAATACCTTTCACTAGTTATACTGGCTTGTTTTGACTATGGAGCAATGATTAGGAGAAACTAAATGGCTGCAGTCCTATTAGTACATACAAAACCTGTCCTAATCACACAGAAGGACAAGTTACTTCACAACACTGAGGTAAGATGCTGCCTCATCCTAAATGTTTTAGGTGGTTTAGGGACAACATATTAAAAATTAGTACAAAAGTTTAGTTACTCTAAGTCTTTTCATTTTCTTAATTCCGAGAGAACTCATTAAAGTGTTTAAATCCAAAAACAGATTAAATCCATTGATTTTTAAGTAGGGCAGAAGGAAATCCCTTTGGAAAGGATTGAGGTTTCATTGCTAGATAAAATGTAGGAGGCTATGTTAAAAATCTTGGTGAGCTCCCAGGTTGTAGTGGCAGTGGAGGTGGTGGTTACGCCCTTCTTTTTATTTTTACCTTTGCCTCCTCTGTATCCTCGCCTGAATTTTTTATTTTTAGTGCTTTTCCGAGTGGGTGAAAAGTTTGTGATGGTGACTGGTGTGGAGCTTTTTAGTATTGGACAGGCTGCTACTGGGGTGATTAATGGAGGGTGGGGTAAACAAGTCGGACATGGTGGGGAAGTCAGAGTATTGTCTACTGTTCAGGATAGAGTAATTTGGTCAGGGATTGGAGATACCAGGTGTGGTTGTCAGGGCTGGGATACACAGATAAGGGGTAAGTGATCCCTAAGCTTAATCCCAACCCCTTTCCCTGCCTATTGCCCGCTTAGGCTAACCCCTGAGCCGACAACCTGAAGACTGGAAATACACTAGCAAAAGTGCGGGGGATGGGAAGACAAACAAGACAGACAAACAAGAACCAAATGGGTAGTCAGGTAGCTGCGTCAAAACCAGGAGAGTACGTCAGGAACAAAATCAGCAAGCAAAGAGTAGTCAAAAACACGCCAAGGGTCAAAGAACATCAAGAGTCAAAACTGCAGAGCAAAAAATAGCAAACCAGGTAGTAGCAAGGAACTCCAAACACTGGCAGCTAGGTAAAAACCAGAGGGCCTTAAATACCTAGCAGACCCCACCCAACCAGCTGACTGGGAGGAGAAAGCAAGAACCAAAACTTAACTCCTGAGATACCAAATAAACAGAAAATAAACAAACACTATATTGCTCGCGGTTTCCGGCGACCAGTAACAGGCTGCGAGCGAGAGTGCGCACCAGCCACCTGGCACCTATGACCGTCGCGCGCGTCCCCTGCCTGGGACGCGCATCCACAGCCAGAGACCGCCGGCTGGAGGAGGAGCCTGCCGAAATAGCGGACGAAGCCTGACCCCGGGCAACCACCTCGCCACCAGAGTCAGGGGCAGGACCAGCAGAACGGGTGCAATGACTGCCGGTCCTGACACTGGTGGTGTGGAGGTAGCAGTCCTTGGCTTTTTAAGTTTTAATATTTATTTTTTAACTCGTTTTGCTTTTGCTTTTATATCATGGTTATGTTTTCTGTATTTGAATACTTACCTATGTACCAGTGGCGTAGCTATAGGGGTCGCAGCTGCAACCAGGCCCCTAAGCCAGGGGGCCCCCCTTGCCACTTGCAGGGCCGCACCGCCAATTAGGCAAAGTGCGGCGCGGCCCTGCGGACAGTTGGTGGCGGCAGCGGGGCAGAGGAAGATGAGCGCTTCCATTGTGGAAGCGGTCATCTCCATAGTCATCTGTATCGCCGTCCTCAGGAGGGTGATACAAATGCCTGTACTGCGGGCCAGGGGAAGGAGAGGCGTCTCCCCTGCCAGTTCCTCTGATAGGCTGCAGGCACTAGGCCTATCAGAGGCCGGCTCAGTCGCCGCAATAACGTCATCACGCCGCTTGAGCCTTACAGCGCGGGACACAGGCCGGAAGAGGCCTGCATCGCATCGCTGCCAGCTCCATGGAGGTAAGTATTAGTGTTTTTTTTTTTTTTATTGTTGCAGTCATGGACCGGAGCTCTATTGGGGGCACTATAGGCATTTTTACTGGCACTGGGGGCATTTCTTACTGGCACATGGGGCATTTTTACTGGCACTGGGGGCATTTGTTTCTGGCACATGGGGACACTGGGGGCATTTCTTACTAGCACATAATTTGGGGGGCATCTATGTGTGGGGAGCACTTCGTACTGGCACTTTATTGGGGGGCACAGTCGAACACATTTCAAGGCCACAGAATGGCACCGTAACAGCAGTTGCAAGAGGCAGCAGCAGTCGAATACATTTACTGGGCCACCGAGTGGCACCGTAACAGCAGCTGCAAGAGGCAGCAGCAGTCGAATACATTTACTGGGCCACCGAGTGGCACCGTAACAGCAGCTGCAAGAGGCAGCAGCAGTCGAATACATTTACTAGGCCACCGAGTGGCACAGTAACATTTGCAAGAGGCAGCAGTCGAATACATTTCAAGGACACAGAGTGGGAGAGGCAGCAGGAGTCGTACTAATTTTAATGAGACAGACTGTTACAGTGACATACCATGGGAGAGGCAGCAGCAGTCATAAAAATTTAAATGCAACATACCATAGAGTGGCACAATTACATAATTTTAGCGGCAGCTAGGACAGAGCGTGTGGAGGCGGCGGGAGCAGCATGAGTAGGCCACAGAGTGGCACAATGACATAATTTGGAGGTAGCGGCAGCAAGGACACAGCGCAAGGAGGCGGCGGCAGCAGCACAAGTAGGCCACAGAGTGGCACAATTACATAATTTGGAGGTAGCGGCAGCTAGGACAGAGCGTGTGGAGGCGGCGGCAGCAGCATCAGGCCACAGAGTGACAGCAGTAGCAGCATGAGGAGACCTGATTGTTGAGGTGGCAGCAGCATCAGAAGGCTACATATTGGGTCAGTGACAGAGTGGAGAGGTGGGTGGCAATACCAGTCACTGGTAAAGATGCTGGGTGGTAGAAGGAGCAGCTGGTAGATGTGTGGCATCAGGCGGGTGGCAGCATAATAAGAGTGGCTGAGGCAGGTAGCCTGAAGAATACAGTCTCATTTGTCAAGGTTTGGGTTACGAATCATGGCTGATCTAATCTGATGCATCAGGCGTTGGTGGGTGGAAATCCTGGCTGATCCGCGCCTGATTCATCTTTCCACATTTTGGAAGGACAGGCGAGTTCTCCTTGGGGTAACTATGGCCCCCGCCACACTGAACACCCGCTCTGATGCAACACTACTAGCTGGGCAGGACAGCTTCTCCAGTGCAAACTCTGCCAGTTGCGGCCACAAATGCAGTTTGGCTGCCCAGTAGTCCAGCGGATCTTGTGGGGTGGCAGGGTGCTGTCCAAGTAGGCCACCACCTGCTGGTTCAGGGTCTGCTCCTGGTCTACCTGCTGCTGCTGCTGGTGAGTACTTTCCGCACTTGGCGGGTGAAGAAAGCTGCTCATCAGCGACTCCAGACTCAAGTTGCTGCTGATGGAATTGGTACTGCTCCAAAACCCCCACCCCCCCACAGCAGCTGTGGCGGTGGTACGTGAGTGCTGAGGGATCCCCCGGTTAGACCTGCGAGGATGGACGACGACGCAGATAGGCAGCAGCCAACTGACTACATAGGATGTCTCTATAGTACTTCAGTTTGTCCTCCCTCTCAGCAGGTGAAAAAAAGGCCCCCCATTTTAGACCGGTAGCGAGGGCCCAAGAGGGTGGAGAGCCAGAAGTCATCCCTCTGCCGGATGGTGACTATTCGGCTGTCACTACGTAAGCAAGTGAGCATGCATCGGGCCATTTGCACAATGTTGGGGGACGCCATTCTGCTGCTGCAGCTCAAGGAGGGTGTGCTTGGCAGTGTAGGAATGGCTGAAGTGCATGCAAAGTTTCCTGGCCATTTTTAGAATGTTTTGCAGTTGGGTATAAGACTTGAGGAACCATTTGACAACCAGATTAAATATGTGCGCCATGCAGGGCGCATGGCTCAGCCCTCCTTGGCACAGCACGGACACCATGTTCTTTCCGTTATGTCACCATGGTTCCGATTTTTAGTTGTCGCGGAGAAAGCCAGCAATCGATTTCTTCTTTCATGACGCGGAGCAGTTCCTCCCCTGTGTGACTTCATTCGCCCAGGTGAACCAGGCGTACCAGGCGTAGAACTGCGTGACACCGCCGTGCCCTGCACATGTGGTACGCTGGAGGAGCACTATGACTTGGCCCTGCAGTGGAGGCTGAGGTGGTGGAGAAGGAGCCGAACATTAGCGCAGGATCAGAAGTTTGACAACGAGGAGGAGAAAGTGGTGTCACCTGTTCAAGTTGCTCGTGTGGCTGGGCAGGAAGAACATTGACCCAGTGGGCCGTAAAGGATATGTACTGTCCCTTACCGTAGTTACAACTCCACACGTCGGTGCTGCCGTGCACTTGGCAGACACTGACTGGCTCAAGGACTGGGCCACCTTCTCTTCTACATATTTGTGCAGGGCTGGGACTGACTTTTTGGCAAAGAAATGACGGCTTGGGACTCTCCACCTCGGCTTGGCACAAGCCATCAGTTCTCTGAACGGTGCAGAGTCCACCAGTTGAAAAGGGAAGGACTGCAGCACGAGCAACTTGGACAGGAGCACGGTCAGCTTCTGCGCTGTAGGATGGCTGGAAGTGTACTGCTGGTAGATAATGCCAGACACCTCCCTTCGGCAGAGGTGCTGGAGCCTTGACTGCCTGAAATGGGATGCGTGCCACTGGGTGATGCTGCTTTTGCTGCTGCCGACTGGACCGCCACATCTGAGCCACGGTTCTTCCAGGCCACTTTGTGGTGACGCTGCATATGTTGCCAGCATTAGCACCCTGGCCACACTTCACTTTCTGACCACAGATTCTACATATAGCCATGTTCACCTCCTCAGGCGTCTTAACAAAAAACTTCCACACCGCCGAGTAGGCGATTTTACCACCAACACTCCGCACTGACTGAGTAGTATCTCCGCTGCCTGGCTGAGCCCCTGCGCCGCTCTTTTCAAGGCCGGAAAGCACCTGCGAAGAATGCGGTCTACCCCGTGCCCGTTTGGCTCCCGACCTCGCACTGCTGCCACTCCACTGACTAACGGCCACACTACCGACTTGCTGCCTGTACCGCTGCCTGACGCACAAGCTGTCAGTCTCGTCTGCAGATGATGATAATGATGATGAAGCCCTTGCTTCACCCAGGTCCCAAGTGCGATCGGCTACATCATCATCAACTACAGTTTGCACGTCGCTAATGTCCTCCTCAACTGTCTCGCAGTACAAAGCCTGACTACTCTAAACATCACCTCCCACTACACTCTCCTCATCAGTACTTGACTGCCTACTGGAAGAAGCGGATTTCTGCCCCACCTCTTGGCTTCCAAGTAGCTGCTGACTGTCCTCAAGTAGTTCGTCCTCGCTGTATAGTGGCGCAGAGCCCATAGCATATAGTACTTCTCTGGCTGAGGGAACCGAAAAGGACAGAGGCAGGTTGAGGACAGGTGAGGGCACTGGAGCTTCTCCAGGCCCATTCCAACTAAGGGTTGTGTCTGACGAACCCACCAACTCTTGGCTGGGGGTTTAAGATGTCATCTGGGAGGAAGTGGATGACAGAGTCAACCATTCAAGAACATCTGGGTTGGTGGTCAACACATGACCACTAGATGACACCAGTAGCTGTGGCCTCGCCGAGTGACCCCTAATGCCACGTCCCCTTCCTTTGCTGAGACCTGTGCCTGTTCCCGAAACATTTGTGCCACTGCCCCTCCCCTGTGAAGGGCCTGTCACCCCTCTGTCTGACATCTTGCTTGATAAAAACATTTAAAACAAAATGAAGAACACCCCCAAAAATTATACTTTGCTCACTGCCTTGCACAATGACTTAACTATTTCTTTCAGAAATATCGTCACCTACACAGTGTGTTAACAATGGGTTACTGAACTGCAGTACAATGGGTTACTGCACAGCACTATACACTTTGTTTATATAGCGACTGACGCTGCGACTATCGATGTAAAAGGAACACGCCTAGAACCATGTCTTAACTCTTTTTTTGGGCAATTCAACTTCACTGGCTATGTTAGCACAATATCACGCTTTTCTGTTTGGATGGCGAATAACCCCACAAACACGGATTCACAGTTTTTTTGGCAATTCAATTTCACCGACTACGTTAGCACAATATCACGCTTTTCTGTTTGGATGGCGAATAACCCCACAAACACGGATTCACTGTTTTTTTGGCAATTCAATTTCACCGACTACGTTAGCACAATATCACGCTTTTCTGTTTGGATGGCGAATAACCCCACAAACACGGATTCACAGTTTTTTTGGCAATTCAACTTCACCGACTACGTAAGCACAATATCACACTTTTCTGTTTGGATGGCGAAAAACACCGCAAATAGTTATTTAAAACGAACAACCCCACAAACACGGATTCACAGTTTTTTTGGCAATTTAACTTCACTGACTACGTTAGCACAATATCACGCTTTTCTGTTTGGATGGCGAATAATGCCGCAAATAGTTATTTAAAATGAACAACCCCACAAACACGGATTCACTGTTTTTTTGGCAATTCAACTTCACTGAAGAAGTTAGCATTATATGGCGCTTGTCTATTTGTATGGCGAATAACGCCGCAACTATTTCATTCACATTTACAAGCTGCCAATCACGGATTATATATGTTTTTCCCCCAAACACAACCCAAAAGATATATAGATATATTTCTATATATATATTTCTTTTTTTTAATTTTTTTTTTAAATTTATTATTTTTTTTAATGTACCCCAAACAAGGCTCTGACCCTCTTACTGCACTGCAACAAGGGACACTAGTGGTGCTTCTTTGAATAAAAGCACCCCAAAACAGCCTTTAGAACAGAGTGCAGTGCTGTATAACAGGCTAACCCCAATGCCCACTCACTGCTGTTCAGTGTACCAGAATAGCGATTTCGCTGCCTGATAATCCCCTATGGATTGTGTCTAGAAATCGTCCCTCTCCTATCCCTGCAATTCGGATTATCTATCCCTGATCTCCTCATTTCTTTTTTTTAGCAACATTTTTCTATCACTTGCCCTAGCTCTCCTGACGTCTGTCTCTGGTCTAAAATCAATTGCAAATGGCGGATTCCAGCGCTGCAGAGTTATTTATAGGGCTGTGACATCACAGGACTTGGCTGGCTGCTAATTGGCTACATGTCTGCATGTGATCGCATTGTGGGTGTTTACTTATTTGTCCCAGAAATCCTTCCCCCATGTCATGCCATGTGCTTGCAGCCATTTTAGGAAAAAAAAAAAAAAAAAAAAAGATTTGTTACTACGAATCACCATGAAATTCGCTTTGGTTGCGAATCGAATTTTCCATGAAATTCGTAACAAATTCCACTTTGTCAGCTTTGATTCGCTCATCTCTAATTGTGACGATGCTGATTCAATCTACAGCGTAGAGCCTGGGTGGTATGGCCTACATATTGTAGGCTGCAAGCGCACTCTGAGATAAATTACATAAGATGAGCTGCAGGTCATGCAATTTTTGATGGGGAACTTCATCCCATTCGTATTTGATGAAAAGAATGTCCTTTTGTGAGTGATTGTTTTACAGCAGAGGCACCGGCTTGTATCACATTTGTAGCTACCGTTTTTGAGGGGTGCTGGATTTTTGCTTTGTTTGGTTGTTTTTGTGTGTTGCTTCAGTCTATTTGGAGCGAAAAGATTTTTTATGGTCGGAGCTCGTCGATCTGTGATTACCGGATTTTTGGATATGTGTTTCTTCAAGTATGGATCTTAGAATATGCCAGTGTTTTTTTCATAATTTTTTGTATCTGTTGGTTGGAAGTACTATATTGAGTAATGAAATTGGTACGATATTGGGTCTTGTTTTTTTGAATACTGGGCTTAAGGCATTCTGCTTCGGTGGTTCGGAGGCACTTTCTATAGGCGTCATTAATTAAGCAAGCGTCTTGGATAGTTTTTTTTGTAAATCTTTTGCTCAGTATTTTGGCCTTTATGTGATAGTCTGTGTTGTTCGTACAATTACGTCTTAGGCTACTTTCACACTAGCGTCAGCAGGATCCGTTTGTGAGATCCGTTCCAGGGTCTCACAAACGGTCCTGAACTGATCTGTTTGCCCCTAATGCATTCTGAATGGATAAGGATCCGTTCAGAATGCATCAGTTTGCCTCCGTTCCGCCTCTATTCCGCTCTGGAGGCGGACACCAAAACGTTGCATGCAGCGTTTTGGTGTCCGCTTGACCAAGCGGAATGGAGGCGGATCCGTCTCCACTCCAATGCAAGTCAATGGGAGCGGATCCGTTTGCTAATGTACAATAGCAAACGGATCCGTTCCCTATGTGACTTTCAGTGGAGATCAGAATGGATCCGTTTTGTCTATGTAAAAGATAGGCAAAGCAGATCCGTTCTGAATGGATGCAAACAAATGCATTATATGAACGGATCCGTTTGTGAGCGCCTGCACGGATCTCAACAACGGATCCGTCCTAACGCTGGTGTGAAAGCAGCCTTATGCGTTTGAATTGACTGTATGGGAGATTTATGAGCCACTTTCTATGGTGAAAACTGGTATAATTAATATAACTATTGGTATCTACTAACTAAAGTTATAGTGGATATCTTATTGTTATCCATCACAATGTCTAGAAATTCACTTGTAGTGCGACTATAATTGGGGGTAAAGGTGATGCCCCATCCAATATGGTTGAGTTGCGGCAAGAAATCAAGAGCAGAGGTCTGATCGCCATCCCAGATGATAAATATATTATCGATATATATACGGAAAAAAATAATTTGGTCTTTATATATGGGATGGTTCCAGATATGGGTGTCCTCAAATTCACCCATGAAAAGGTTTGCGAAGGCCGGCTCTACCTTCGTCCCCATCGCGGTACCCTTACATTGGTGGTATGTGGTATTATTGTATAAGAAATAGTTATTAGTTAAAGGGGTTGTCCACATACCCAGGTTTTGACTCCCGCAGCCCTCCTGAACAGGGCATTGGAGCATCTCATGATCCTATGCCCTCCCTTGCCCTGCGCTGGATCGCGCAGGGCAAGGGCTCTTTTGTTTATAAACATTCACTGCCGGGCGGAGGCTTCCGCCCGGCAGTGAGTTCGGGGACGTCACCGGCCGTAATGGGCTCTAAAGCCCGCCCATCAGCGCCGATGACGTCACCGGGCTCACTGCCGGGCGGAAGCCTCCGCCTGGCAGAGCCCGGTACGTCACCGGAACCGGGCTAAATTCCTTTGCCCTGCGCTAATTAGCGCAGGGCAAAGGAGGGCATCAGAGCATAGGATGCTCCGATGCCCTGTTCAGGCGGGCTGCCTGGGTGAATTGAAAGGTATGTCCGGGTTCAGCTCTGAACCCGGACAACCCCTTTAAGATCAAGTGCAGACACTCTACCAGAAAGTCAACTTGTGAGGCTTGCAAGCTTTTATCTCTCAGGAGGGTATTTTTTATACATTCAAAGCCCAATTCATGTTCAATATTTGTGTACAGAGTGGCAACATCCAGAGTTAGTAAGGCATAAGAGGGATACCATGTTATATTTTGTAGTTCACAAATTAAATGACTGGAATCGTGAATGTAGCTGGGTAGCGCCTTAACATACGGCTGGAGATATAGATCTAAAAACTGTGACAAGTTGCTTGTGGCGCATTTAGTGATGGAAATGGGGCGACCTGGGGGATTCTCACTGTTTTTATGAATTTTAGGTAGGTGATAGAAATAGGGGGTGCAGAGGTTTCTAGGGAGTAGGACATTTTTTTCTTTCTTATTTATGTACTGATTGTCAAATGCATCCTTGATTAGGAGATTGAGCTCCTTCTGTATTCTAGGAAAAGGGTTTTCAGTTACTTTTTTGTAATATGTTGTGTCACTTAGAATTTTTTGTGCTTCTTTTTCATAATCAATAAAATCCTGGATTACAATTCCCCTCCCTTGTCAGCTGGGTGGATGATTATCTGACTGTTCTTTTTTAATTGGTTCAGTGCAATCAGCTCTTTTTTAGTCAGGTTTCCTTTATAGTGAAGGCGCACAGTGTCAGTCATTATTTGATTATTAGATTTTAAAAAGTCGGGATAATGTAACCCTGACTCTGCACTGGAAAGAAATTAGATTTGGGTTTTACATCCCGGTGTTTGTAGCCCATATTTGTAGGATCAGCTCCATTGTTTCTAATTGTGTCGTTTGATTTATTTTTGTTCTGTTCAATTTCAGAGTGTCGTTCCACCCCTTTTTCCTCGTTTTCTAGTTTTCTTTTTGCTGGGGTCGGTTTGAAGTATTGGGCGATTTGCGTGTCGGTCAGGGACTGGCGGGAGTGCTGGTCGAACTTCGAAGGTGATTTGGCTCTGCCTAAAAAAGGTACCAGTGCTTCTGATCCGGCACTTGTGTTATCAATAATAATCGTAGTGGGTTTTTGTATAGGTGTTGTAGTGTTATCTTTTTTCGGGGATGGGGTGAGATTGGGGTTAAATTATCCAATTCTAGGGTCTCAGTAGTATCGATTGGCTAATTAGATCTGTCAAGGATATGTGGTGAAGATGGTGTACAGACGATACTGTTTGCCTCATTTGACTCAGTGACAGCACTAGATTTCATTGTGGTTTTCGTAATGCGGTTTTTTAATTGTAGATATTTATTACGAAGGGCCCTACATTTTTCCAGGAATTTGTCAGTTGGGAGATCATTAATGCTTTTTTTGTCTGGTGTTACTGATTCTTGGGTAACAGTTAGTGATACACCAGACTGTGCTATACCCTGACTGTGGGGAGCCATTGTGGCTGAACTTTTTGTTTTGCAGGTACTATTCTCAATGGGTTCATTTACCTTGTTACCTCCGTGTTGGTGTTTTTTTATTATTAGGAGATCCCTGTTTGCCTCGCTGTATATCCGTGCGCGTTTTCCTACAAGTGGAGTATTTTTGATTTGTAAATGACCTACTATTATATTCCCTACTAAGAGGGTGAGTTCCATTTCTAGTTCTTTGATCCCTTTTATAGGATGGATCACTGATTCTCTGGTTCTCTGGATCCTGGTGGCAGTTGTCTGTATTATGTACATCAGGGGTGGTATAGGACCGATAGTTGTTCTGATATCTATCGCTCCTGTCACGTTGTAGTTTTCTCGATTTTTTTTTTTCCTATCACCTCAGACTCCATCTCATATATTCTATTTGTGAGATTTTTATTTATTTTCTGGAAATCTGGGTGATTGGAAAAGGTATTTAGAAATTCTATATTTTTTGTGTATAGTTCTGTTAAGGCCATTCTTTTATTTTTTGTAATACGAATTAAACCTGCTGCGCATTGATCTAAATAGTCATTCCATTCGTATACATATCATGGGATCATCAGAAAAGGTAGGGGGGATGGTGATTCTCAAACCTTTAGGTGCCAGGTTTTCTTTTAGGTAAATATCTAGGAACAATACGTCCAACTGATGAAAAAGTGACGTCTATAGAAAGTGCCTCAGAACCACCCAAGCATTCTGCATTAAGCCCAGTATTCAAAAAACGAGACTCAATATCGTACCAATTTCATTACTCAATATAGTACTTCCAACCAACAGATACAAAAAATTATGAAAAAACACTGGCATATTCTGCTACAAGATCCATACTTGAAGAAACACATATCGAAAAATCCAGTAATTAAACATCGACGAGCTTCGACCATAAAAAAATCTTTTAGCTCCAAGTAGACCGAAGCAACACAAAAACAACCAAACAAAGCAAAAATCCAGCACCCCTCAAAAACGGTAGCTACAAATGTGATACAAGCCGGTGCCTCTGCTGTAAAACAATCACTCACAAAAGAACATTCTTTTTATCAAATACGAAAGGGATGAAGTTCCCCATCAAACATTGCATGACCTGCAGCTCATCTTATGTAATTTATCTCAGAGTACGCTTGCGGCCTACAACATGTAGGCCGTACTACCCAGGCTCTACACTGCAGATGAATCAGCATCGTCACAATGTACAGAAACTATACAATAAACACAGTTTATCAAGACATTGCGCAAGTACATCAGAAAAACAGCAACACCCCTTCACCATTACACCAATTGATTACATTCCCGAGAACCCCTATAATAATTTTGATATCCTACAGAAGCGAGAAGTCTATTAGATTTATCAGTTGAATACAGTATCTCCATTTGGTTATAATTAGAGATGAGCGAGTAGTGAAATATTCGAAAGTTCGAAATTCGATTCGAATAGACCGCGAAATTCGACTATTCGACCGAATATCGAATCCCATTAAAGTCTATGGGAAAAAAATGCTCGCCACTTGGAAATCTCAATTCGACCACTTGGAGGTCACCAAGTCCACCCTGAAACCTCAGAAAAGGATGCCAACACTGCTGGAATGCAACTGGGACAGCAGGGGAAGCATGTCTGGGTGCATATAACGCGCCCAAGTCGCACTATTACGCCACTATCACAGCCTCTCAACAATACACTCCAAAGACAATCTAACCTCTCTGTAAAGTGAGACCATACAAGGAAACCTTCTTTCCTCTACATTGCCATGGACCCCAAGCCAAACTAGACAAAAAAGATGAAATTCTGCACCCCTTAAAATCACGTTGCCTATGACAACCACAGATGGCATAGGCAAGGGGGAAAGCAAATAGACCCCACCCCTAATTGTCATTGTGTGTGTGTGTGAAATGTGGTCAGACATGTCTTCTTTAAAATGTAAAAACAACTCAAACACATGCAGAAGCCTTAAAATGCCCAAATTGTTGGCGCTAGAGATATCAGTGACCCGACCTGGCCCAGTGTCATGTCTAGCAGGTAAAGCAGTGGGGATGTTGAGGGATGCGTAGGACCGCAAAAGGCAGGAAGAGGCCGTGGGCTGGCCAGAGGCTCATGGAAAATTTTGTGGAGGCCCAAGAGGTGAGACGTCTTAAAAATTGTGTGGAGGCTAAAGAGGTGAGACCTCTTAAAAATTATGTGGAGGCCCAAGAGGTGAGATCTCTTAAAAATTATGTGGAGGCCCAAGAGGTGAGACCTCTTAAACATTTTGTGGAGGCCCAAGAGGTGAGACCTCTTAAAAATTATGTGGAGGCCCAAGAGGTGAGACCCGTTAAAAATTGTGTGGAGGCTAAAGAGGTGAGACCTCTTAAAAAATTGTTTGTAGGCCCAAGAGGTAAGACCTCTTAAAGATTTTGTGGAGGCCCAAGAGGTGAGACCTCTTAAAGATTTTGTGGAGGCCCAAGAGGTGAGACCTCTTAAAGATTTTGTGGAGGCCCAAGAGGTGAGACCTCTTAAAGATTTTGTGGAGGCCCAAGAGGTGAGACCTCTTAAAGATTTTGTGGAGGCCCAAGAGGTGAGACCTCTTAAAGATTTTGTGGAGGCCCAAGAGGTGAGACCTCTTAAAGATTTTGTGGAGGCCCAAGAGGTGAGACCTCTTTAAAATTATGTGGAGGCCCAAGAGGTGAGACCTCTTAAAGATTTTGTGGAGGCCCAAGAGGTGAGACCTCTTTAAAATTATGTGGAGGCCCAAGAGGTGAGACCTGTTAAAAATTATGTGGAGGCCCAAGAGGTGAGACCTCTTAAACATTTTGTGCAGGCCCAAGAGGTGAGACCTCTTAAACAGTTTTGTGCAGGCCCAAGAGGTGAGACCTCTTAAAAATTATGTGGAGGCCCAAGAGGTGAGACCTGTTAAAAATTATGTGGAGGCCCAAGAGGTGAGACCTCTTAAAAATTATGTGGAGGCCCAAGAGGTGAGACCTCTTAAAAATTATGTGGAGGCCCAAGAGGTGAGACCTCTTAAACATTTTGTGGAGGCCCAAGAGGTGAGCCATAAATATATAAATTTTTCTTATTTACGGAGCAATTCTACGGCGGTTAAGGAGGAGGAGGAGGAGGTGGAGGAGGAAATGGCACTTCATACAGATGGCACTTCACTTTTGGCTGCTTTCCACGGTTGGAGAAGCAAAGTCCGGGTCAATCCACTTGCTGTTCATTTTGATTAGCGTCAGCCTGTCCGCACTGTCGGTTGACAGGCGGCTGCGCTTATCGGTTATAATGCCCCCGGCTGCGCTGAACACCCTTTCTGATAGCACGCTGGCGGCAGGGCAGGCAAGCACCTCCAAGGCGTACAGGGACAGTTCCAGCCACGTGTCCAACTTGGAGACCCAGTAAGTGTAGGACGCCGAGGGATCGGGGAGGACAGGGTTACGGTCTGCCAGGTACTCCCGCAACATCCGCCGATACTTGTCCCTCCTGCTGATAGCGGGCCCCGCAGTGATGGAAGTTGCACGAGGGGGTGCCATGAACGTGTCCCACACCTTGGAGAGTGTTCCCCTGGTGGCTGTGGGCCTGATGGATGTTGTGGGACTCTGGGAGACCCTCTCCTCTCTGCCGCCAGCGATGGTGGGTGGGAAAATCTCCATCATGTTCTGCACGAGTTCCCTCTGGTATTCCAGCAATCGATTTGTCCTCTCCTCTACCGGAATAAAAGAGGAGACGTTATCTTTATACCGGGGGTCCAGGAGTGCGAAGACCCAGTACAGTTTGTTCTCCACTATCCGGACAACACGTGTGTCCCGGGAAAAGCAGCCCAGCATGAAGTCAGCCATGTGTGCCAGACTCTGAATAGGCATGACCTCACTGCCCCCACCAGAAGGATCACTTGCCATTTCCTCCTCTTCCTCTTCCGCCTCCTCTCCGCCCCATCCGCGCTGAACCAATGGGACGCACACAGCCCTGACTGCTACCCTCGCCGCCAGCATCCTCCTCCTCTTCCACAGCCACCTCCACGTCGTCCTCCTCCTCATCCTCCTCCTCCTGCAACTGCCACCGTGAAGCAGACAAAAGTGTGGTCTGACTGTGTAGCTCCGTTGCGTCTCCTCCTACCCCCGTCTCCTCTGCGTGCAATGCGTTCTCCCTTATTGCGATGAGCGATTCTTTAAGGACGCCTAGGAGCGGGATGGTTACGCTCACTATAGCGTCCTCGCTGCTGACCTTCTTGGTGGACTCCTCAAAGATACGCAGTACATCGCATATGTCTGCCATCCATGGCCACTCGTGGTTGGCAAACTGAGGGAGCTGAGTTGGAGGCACGCGTGGATTCATAATCTGGTACTCCATCAATGCTCTCTGCTGCTCACACACCCTGGCCAACATGGAATAGGTGGAATTCCAGCGAGTCGGCAGGTCGCACAACAGCCGATGTTCAGGCAAATGGAGGCGTTGCTGGAGTTTTTTTAAGCTAGCAGCAGCTACAGTTGACTTACGAAAGTGAGCGCACAAGCGCCGCACTTTCACCAGTAGCTCTGCCAGGTTGGGGTAAGTCTTTAGAAATTTTTGGACTACCAGATTAAAAACGTGGGCCAGGCATGGTACGTGATTGAGTTCGGCAAGCTCCAGAGCCGCCACCAGGTTACGGCCGTTATCGCACACGACCATGCCTGGTCCTAGCTGCAGCGGCGACAGCCACATCTCCGTCTGCTGCAATATGGCGTCCCTCACCTCTGGGGCGCTGTGCTTCCTGTCGCCCAAGCTGATGAGCTTTAGCACCGCCTGCTGACGTCTCCCCGCGCCAGTGCTGCAACGCTTCCAGCTAGCGGCTGAGGGAGATGTTAAGGCACAGGAGGAGGAGGAGGAGGAGGAGGAGGAGGAGGAGGAGGGGGGTTTATCAGAACCCATGCTGGCAATCTTGGGCGGGGGTGGTAGGTAGGCCGTCTCTGTTTGCGACCCCCGTCCCCGCTTCCACTACATTCACCCAGTGTGCCGTCAAAGAGATGTAGCGTCCCTGGCCGCAAGCGCTTGTCCACGAGTCGGTGGTCAAGTGGACCTTTGCGCTGACTGCGTACCTCAGGGCCCGCCTGATGTTACGCGACACGTGCTGGTGCAGGGCGGGGACGGCACTCCGGGAAAAGTAGTGGCGGCTAGGGACGGAATAGCGAGGTGCGGCAGCCGCCATCAGGTCGCGGAAGGCCTGCGTCTCCACAAGCCTAAACGGCAACATCTCCAGGGCCAGCAGTTTGGAGATGTGGCAGTTTAAGGCTTGGGCTTGGGGGTGACTCGAGGCGTACTTCCGCCTGCGGTCGAACAGTTGATGGGACAGTTGATGGGACGAGGAGTGTGAAGGTGCAGGCGAAGAGGCGGGGGAAGGGGAGGCTGAAGGAGAAGGCCCCAAAGTAGCCGAGGCAGAGGCAGATGTGGAGGTGTCCTGGCTGGAGGTCTGGACCGCAGTGGCAGCACACAATAAAGGGGAAGAGGCAGTGGCAGCAGGACCGGGCGCAGGTTGTATTGCGTTTGCTCTCTCCCACTCAGCCCAGTGCTTGACTTCCAAGTGACGCCGCATGCCTGAGGTGGTCAGATTGCTCTTCTCAGAGCCCCTACTCAGTTTTGAGTGGCAGAGTGTGCAAACCGCGCTCAGTTTGTCATCCGCACAAACATTAAAAAATCTCCACACCACAGAAGTACGAGGCCTCGATGGGGGAGCTTCACGCGACTGCCCGCTGCCGGGAACAGCTTCGGCCGTGCTGGCTGTGGCCTCACTACTCTGTCTGGACTGTCCTCTGCCTGTGGACATCCCTCTGCCTCTGGACCCTGCCTGGACATCCCTCTGCCTCTGGACATCCCTCTGCCTCTGGACATCCCTCTGCCTCTGGACATCCCTCTGCCTCTTGCTGCCTTTTTCGGTGCTGCGCAGACCACCACCTCTCCACTGCTTTCCCCGCTGGACATCACCCCTGGCCAAGTGGGGTCGGTCATTTCGTCATCCACCACCTCCTCTTCCTCACTCTGCTCCTCCTCCTGCCCACTGGACATTCCAACAGCCTCCCTTGATGGCAACTGCGTCTCATCATCATCGCTCATGATAACAGATGCTGGTTCAGGGTCCACATCAGCAGGAGATGGCGAAAACTCAAGTGTTTGGGCATCACTACAAACAAATTCCTCTGCTAGCTCCTGGGATTCTTCCGGCACATCTGAAAAAGGACCCGAAAAGAGCTCCTGGGAGGGGTCAAGGGTGGGATGACTCTGTTGGCCAGGTGTGGAGGAAGGAGGGTCAGAGTGAGACTGTGTGGATGACTGGCTGGTGGACAACTGTGTGGAAGCGCTATTGGCTATCCATTGCACCACCTGTTCAACCTGCTCAGGCCTCAACAGCGGTGTAACTCGCCCCCTGCTTAACTGTCCCATAAAGGCAGGGATTCTGGATAAGTGTGATCCTGGCTGACCCTCACCAGCACGCATTGTATCCCCACTGGCTTCAACAAGGCCACCAACAGCATTTCCGCGCCCCCGTCCACGTCCGATTCCGCTAGCCCCCCTCCGCATTTTATTTTTTTTTGGTTGCAAATACAATATTTGGGTATATAATTAGGTATGTGAAATAATTTAGCAAGAGAACGCACAGTACAGTGGCCAATTAAAAGGCCTAGATATTGTATATTTCAAGGTACACAGCCGTGTAGTAACTGAACAGACGGTGGGTATTTACACCAGGTATGTGAAATAATTTAGCAAGAGAACGCACAGTACAGTGGCCTATTAAAAGGCCTAGATATTGTATATTTCAAGGTACACAGCCGTGTAGTAACTGAACAGACGGTGGGTATTTACACCAGGTATGTGAAATAATTTAGCAAGAGAACGCACAGTACAGTGGCCTATTAAAAGGCCTAGATATTGTATATTTCAAGGTACACAGCCGTGTAGTAACTGAACAGACGGTGGGTATTTACACCAGGTATGTGAAATAATTTAGCAAGAGAACGCACAGTACAGTGGCCTATTAAAAGGCCTAGATATTGTATATTTCAAGGTACACAGCCGTGTACTAACTGAACAGACGGTGGGTATTTACACCAGGTATGTGAAATAATTTAGCAAGAGAACGCACAGTACAGTGGCCAATTAAAAGGCCTAGATATTGTATATTTCAAGGTACACAGCCGTGTAGTAACTGAACAGACGGTGGGTATTTACACCAGGTATGTGAAATAATTTAGCAAGAGAACGCACAGTACAGTGGCCTATTAAAAGGCCTAGATATTGTATATTTCAAGGTACACAGCCGTGTAGTAACTGAACAGACGGTGGCTATTTACACCAGGTATGTGAAATAATTTAGCAAGAGAACGCACAGTACAGTGGCCTATTAAAAGGCCTAGATATTGTATATTTCAAGGTACACAGCCGTGTAGTAACTGAACAGACGGTGGGTATTTACACCAGGTATGTGAAATAATTTAGCAAGAGAACGCACAGTACAGTGGCCAATTAAAAGGCCTAGATATTGTATATTTCAAGGTACACAGCCGTGTAGTAACTGAACAGACGGTGGCTATTTACACCAGGTATGTGAAATAATTTAGCAAGAGAACGCACAGTACAGTGGCCTATTAAAAGGCCTAGATATTGTATATTTCAAGGTACACAGCCGTGTAGTAACTGAACAGACGGTGGGTATTTACACCAGGTATGTGAAATAATTTAGCAAGAGAACGCACAGTACAGTGGCCTATTAAAAGGCCTAGATATTGTATATTTCAAGGTACACAGCCGTGTAGTAACTGAACAGACGGTGGGTATTTACACCAGGTATGTGAAATAATTTAGCAAACAGTAGTGCCAAATATAGTTTGGTATGTAGCAGAGCACCTAATACACCACTAATGCCTCTCTCTGTCCCTACTCCAGCAGCTATCCCTGAATACGGCAGCCGTTCTCTGTAAAGTGTATCTTGTAGTAAAGCTATCACTGTACTGCACTATAGTAGCCCTGATAAGGGCTTTTAATCACGCTCCTGCCCAGGGCTGCCATCAGGAATTTCGGGGCCCCTTACAGGCAAATTTCGCGGGCCCCCCCCCCCCCTTTCGGGTAAACTTTACAGATTGCAAAATGGCTAACTTTTTTTTCTTAACAAGTCGCATCATTGTGTGTATTATCTCTGTACAGTGACATCACTGTGTGTATTATCCCTGTACTGTGACATCACTGTGTTTATTATCCCTGTACGGTGACATCACTGTGTTTATTATCCCTGTACAGTGACATCACTGTGTTTATTATCCCTGTACAGTGACATCACTGTGTTTATTATCCCTGTACAGTGACATCTCTGTGTTTATTATCTCTGTACTGTGACATCACTGTGTTTATTATCTCTGTACTGTGACATCACTGTGTTTATTATCCCTGTACTGTGACATCACTGTGTTTATTATCCCTGTACTGTGACATCACTGTGTTTATTATCCCTGTACAGTGACATCGCTGTGTTTATTATCCCTGTACTGTGACATCACTGTGTTTATTTTCCCTGTACTGTGACATCACTGTGTTTATTTTCCCTGTACAGTGACATCACTGTGTGTATTATCCCACTGCAGGAAGAGGTAAGTGGTCTGTGTTTGTGTGTTTGTTTTCTATTTTTCAGGATCGTGAATGCAGAGGACTACGTCGGATTCGGTGGACTACGTCGGACCAGCTTTTTTTTTTTTTTCATAAAATGGTCAAACAGGGGTCTGGGGGAGTGTTTATTTCAATAAAATGTTTTATACTGGTGTGTGTGTATTTTTTTTCCCAATACTACAGTTTTAGTAATTAGGGCTATCTACAGACGGCCATGATTACTAATACTGGGCTTAGTGCTTGCCGGTATGGCAGGCCAGCCACTAACCCCAACATTATTACCCTCGGCACCCACCGCCACCAGGGGTGCCGGGAAGAGCCGGGTACCCGCAGGACCGGACCTTCAAAATTGAGGGTCTGGCTCTGGGGCGGCTGCAGGCTGGTACCATTAGGCTGGGAAGGGCCAATAACCGTGTCCCTTCCCACCCTGGTAGTGCCAGGCTGCTGCTGCTGGTTGTATCTGGCTGGAGAAAGAAAAAAGGGGGGGACCCCATGCCATTTTTTTTACAAAATTTAAAAAAAAAATGGCGTGGGGGTCCCCCCCTTTTTTCATTTTCCAGCCAGATACAACCAGCAGCAGCAGCCTGGCACTACCAGGGTGGGAAGGGACACGGTTATTGGCCCTTCCCAGCCTAATGGTACCAGCCTGCAGCCGCCCCAGAGCCAGACCCTCAATTTTGAAGGTCCGGTCCTGCGGTACCCGGCTCTTCCCGGCACCCCTGGTGGCGGTGGGTGCCGAAGGTAATAATGTTGGGGTTAGTGCTGGCCTGCCATACCGGCAAGCACTAAGCCCAGTATTAGTAATCAGGGCCGTCTGTAGATAGCCATAATTACTAAAACTGTAGTATTGGGAAAAAAAAATACACACACACCAGTATAAAACATTTTATTGAAATAAACACTCCCCCAGACCCCTGTTTGACCATTTTATTAAAAAAAAAGCTGGTCCGGCGTAGTCCACCGAATCCGACGTAGTCCTCTGCATTCACGACCCTGAAAAATAGAAAACAAACACACAAACACAGACCACTTACCTCTTCCTGCAGTGGGATAATACACACAGTGATGTCACTGTACAGGGATAATAAACACAGTGATGTCACTGTACAGAGATAATAAACACAGCGATGTCACTGTACAGGGATAATAACACACAGCGATGTCACCGTACAGGGATTAATAAACACAGTGATGTCACCGTACAGGGATAATAAACACAGTGATGTCACAGTTATAGAGATAATAAACACAGTGATGTCACAGTACAGAGATAATAAACACCAGTGATGTCACAGTACAGGGATAATAAACACAGTGATGTCACAGTACAGAGATAATAAACACCAGTGATGTCACAGTACAGGGATAATAACACAGTGATGTCACTGTACAGAGATAATAAACACAGTGATGTCACCGTACAGAGATAATAAACACAGTGATGTCACAGTACAGGGATCGGCGTCTCGTGGCCCAATCAGACCTCAGATCAGCGTCTCGTGCCCCCATCAGACCTCAGGTCGGCGTATCGTGCCCCCATCAGACCTCGGGTCAGCGTCTTGAGCCCCCATCAGACCTCAAATAGCGTCTTGTGCCCCCATCAGACCTCAGGTCAGCTCTTGTGCCCCATCAGACCTCAGGTCAGCGTCTTGTGCCCCATCAGACCTCAGGTCAGCGTCTTGTGCCCCATCAGACCTCAGGTCAGCTCTTGTGCCCCATCAGACCTCAGATTAGGGTCTTGTGCCCCATCAGACCTCAGATCAGCGTCTTGTGCCCCCATCAGACCTCAGGTCAGCTTAATGTGCCCCCATCAGACCTCAGGTCAGTTTAATGTGCCCATCAGACCTCAGGTCAGTTAATGTGCCCCATCAGACCTCAGGTCAGCTCTTGTGCCCCATCAGACCTCAGGTCAGCGTCTTGTGCCCCCATCAGACCTCAGATTAGGGTCTGTGCCCCATCAGACCTCAGATCAGCGTCTTGTGCCCCCATCAGACCTCAGGTCAGCTTAATGTGCCCCATCAGACCTCAGGTCAGCTTAATGTGCCCCATCAGACCTCAGGTCAGCTTAATGTGCCCCCATCAGACCTCAGATCGGCTTAATGTGCCCCATCAGACCTCAGGTCAGCTCTTGTGCCCCCATCAGACATCAGATCAGGGTCTTGTGCCCCATCAGACCTCAGGTCAGCTTAATGTGCCCCATCAGACCTCAGGTCAGCTCTTGTGCCCCCATCCATCAGACCTCAGGTCAGCAATTTCTGCCCCCATCAGACCTCAGGTCAGCCATTTCTGCCCCCATCAGACCTCAGGTCAGCCAAACCAACCCCCCCCCCCCCCCCCCGGGGGCCCCAGCCACAAAAAATACTTACAAAAAGCTGCTCCGGTCTTCTTCTCCTTCTCCTGCGCGCGCCTTCTTCTCCTGCAGTGTGTGATCCCGCGAGACCTGTGACCCAGCGCTGGATCTCGCGGGATCACACAGCCAGCCCAGGAGGAAGCGCGCAGCCAGGAGTCGGAGACCGAAGCCAGCGGCAGGGTAAGGTAAGTATTAAAGAACTGTGCGCATTGCGCACTAGCCAGCGGCCCCCGGCGCCTCCACTCATTATCGTGCGGCACAGACCGCACAGTCTGCGGCCCACCGGCCGGGCCCCCCCCCCCAGTGTCCTAGAGTCCGGGCCCCATAGGGCAGTACCAGTTGTACTGCCCTATCGGCGGCCCTGCTCCTGCCTGTCCAACTGCTCAGTGGCGTAACTACAACTAACTGGGCCCCACAGCAAATTTTTGAATGGGGCCCCCCCAGAAACTTCCTCACAACCCCGAACTCACATGCAACCCTCACTCTTGTGGCTAGTCAAGATTGAGCTCTCCCAGACAAGGCCTGACAGCCGCTCCATCCGCTTTCTATAGTGTCACTGTATATAATGTCATTGTATAATACTGTTGAGGGGGGCCTGACAATAAAATCTTTTAGTCTCCCTCCTGAGGGGGCCCCTTGTGGGTCTGGGCCCCAAAGCAGCTGCTTCCCCTGCTTCCCCTATTGCTACGCCCCTGCAACTGCTAAAACCTGTCTGTCCCTTCTCCAGCCTCTGTCCCTGACTAAGTTCACGCAGCATATGCGTACGAGCAGGAAGAGCTGAGTTTTTAATATTCGAGGTCACATGGTTTTTCCAGCCAATCCATGTAGACGCTGTTTTTGCGCTGCCAGCGTGCTCAGCGTGCCTGTCATACCCCCCCTGCATGTTGATTGGTGGAAAAAGAGCGCCAGGGAAGGTGGGAGGGGAAACGAATTCTAAGTGCGCCATCGCCGTTATACTCGATTGAAATCGAGTATGCCGAATAGCGTAGTATTTGATCGAATACCGGCTCGATCGAACACTACTCGCTCATCTCTAGTTATAATGAAAAAAAACTATTGTCTATATAAATATGAAACCATTGTCTAAATAAATGAAAAAGAATATATATATGTAATCCCATCCATATTATACTATCACTGTTGATCTCTAATCTTGCTTATCATATTTATTTTTTTTTTATTTTATATATACTTTTTCATTATATTCTCCTCTTTTTATTTATTTATCTATGCTTATTTATATATACTTTTTTTTTTTTTTTTTTTTTAGATATTTATTATTCCCCCACATTACGTTGTGGATATCCTTATTATGCCAATAAAACCCCGAATCCCACCCCCTGTATTAAGCACCATGCGCCTTACAATATCAGCCTCGAGATCACACATATTGACACTAACCTCCGCAACCATATACTTTCTATATTCCATACACTATAATCATTTACTATCTATACTCTATTATCCTCCTACACATTATTAAAGAAACCTAAAAACTATATAATATCTCGAGCAGTACAGGTACTCCATCCTGGAAACTAGTGACATCCCGATATACTATGACACGTTGTATCGGAGCACTTCCAATAGACGAAACCCCTGATCCCACGCTGTAGCGAAATTGATACAAAAAAAGGGCTACTTAGTATGCATCTAGTCACGGCATTTGGTTACAAGGTAGGATCGTGACGCCCCTAGTTGTTGGATGCAACCAATCATAGTTTTACCTGTGCTGCCAGTCAGCGCTTCCAACACTCACAGGAGCGGGAGCGCTCCGATGCAGAAGGAGCCCGCATAAAATAGAAAATATATATATATATATATATATATATATATATATATATATATATATATATAAAGGTGTACAATATAGGAGATTCTTACTTTGAAAAACCACAGAAAAAAGGTTTTATTGTTATTTATGATTTTATGTATTGCATCTGTATATTTTATGTGTATTGAATATGCAAATTAGAAAACTCCTCCCCTATACCTGCGCGCCAAAAATAGGTTTAAATCATCCCCACAATCACACATTCTGTATCTTGTCCTGATGAATAGGGTTGTTCATCCCTCGAAATGCGTTGACAACTGTCTTATATAATTGTTTTAATCAAATAAAAAAAAGGATCTGCAAGCTCCTTCACATCGGTGATACGTCCTTCCTCCTGGAGACAGCGCCGTGAATACGATTCAGAATCTCTTTTTTCTACTTTAATCTTCATGTCCTGACTATCGCAGATAGCGATACAGGCTGGAATCGTGGCTGCAGTCCAGGGATCCCCGCATGCTGATCGGGCTTTATAACCAGCGAGGCTCTCTACAGTAGTTGTGACGCCTCACAACTATACATGGTAAGCGCAACACAGCCTACTATCGTGGTTGATGTCAATATTACCGCACATGTGGCGCTTCTTTACTGTTTTTATGTATTGCAAATCTCCTGGGAGGAAAGGACTTTTACCACACAACTTCTAAGTAACAGAACTTTCTATGTTCTCTCCTTTTTATTTTACAATTGTTTGCCATTTATGTATGTCTCTTGTTAATCATTTTTTGTAAGTGCTGTCCATTTTCCATACATTAAACCTAAAAGTTTGATGGTTTGTTTTTTAACCTTAAGAACCTGTTAGCTCCATGAAGAGTATGTGTGCAGTCTGAGGCTGTATGTTGTTGTTCCGTGAGGCTTACTACCGTGTGTGTGTGTGTGTGTGTGTGGTGTGTCTGCTTGTGAGTGGAACACTCAGGGGTGTCTTGTCGACCTTAATACTCACCTTTATAACCACCCCCATTAAAATATGGGGCCTAGCGACCTAATGTGAAATGAAGGTATATGGAGTTTGATATCAGATATGACCAACTTATTTAATCAAAAGTCCTTTGATTAAAGAAAAATCCCTTTAGGGATCCACACTAAATCAATAAATTAAAACATAACTTTTATTACTATTTTAAATATAAAGAATCGTGTTAGTGAGGGGAAAGCTTAAAATTATCAGCTAGTTCAGTGTCCTAATATTTATTTTGTGACCCAGAGGTCACTATTAATCTGGATATTAAGTGTTTTTATGTGAAGGAGGGTGAGCTGGTGTGGCAGGGATATTGTAACAATGTATTACAACAGTAACAATGAATTCTTCACTGTGATTTACTTAATTAGGACAGTAAGGGCTGAGGATGAGAAGTGGAACGTATTACAGGTAATGCTTCTTACTCTGTTTTATGTAGTCACTTCCATTTCTCAATTCCTCATTTTCCTTTCCCTGTTACTTGTGTCAATGACTTTCCCTCTCGCCAAATATCACTATCACACCACTTAACCAGTCCTCTCTGTATAAACTTAATGAATTACTTAATAATAAGGGAGTGCACTGTGCCCAATATGGTAGGCATCCGCTTGCTCCCGCAGATTTTATAGTTGTTGTATTTGCCGGTTAGGTGTGTAAGGCAGGCGGCAAGCGGTGTGTTTTTCACATCAGCTCTATGCAGGATGATCGGAATCAGCGTCTCAAGCGCTGGTAATTAGTGCTGAGTAAACATCCTGCAAAGATTCAGATTGACCTTTGCCTACCTAACTAAATCTCCTTCACTTGTAGCACATTACTGAATACTAGCCAGTGGCGTAACTACAACTAACTGGGCCCCACAGCAAATTTTTGAATGGGGCCCCCCCAGAAACTTCCTCGCAACCCCGAACTCACATGCAACCCTCACTCTTGTGGCTAGTCAAGATTGAGCTCTCCCAGACAAGGCCTGACAGCCGCTCCATCCGCTTTCTATAGTGTCACTGTATATAATGTCATTGTATAATACTGTTGAGGGGGGCCTGACAATAAAATCTCCCTCCTGAGGGGGCCCCTTGTGGGTCTGGGCCCCAAAGCAGCTGCTTCCCCTGCTTCCCCTATTGCTACGCCCCTGATACTAGCTGTCTAAAAACAGAGCGCATAATATCCTCCCGACATGTTTCGCTGTCTGTGACAGCTTCGTCAGGGGAATAGGATATATCACTGATCCATAATATATGAACTAATACTAAAAAGCAATTTCCATGATTATCAAAATATTGTTACATGATTAAATCAATAAAATAATCAAACTACAGTTGATATATTAATATTGTTGTAACCTATATTGATGAAATTTAAATATATTTTTAATCATGAGATATTACTTTTATAATGGTTTACTATTCCCTTAATAATCATGGCTTATTATTTCCCTAACAATTATTACATAGTAACATAGTTTGTAAGGCCGAAAAAAGACATCTGTCCATCCAGTTCAGCCTGTTTTCCTACAAGTTGATCCAGGAGAAGGCAAAAAAAACCCTGTGAGGTAGAAGCCAATTTTCCTCACTTTAGGGGGAAAAATTCCTTCCCGACTCCAGTCAGGCAATCAGAATAACTCCCTGGATCAACGACCCATCTCTAGTAACTATAACCTGTAATATTATTACCCTCCAGAAATACATCCAGGCCCTTCTTGAACTCTCTTAGTGAACTTACCATCACCACCTCCTCAGGCAGAGAGTTCCATAGTCTCACTGCTCTTACCGTAAAGAATCCTCTTCTATGTTTATGTACAAACCTTCTTTCCTCCAGACGCAGAGGATGTCCCCTCGTCACAGTCACAGTCCTCGGGATAAATAGATGATGGGAGAGATCTCTGTACTGACCTCTGATATATTTATACATAGTTATTAGATCTCCCCTCAGTCGTCTTTTTTCTAAAGTGAATAACCCTAATTTTGATAATCTTTCTGGGTACTGTAGTCCACCCATTCCAGTTATTACTTTAGTTGCCCTCCTCTGAACCCTCTCCAGCTCTGCTATGTCTGCCTTGTTCACAGAAGCCCAGAACTGTACACAGTACTCCATATGTGGTCTGACTAGTGATTTGTAAAGTGGCAGGACTATGTTCTCATCACGGGCATCTATGCCTCTTTTGATGCAACCCATTATCTTATTGGCCTTGGCAGCAGCTGTCTGACACTGGTTTCTGCAGCTTAGTTTGCTGTTCACTAAAATTCCTAGGTCCTTTTCCATGTCAGAGTTACCCAATGCTTTACCATTTAGTATGTACTGGTGACTTGCATTATTCCTTCCCATATGCATAACCTTACATTTGTCAGTGTTAAACCTCATCTGCCACTTCTCTGCCCAAGCCTCCAGTCTATCCAGATCCTGCTGTAGCAGTGCACTGTCCTCCTCAATGTTAATTACTTTACACAGTTTAGTGTCATCTGCAAAAATTGATATTTTACTGTGCAAGCTTTCTACAAGATCATTAATAAGTATATTGAAGAGAATAGGACCCAATACAGACCCCTGTGGTACCCCACTAGTGACAGTGACCCAATCTGAGTATGTACCGTTAATAACCACCCTCTGTTTTTTATTACTAAGCCAGTAACTTACCCACATACAGACATTTTCTCCCAGGCCAAGCATTCTCATTTTGTATACTAACCTTTTATGTGGTACCGTGTCAAACGCTTTGGAGAAGTCCAAATATACAACATCCATTGAGTCGCCGCGGTCAAGTCTAGAACTTACCTCCTCATAGAAACTGATTAAATTGGTTTGACATGACCGATCCCTCATGTCCCTAGTCCACACGTCACGCCCCTAGGCACTCCCACCACACGTCTGCCTCCTGATGTGTTACATTGCTCAGCGGCGCATTCGCGCTGTGGATCCCACGGATGCGCGTATTGCCCACACCACCGGGAACCATCACTGTTCTATAAGGTTGGTGGATGCGCTTTACACTTGCACAGATTAAGTCAGTGGTAGGCAGTCTAGTGGTATTAGTACGCCCTCTATAATCATCATCTGTAAAGGCGGTACTGCTTATTTAAGGTGGAGTATTTAAAAACTTTGTTGGCGCCAATTATCACGCGGACGCCGCTGCCCCACTGGACAGAGCTGAACTGTGGCTATAGACCTATATAGCTAACCAGCTCCTACGTGTGAAACAGATGGAGAACCAATGCTGGCCTTCACCTCTATAATCTTAATAGATCGGTCCCCTGATAATCTGGTGAAGCCCACCAGAGAAACGCGTTGGGTCATTATTATTCTTGTGTAGACTTAGGGCTTCCCTTGTTATATCTCCCCTGTGACAAATTGTTGGGCAGTCACCTTATTGAAGGGCAAACAAGGGACAGTCCTATTTAGATAGAGCCCTCCATCTGTATTGTATACCCCTACCCTATTCACTATATAGGCAGCGTACCATATTTGGGTTGATTTAGGGGTAGAGACCCAACATCCTTAGTATAGGGCTCTACTAGTATATAACAGGACATCTAAGTGGTAAGACCGCTTCATTTTTATTGTGCAGTGGTTTTTCATTTATGCACCTATATATTATCTTTTGTCATTTTTGTGGGTATTTGTATTTTATTATTTATACGGTAGTAAAAGTTATGTTTTAGGCGTTAACCCTATTTGGCTATTTGCTTTTGAATCGCATGGGTTTTTTGTGGCACTGAGTCCAGGTGCTAGCATTGATATCTCAATTGGACAGAGATTTTATAAATAAATTATTCAAAATGTGTTAAAAATTAGAGATGAGTGAATCATCCAAAATTCGCTTCGCTAAATGTTCGTTGAACTTTTCAAAAGATTCGTACCTCATATGAATCTATTCGGCGAAGCTGCGTACAAATCATACATTATTATGAGGTGTTTTGCGAACATTCGCTCACTAATAACGAACGTACAGGTTTTTAAAGGTGCGCAACTTATGTGAACACGTACGCATGAGCGTACAAATTGCGTACGAATCCTAAGCATACTATTGTCTAGCGATTGCGTAATACGCAGGCACGCACGGCGCTAGGCCGTGGCGTGCACTCCTCAGAGGTAGAGCAAATTTTGCAAAATGACATCCAAGCGATCCTCAGCATTTAGCTCTGGAGAGCTGAAATACATGATCCGGCTGATGGACTGGCAGGATTATGATGGCACACACCACCACCCGAACCAGCATAAAAAGGTGATCCAGCAGTTGATCCGAGGCTTGCGCCATCGTTTCGACACTGTGCGGACCCCGCGCCAGATCCAGTGGAAATGGTCTGATCTGAAGTTTAAGTGCCCAGAGCGGCTTACTGAGATCCGTGCAGCGATACGGCAGGGTGAGTAAAATATTTTAAAAGTAAAAACCATGTTAAAAAATTAGTATACTGTATTGTATATATACCAGTGAGTGCCAATATTGAAAACCGTATAGAAGGATAACATGGGTGTGCATAGTGCGCTGCAGCAATTTTCTTTCATGCTAGGCCACGCCTCTAACTCCACAAAAACAAGTGAAGGTATTCTCAGATACGTGCCTCTTCCCAGTAATTTGCCTTAGGCTACTTTCATATATGTAGTGGTGATCCTCCAGGCTATTCTGCAGTATTTGTCCTGCCAATTCCAGGTGTTCTTGCCGAATAGCGGCCGGATGAGCGCCGTCCCCCATTATTGTTAATGGGGCTGGCCCTTCTCCCGTTTGTGTCAGGCAAATGCACATAGAGTAAAAGAAGGTACCCTTAGATATATGCCCCTTCATAGTTAGCGCTTCCTTCTTCTCCCACACAGACTCACAGACGTGCTCATGCTGCAGATAATGTGAGTGGGCGATATTAAAAGTATTCCCACCGTGTTAACAATATTGAGAAATTTATTGCGATAATATCTATCGTGATAAATACCTATTTAGAAGAAAAAAAAAAAAAATCGATATGGCCCTCCTCTCACACATAATATCTTCATAGTAGTATACAGTGTTAGTATTAAAAACAGTCATCATATAACAATTGTCTAAGAATTTATGTTGTAGACCAACGTCAATGACGGCGTCACCACAGTCACCGCTAGCGTCATGCCCGGACGGCCACTGCAGTACCTGCAGCTTCTAGTAAGTGTAAACATATTTAAATTTATTTTTAATCCAGGCTATGTGGTAGTGCAGCTGCAGTGATACAGTAGAGCACTAGTGGTTAGGAATGGGATCTAGTCCCAAACTATCTAGTCCCGAACTCCAGAGGTAGAAGGTAGGTAAAATAAAAAGTGTAATGGGTGGACCTTCTCTCTTCAAAATCTAAGCTAAATTTATGTTTTATCTTTTGTAGCTCCAACCGTCAGGGAGGAGTTTTCCCCTGGACCATGGGAAGACCACTCAGTATGGGTATCCAATAAGTCCTATTGTAAATACAACCCTCAATGGGATTATTTCTCCTTTGGTGGGGTTCACCACAGAGTGAACTCCCTAATCACATGCAAAAGCAGATATATAGTTTACCTTGTATTATGTATTTGTGGGATGTTTTACATAGGCAAAACCATCAGAAGCCTATGTGAGAGGTTTAGGGAACATGTAAACTCGATTGCTACGGGAAAAGGGTGTCCCAGATTGATAGAACATGTGAGGATTGAACATAATAGCGAAAAAAAAGTACTAAGATTTGCTTGTATTGAGGTGATAAACAACTCACCACAAGGGGGAGACAGACACCGGCTCCTTTTAAGAGAAGAAGCTAAGTGGATCATATGCTCCGGAACTATGAGCCCTCTGGATTTAAATGATAAAAAATGACCTCGGAGTCTTTCTGTAGTTATGTATATATTCCGATGGTGTTGTTTAGAGATGAGCGAATTTTTTCAAAAATTCGATTCGATTGGTTCGCCGAATTTTCCAAAAAGATTTGGTTTGATCCGAATAAATTTGTGGCGAATCTCGTTAAAAAACGGCTACTTCCGGGCTGCAGAGAGCCTGTATAGTGGTGTAGAACACTGTGCCTTGCAGTAACACATAGTGGTAGTGAAACAATACTGTGAGCCAGTATGACACGCAGATAACAGGCGTCGCTCTTAGAATCGCTGCACACTTTACTTAATTTGGGCCAAAAATCACCAAATAACTCAAGTCTGAACTCAGCCTTAAAGCTCAATGTTAGCACCAGCTATAAAGAACTGTGCAGAGGCCCAAAATCCTACTAGAGCGCCAAAGAGCGCACTCCTTTTACACCAATTCACTGATTCCACATAGATTTCTTACAGAACACGTTCTATTACACGCTTAAACTAGCAGAGCCCCCCCAGACAGTGTGAAGATGGCAGTGACAGCAGCATAAGGAGACCATAGAATGGCACAATGACCATTAGGCAGTGGCAGCAGCTGTAACATCAAGAGACCACAGAGTGGCATGACGACAGAGTAGGTTGACAAGATTGAAAACATCAGTAGAATTTCGCAGTCACAGACAGGCCCAATTAAAAGACTGCTAATGACAGTAGTGCAGAATTATGAAGTTACACAGTGGCACAACGACAGTATATAGTCTCACTGCTCTTACCGTAAGGAATCCTCTTCTATGTTTGTATACAAACCTTCTTTCCTCCAGACGCAAAGGATGTACTTCAATCAGTAGGGAACTGTAGTCCACCCATTCCAATTATTACTTTAGTTGCCCGCCTCTGAACCCTCTCCAGCTCTGCTATGTCTGCCTTGTTCACAGGAACTCAAAACTGTACACAGTACTCCATGTGTGGTCTGACTAGTGATTTATAAAGTGTCAGGACTAAGTTTTCATCACGGGCATCTATGTCTCTTTTGATGCAACCCATTATCTTATTGGCCTTGGCAGCAGCTGTCTGACACTGGTTTCTACAGCTTAGTTTGCTGTTCACTAACATTTCTAAGTCCTTTTCGATGTCAGAGTTAACCAATATTTTACCATTTAGTATGTACTGGTGACTTGCATTATTCCTTCCCATATGCATAACCTTACATTTGTCAGTGAAACCTCATCTGCCACTTCTCTGCCCAAGCCTCCAGTCTATCCAGATCCATCTATAGCAGTGTACTGTCCTCTTCTGTGTTACTTTACACAGTTTAGTGTCATCTGCAAAAATTGATATTTTACTGTGCAAGCCTTCTACAAGATCATTAATAAATATATTGAAGAGAATAGGGCCCACTACTGACCCCTGTGGTACCCCACTAGTGACAGTGACCCAATCTGAATATGTGCCGTTAATAACCACCCTCTGTTTTCTATCACTGAGCCAGTTACTTACCCACATACAGACATTTTCTCCCAGGCCAAGCATTCTCATCTTATATACTAACCTTTTATGTGGTACAGTGTCAAATGCTTTGGAGAAGTCCAGATATACGACATCCATTGATTCGCTGCGGTCTAGTCTAGAACTTACCTCCTCATAGAAACTGATTAAATTGGTTTGACATGACCGATCCCTCATGAAGCCATGCTGATATGGAGTTATTTGCTTATTTTCATTGAGGTACTCCAAGATAGCATCTCTTAGAAAACCCTCAAACAGTTTACCCATGACAGAATATTGGCACCACAGTATAGAGTCCTTAAATATCAGAAATAAGGGTCTGGCGATGACATTACTTAATTCTCTTAGGATACGGGGGTGTATGCCATCCGGTCCTGGCGATTTGTCTATTTTAATCTTTTTAAGACGCAGCTCTACTTCTTCCTGGGTCAGACAGGGCACTTTTAATGGGGAATTCACTTTTATATTCTGCATTTTATCTGACAGTTTATTTTCCTCAGTGAATACAGTGGAGAAAAAGATATTTAGTAGCTTTGCTTTCTTCTCATAGCTCTCTGCAACTTCCCCCTCATTACTCTGTAAGGGGCCGACACCTTCAGGTTTATACTTTTTACCATTTATATAATTAAACATTTTCAGGTTAGTTTTACTCTCTTTGGCGATTAATCTCTCGGTCTCTAGTTTGGCTGTTTTTATTTGTCTTTTACATATTCTATTTTTTTCCTTATAGTTTTTCAATGCTTCCTCGCTCCCCTCCTGTTTTAGTGATTTAAATGCTTTGTGTTTGTCATTTATTGCTTTCTTTACAGCTCTATTTATCCACATTGGTTTTTTCTTGTTCCTTAACCTTTTATTCCCAAGACTACCTCTTGAAGCTCATCAAGAGAATGCCAAGAGTGTGCAAAGCAGTAATCAAAGCAAAAGGTGGCTACTTTGAAGAACCTAGAATATAAGACATAATTTCAGTTGTTTCACACTTTTTTGTTAAGTATATAATTCCACATGTGTTACTTCATAGTTTTGATGCCTTCAATGTGAATCTACAATTTTCATAGTCATGAAAATACAGAAAACTCTTTGAATGAGAAGGTGTGTCCAAACTTTTGGTCTGTACTGTATGTACCTCTCACAATTAGATATGAGGATGCTTTTAAAAATATCCCATTTTGTGGCTGTATTTTTGAGGACTTTGTCCCAGTTAGTTAGGCCTATGGCTTCTCTTAGTTGACTAAATTTTGCTTTTTTGAAGTTTGGTATTTTTGTTCCTCCCTGAAGAAATGCTCTTTTGAATGACAGTTGGAAGGTTATTATATTATGGTCACTATTTCCCAGGTGTCCCCCGACCTGCACATCTGTTGTTCTGTCAGGTCTATTGGTTAATACTAAGTCCAGTATGGCCGGCCCTCTAGTCGGGTCCTGAACCAGTTGGGAAAGGCAAGTTTAATTTCTGAGTCAGAGGCCCACCGAGCAAATATTACATGTCAGCAAGTACAATTTCCGTGTCACCAAAATCTCAAATGTCAGTTTAATTTCCGAGTCACAGGCCCACTGAACAAATATCAGATGTCTGCAAGTACAATTTCTGAGTCACAGGCCCAGTGAGCAAATATCACATCAGTAAGTACAATTTCGAGGCAACAGATTAGTACGACGACATTATGGAGGCAGTAGTAGTAGTAGTAGTAGCAGCAGCAGCATGGGCAGACTACAGAATGGTACAATGACATTATGGAGGCAGTAGCAGCATCAGCAGACTATAGGGTGGCACGACAACAGTGTGGGGAGGTGGATGGCAATAACACTACCCGCTGACGATGGTGGGTGTAAGAAGGAGCATCAGATGTGTGGCATCAGGCGGGTGGCAGCATCAGAGTATTTGATGAGGCAGGTAGCCAGAAGAAACAGACAAAAAACAGCACGAATGATCTAATCTGACGCATCAGGCGTTGGTGGTTGGAAATCCTGGCTGATCCACGCCTGATTCATCTTGACAAAAGTGAGTCTCTCCACTTCTTTAGGTGGACAGGCGAGTTCTCCTTGGTTTAACTATGGTCCCCGCTGCACTAAACACCCACTCTGATGCCACACTACTGGCTGGGCAGGACATATTTTCTAGAGCAAACTCGGCCAATTGCGGCCAGAAATCTAGTTTGGCTGGCCAGTAGTCCAGAGGATCTTCTATGACGGGTGGTGCTATCCAAGTATGTCACCACCTGCTGTTTCAGGTCCTCCTCCAGGTCTAGCTGATGCTGCTGGTGAGTAGTTTCTTCACTATGCGGGTGAAGAAAGCTGCTCATCAGCGACTCTAGACTCAGGCTGCTGCCACCCCTACCCACCCAGCAGCCATGGCAGTGGTACGTGAGCGCAGAGGGTCAGACCCCCCCCGGTCAGACCTGCGAAAGGAAGGACGATGGCGCAGATAGGCAGTGGCCAACTGACTACACAGGATGTCTCTATAGTAGTTCAGTTTGTCCTCCCTCTCGGCGGATGTAAAAAAAAAAGGCCCCCATTTTGGACCGGTAGCGAGGGTCTAATAGGGTGAAGAGCCAGTAGTCATCCCTCTGCCGAATGGTGACAATTCGGCTGTCACTACGTAAGCAAGTGAGCATGCATCGGGCCATTAGCACAAGTGACTCGGAGGGACTCCCTGCCTCCATCGCCACTGCATACTGCCACGGTGTGTCTGGGTCCTCTGCCTCCTCTTCCTCATTGCCCCGTAGCTCCGCTGGCTGCTCCTCCTCTCCTGTCACCTGGGCAGAGAAACTACCCATTTCTCTAGGCATTCTTTGTGCTCCAATGTCCTCCTCCAGTTCAGCCCCCACAGGGCTCATGTGGGCGTGAGATATAGTCACCACATCTCCTGTCCCCTGACCAGCCAGATTTAACATCATCTTTTCCACGATATAAATGAGTGGAATGACGTTTCATCCAGTAGTCCTGGCGACCGACAAATAAAGTGGCCTCCTCAAAGGGCACGAGCAACCGACAGGTGTCACGTGACATCGAAGTTACACAGGGGAGTACTTATTTCCGCTTGAATCATCAAGAAATCGTTTATGGCCTTTCTCTGTTCGTACAGTCGGTCCAACATATGGAGGGTGGAATTCCAACGGGTGAAAAAGTCACATATCAGCCTATGTTGGGGGACGCCGTTCTGCTGCTCAAGGAGGGTGTGCTTGGCGATGTAGGAGTGGCTGAAGTGCATGCAAAGTTTTCTGGCCATTTTTAGGATGTCTTGCAGATGGGTAGAAGAACCGCTTGACAACCAGATTGAACACGTGTGCCATGCAGGGTGCATAGCACAGCAATCCTTGACGCAACGCAGACACTATGTTCTTCCCGTAGTTGGTCACCATTGTTCCGATTTTGAGTTGTCGCGGGGAAAGCCAGGATTGGATTTCTTGATGAATGACGCGGAGCAGTACCTCATGACATCGCCGTGCCCTGCACATGTGGTATGCTGGTGGGGCACTGTGAATTGTCCCTGCAGTGGAGGCTGAGGACACGGTGGAGGGTGAGGAGGCAGACATTGTTGCAGGAGCGAAGGCATGAGAAAGGAGGCGGAAGCGGCATGGCCTGGCCAAGTTGCTGGTGTGGCTGTGCAGGAACTAAATTTACCCAGTGGGCCATAAAGGACATATACTGTCCCTAACTGTAATTAGAGCTCCACACGTCGGCACTGCCGTGAACTTTGGCAGGCACCGACAGGCTCAGGGACTGGCCCACCTTCTGTTCTACATATTTGTGCAAGGCTGGTACTGCCTGTTTGGCAAAGAAATGATGGCTTGGAACTCTCCACCTTGGCTTGGCACAAGCCATCAGTTCTCTGAAAGGTTCAGAGTCCACCACTTGGAAAGGGAGGGACTGCAGCACCAGCAACTAAGCCAGGAGCACGTTCAGCTTCTGCGCCGTTGGATGTGTACACGCATACTGCTGTCTCTTGACAATGGCTTTGCGGATCGATTGCTGATGGAATGACTGACGAGGCGTAGGAGGAGGAGCAGGAGCATCAGATGATGGGAAGGACAGAGAGCTCCCTTCGGCTGAGGTGGTGGAGCCTTGACTGCCTGAAATCTGTTGGGCGCTACTGGTTGATGCTGCGGATGATGCTGCTGCAGGCTGGACCACCGCACTGGAGCCACGGTTCTCCCAGGCCACTTTATGGTGACGCTGCATACAGTACAGACCAAAAGTTTGGACACACCTTCTCATTCAAAGAGTTTTCTGTATTTTCATGACTATGAAAATTGTAGATTCACACTAAAGGCATCAAAACTATGAATTAACACATGTGGAATTATATACTTAACAAAAAAGTGTGAAACAACTGAAAATATATGTCTTATATTCTAGGTTCTTCAAAGTAGCCACCTTTTGCTTTGATTACTGCTTTGCACACTCTTGGCATTCTCTTGATGAGCTTCAAGAGGTAGTCACCTGAAATGGTATTCCAACAGTCTTGAAGGAGTTCCCAGAGATGCTTAGCACTTGTTGGCCCTTTTGCCTTCACTCTGCGGTCCAGCTCACCCCAAACCATCTCGATTGGGTTCAGGTCTGGTGACTGTGGAGGCCAGGTCATCTGGCGTAGCACCCCCATCACTCTCCTTCTTGGTCAAATAGCCCTTACACAGCCTGGAGGTGTGTTTGGGGTCATTGTCCTGTTGATAAATAAACGATGGTCCAACTAAACTCAAACCGGATGGAATAGCATGCCGCTGCAAGATGCTGTGGTAGCCATGCTGGTTCAGTATGCCTTCAATTTTGAATAAATCCCCAACAGTGTCACCAGCAAAGCACCCCCACACCATCACACCACCTCCTCCATGCTTCACGGTGGGAACCAGGCATGTAGAGTCCATCCGTCCACCTTTTCTGCGTCGCACAAAGACACAGTGGTTGGAACCAAAGATCTCAAATTTGGACTCATCAGAACAAAGCACAGATTTCCACTGGTCTAATGTCCATTCCTTGTGTTCTTTAGCCCAAATAAGTCTCTTCTGCTTGTTGCCTGTCCTTAGCAGTGGTTTCCTAGCAGCTATTTTACCATGAAGGCCGGCTGCACACAGTCTCCTCTTAATAGTTGTTGTAGAGATGTGTCTGCTGCTAGAACTGTGTGTGGCATTGACCTGGTCTCTAATCTTAGCTGCTGTTAACCTGCGGTTTCTGAGACTGGTGACTCGGATGAACTTATCCTCCGCAGCAGAGGTAACATAGTAACAGTTTATAAGGCCGAAAAAAGACATCTGTCCATCCAGTTCGGCCTGTTTTCCTACAAGTTGATCCAGAGGAAGGCAAAAAAACCCTATGAGGTAGAAGCCAATTTACCCCACTTTAGGGAAAAAATTCCTTCCCGACTTCAATCTGGCAATCAGAATTACTCCCTGGATCAACGACCCATCTCTAGTAACTATAATCTGTAATATTATTACACTCCAGAAATACATCCAGGCCACTCTTGAACTCTTTTAGTGAACTTACCATCACCATCTCCTCAGGCAGAGAGTTCCATAGTCTCACTGCTCTTACCGTAAAGAATCCTCTTCTACGTTTGTGTACAAACCTTCTTACCTTCTTTCCTCCAGACGCAGAGGATGTCCCCTCATCACAGTCACAGTCCTTGGGATCAATAGATCATGGGAGAGATCTCTGTACTGACCTCTGATATATTTATACATAGTTATTAGATCTCCCCTCAGTTGTCTTTTTTTCTAAAGTGAATAACCCTAATTTTGATAATCTTTCTGGGTACTGTAGTCCACCCATTCCAGTTATTACTTTAGTTGCCCTCCTCTCAACCCTCTCCAGCTCTGCTATGTCTGCTTTGTTCACAGGAGCCCAGAACTGTACACAGTACTCCATGTGTGGTCTGACTAGTGATTTGTAAAGTGGCAGGACTATGTTCTCATCACGGGCATCTATGCCTCTTTTGATGCAACCCATTATCTTATCGGCCTGGCAGCAGCTGT
>ONZH01001467.1:0-22834 GCA_900303285.1 Rhinella marina | reverse complement strand
GCAAGAGAACGCACAGTACAGTGGCCAATTAAAAGCCTAGATATTGTATATTTCAAGGTACACAGCCGTGTAGTAACTGAACAGACGGTGGGTATTTACACCAGGTATGTGAAATAATTTAGCAAGAGAACGCACAGTACAGTGGCCAATTAAAAGGCCTAGATATTGTATATTTCAAGGTACACAGCCGTGTAGTAACTGAACAGACGGTGGGTATTTACACCAGGTATGTGAAATAATTTAGCAAGAGAACGCACAGTACAGTGGCCTATTAAAAGGCCTAGATATTGTATATTTCAAGGTACACAGCCGTGTAGTAACTGAACAGACGGTGGGTATTTACACCAGGTATGTGAAATAATTTAGCAAGAGAACGCACAGTACAGTGGCCAATTAAAAGGCCTAGATATTGTATATTTCAAGGTACACAGCCGTGTAGTAACTGAACAGACGGTGGGTATTTACACCAGGTATGTGAAATAATTTAGCAAGAGAACGCACAGTACAGTGGCCTATTAAAAGGCCTAGATATTGTATATTTCAAGGTACACAGCCGTGTAGTAACTGAACAGACGGTGGGTATTTACACCAGGTATGTGAAATAATTTAGCAAGAGAACGCACAGTACAGTGGCCAATTAAAAGGCCTAGATATTGTATATTTCAAGGTACACAGCCGTGTAGTAACTGAACAGACGGTGGGTATTTACACCAGGTATGTGAAATAATTTAGCAAGAGAACGCACAGTACAGTGGCCAATTAAAAGGCCTAGATATTGTATATTTCAAGGTACACAGCCGTGTAGTAACTGAACAGACGGTGGGTATTTACACCAGGTATGTGAAATAATTTAGCAAGAGAACGCACAGTACAGTGGCCTATTAAAAGGCCTAGATATTGTATATTTCAAGGTACACAGCCGTGTAGTAACTGAACAGACGGTGGGTATTTACACCAGGTATGTGAAATAATTTAGCAAGAGAACGCACAGTACAGTGGCCTATTAAAAGGCCTAGATATTGTATATTTCAAGGTACACAGCCGTGTAGTAACTGAACAGACGGTGGGTATTTACACCAGGTATGTGAAATAATTTAGCAAGAGAACGCACAGTACAGTGGCCTATTAAAAGGCCTAGATATTGTATATTTCAAGGTACACAGCCGTGTAGTAACTGAACAGACGGTGGGTATTTACACCAGGTATGTGAAATAATTTAGCAAGAGAACGCACAGTACAGTGGCCTATTAAAAGGCCTAGATATTGTATATTTCAAGGTACACAGCCGTGTAGTAACTGAACAGACGGTGGGTATTTACACCAGGTATGTGAAATAATTTAGCAAGAGAACGCACAGTACAGTGGCCAATTAAAAGGCCTAGATATTGTATATTTCAAGGTACACAGCCGTGTAGTAACTGAACAGACGGTGGGTATTTACACCAGGTATGTGAAATAATTTAGCAAGAGAACGCACAGTACAGTGGCCTATTAAAAGGCCTAGATATTGTATATTTCAAGTTACACAGCCGTGTACTAACTGAACAGACGGTGGGTATTTACACCAGGTATGTGAAATAATTTAGCAAGAGAACGCACAGTACAGTGGCCAATTAAATGGCCTAGATATTGTATATTTCAAGGTACACAGCCGTGTACTAACTGAACAGACGGTGGGTATTTACACCTGGTATACAAAAAGGGTATTGCAGGCACACAGAACCCAGAACACTAGAGCCAAATAAACTGTATTTAAAAAAATAAAATAAAATTCACAGCCGTATACTGCCAGATCAGATGGTGCATATACACACTAGTTATATAACAGGGTTTTTCAGCCAAAAAGAACGCTGAACAGTAGTGCCAAATATAGTTTGGTATGTAGCAGAGCACCTAATACACCACTAATGCCTCTCTCTGTCCCTACTCCAGCAGCTATCCCTGAATACGGCAGCCGTTCTCTGTAAAGTGTATCTTGTAGTAAAGCTATCACTGTAGTGCACTATAGTAGCCCTGATAAGGGCTTTTAATCACGCTCCTGCCTGTCCAACTGCTAAAACCTGTCAGTCCCTTCTCCAGCCTCTGTCCCTGACTAAGTTCACGCAGCATATGCGTACGAGCAGGAAGAGCTGAGTTTTTAATATTCGAGGTCACATGGTTTTTCCAGCCAATCCATGTAGACGCTGTTTTCGCGCTGCCAGCGTGCTCAGCGTGCCTGTCATACCCCCCCTGCATGTTGATTGGTGGAAAAAGAGCGCCAGGGAAGGTGGGAGGGGAAACGAATTCTAAGTGCGCCATCGCCGTTATACTCGATTGAAATCGAGTATGCCGAATAGCGCAGTATTCGATCGAATACCGGCTCGATCGAACACTACTCGCTCATCTCTATACATTACACATGTTAGCCAGGGTTTACCAGCACCGCAGAGCCATTGTAGACTGCCAGATGACAACTTCCATGAGAACTGGTAGACAGGTTAGTCAGCTTCCTCAAGTCTACAATGAGGAGTGGACGTGGATGCCTGAAATCTGTCAGGTGTTAAGCAACTTTGAGGAGTCAACACAGATGTTCAGTGGCGATGCCGCCATGATCAGCGTCACCATCCCGCTGCTTTGTCTGCTGAAAAAGTCACTGCTCAGCATGAAGTCAGAGGCTTTGCGCTTGTCACAGGAAATGGGGGAAGAAGATACGTTGCTTGATAGCCAGAGCACCCTCAGGTCTGTTTCTCAGCGCGTATTGGAGGAGGAGGATGAGGAGGAAGAGGAGGAGACTGAAGAGGGTACCTATGCTCATTCCTTCTTATCTGTTGAGCATGTATGGGCTGAAGAGGAGGAGTTGGAGGAGGAGGAGGAAATGGAGAGTCAGCCTACTGAGGAAAGGGAATTCTTGCATGTTGGGACTCTTGCGCACATTGGTGACTTCATTTTAGGCTGCCTTTCCCGTGACCTTCGCGTTTGAAGCATTTTTGACAACACCAATTACTGGGTGTTCACCCTCCTTGACCCCCGGTACAAGCAGAACTTTTCCACTCTCATTCCTGTAGAGTAGAGCAGTATGAGAGTGAATCAATATCAAAAGGCCCTGGTGCACAAGCTGAGACTATCCTTCAAATCTGACACCGCTAGCGGCAGAGGACGTAGTTCTGCGGGCCAACTAGCGGGGGAGAGGAACGGAGCAGGCAACTTGTCGAGCACTGGCAGGGGAACACTCTCCAAGGCCTTTGCCAGTTTTATGTCACCCCAGCAAGACTATGTCACCAGTCCCCAGTCTAGGCAGAGTAGGGGTGAGCTGTTCAGAAAGATGGTGAGGGAGTACGTAGCTGACCATACCAGCGTCCTGCGTGATCACTCTGCTCCATACAACTACTGGGTTGCAAAGCTGGACACGTGGCCCGAACTGGCGCTGTACGCCTTGGATGTGCTGGCCTGCCCTGCCGCTAGCATGTTTTCAGAGCGGGTCTTCAGTGCAGCTGGTGGCATTATCACTGATAAGCGTACACTCCTGTCAACAGACAGTGCTGACAGGCTGATGCTTATTAAAATGAATAAAACCTGGATTTCACCGGAATTCAAATCTCCACCAGGGGAAAGCAGCTCAACATGAACATTGTTTATAGATCCGATTCCTCTCCTCTCCTCCTCCTTCTCTTCTTACACATATACGCTGAGCCAACAGGCAATTTTTCAGAGGGCCTACTGGCTCTGTTTTTAAACAATGTTTACAGCGGGCCACATACAGGCCCTCTCTCCAATCAATTTTTTACGATTGTCAACTACAGACACTCAAAAACAATTTTTTAGGAGGGTCAAATACAGACACTCAGAAACAATTTTTTAGGAGGGTCAAGTACAGACACTCCAAAACATTTTTTTAGGAGGGTCAACTACAGACACTCAGAAACAATTTTTTAGGAGGGTCAAGTACAGACACTCCAAAACAATTTTTTTAGGAGAGTCAACTTCAAACACTTTAAAACAATTTTTGGGAGACTCACCTACAGCCATTTGACTGCAATCTCAGTCTGACCAAGGCATTGGTGGTGTCACCGCCATGCTGTGTCAGGCTAAATTTTTGGGTGCTTCACCTGCTACCTCAGTTTAACTTGGTCACTCTGAGCTCACCGCCATGCTGTGTCAGAGTAAAATTTTATGTGCTTTACCTGCTACCTCAGTCTCACTTGGTCACTCTGGGTTCACTGCCATGCTGTGTCAGGGTAAAATTTTATGTGCTTCACCTGCTACCTCAGTCTCACTTGGTCACTCTGGGTTCACCGCCATGCTGTGTCAGGGTAAAATTTCATGTGCTTCACCTGCTACCTCAGTCTAACTTGGTCACTCTGGGTTCATCGCCATGCTGTGTCAGGGTAAAATTTCATGTGCTTCACCTGCTACCTCAGTCTCACATGGTCACTCTGGGTTCACCGCCATACCGTGACACGGTAAAATTTGATGTGCTTTACCTGCTACCTCAGTCTCACTTGGTCACTCTGGGTTCACCGCCATGCTGTGTCAGGGTGAAATTGTATGTGCTTCACCTGCTACCTCAGTCTCACTTGGTCACTCTGTTGTCACCGCCATGTTGTGTCAGGGTAAATTTTTGGGTGGCTCACCTGCTACCTCATCTAACTTGGTCACTTGGTGGTGTCACCACCATGCTGTGTCAGGCTAAATTTTTGGGTGGCTCACCTGCTACCTCATTTAACTTGGTCACTTGGTGGTGTCACCGCCATACTGTGTCAGGCTAAATGTTTGGGTGGCTCACCTGCTACCTCATCTAACTTGGTCACTTGTTGGTGTCACCACCATGCTGTGTCAGGCTAAATGTTTGGGTGGCTCACCTGCTACCTCATCTAACTTGGTCACTTGGTGGTCTCACCGCCATGCTGTGTCAGGCTAAATTTTTGCGTGGCTCACCTGCTACCTCATCTAACTTGGTCGCTCTGTTGTCACCGCCATGCTGTGTCAGGCTAAATTTTTGCGTGGCTCACCTGCTACCTCATCTAACTTGGTCACTCTGTTGTCACCGCCATGCTGTGTCCGGCTAAACTTTTGTGTGGCTCACCTGCTACCTCAACTAACTTAGTCACTCTGTTGTCACCGCCATGCTGTGTCAGGCTAAATTTTTGGGTGGTTCAACTGCTATCTTAGTCTAACAAACCCACTCTGGGGTTCACCGCCATGCTGTAAACTGCAATTTTAGTCTTAACAATTCATCCTGGGGTTCACCCCATGCTGTAAACTGCAATCTCAGTCAAACTATGTAATTTAGGGGTTCACCACCAAGGTGTGCCAGACTACAATTTTAGCGGGTTCACCTGCAATCTCAACTACAGACACTCCAAAACAATTTTTTAGTAGGGTCAAGTGCAGACACTCCAAACAATTTTTTAGGAGAGTCAACTTCAAACACTTTAAAACTATTTTTTGGGAGGCTCACCTACAGCCATTTGACTGCAATCTCAGTCTGACCAAGGCATTGGTGGTGTCACCGCCATGCTGTGTCAGGCTAAATTTTTGGGTGGTTCAATTGCTATCTTAGTCTAACAATGCCACTCTGGGGTTCACCGCCATGCTGTAAACTGCAATTTTAGTCTTAACAATTCATCCTGGGGTTCACCCCATGCTGTAAACTGCAATCTCAGTCAAACTATGTAATTTAGGGGTTCATAACCAAGGTGTGCCAGACTACAATTTTAGCGGGTTCACCTGCAATCTCAGTCACAGACTGTCATTCAGGGGTGCACCACCATGCTTTTTCAAACCAATTGTTTCTGAGGGTCACCTCCAGGCTCTCACTCACGATTTTTTGGAGACTTGCCACTACACTGTCGCCCAAAATTGTCTTGAGGGTCACCGGAGGCCTCTCCCCCACAACTTCAAGGAGGGTTACTACCAGGCCCTGGCACACAAACATTGTCTTGAGGGGCAGTAAAAGGCTCTGCACCCACCCACGTGTGGAGACTAATGGGTGGGTGCAGTGTGCGTCTTAGCCCGTCTGGAATTAGGAAAGCTGGGCACTGTGCTTGGAGGTCTTTGTGTCTGCTGTGGACAGGGTGGGTGTGGGGTTCGTGTTTGCCCGTCTGGGATGGGGAGAGCTGGGCACTGTGCTGGGAGAACTTTGTGTACGCTGTGGACTACTGGGTGGGTGCGGGGAGGGAGACGCTTATGCCTGCGTCCTAGGGCGGGGGATAGGACAGCAGTGCCAGCATGGGCAGTGGTGTCAGCCGCAGGCGGTGATGGACCTTCGTTGCACCTAGTTGGGTGCTTTACTAACATGTGATGGGCATGTGCCTTGCCCATCTTGGTCTGGGTCAGCACAATTGTCTTGAGGGTCACCACCAGGCTGTTGGCCAGAATTTGGCGTAATGGTACGATTAGGCAGCCTCAGAGGCATCCATGCATGCTGCCCCTGCTGTTTCCTGTCCATTTCCGTGGTGTTTCCATCATTTTCTGAGGTTTCCAGGTTTTCACGCAACCTTCCCTGTGCAGAGCTTTTGTCCCCTGCCAAAAATGCTCGAGTCTCCCATTGACTTCAATGGGGTTCGTTATTCGAAACAAGCACCCGAGCATCCGGAAAAATTTAACTCGAATAACGAGCACCCGAACATTTTAGTGCACGCTCATCTCTAGTGACTACCTTTTGAAGCTCATCAAGAGAATGGCAAGAGTGTGCAAAGCAGTAATCAAAGCAAAAGGTGGCTACTTTGAAGAACCTAGAATATAAGACATATTTTCAGTTGTTTCACACTTTTCTGTTAAGTATATGTTTCCACATGTGTTAATTCATAGTTTTGATGCCTTCATTGTGAATCTACAATTTTCATAGTCATGAAAATACAGAAAACTCTTCGAATGAGAAGGTGTGTCCAAACTTTTGGTCTGTACTGTATCTCCACATAATTAGCATATTTATTGAAGGATAAGAGGGGGGGGGCAGGGGGGTTAAGTGGGGAAAAAGGGAAACATAGTTATATAGTGTCTCACCATTTTTATGGGGTTAGAAAGGCGTTGTTTATTGATAGTCACTTATATATTTTATAATTTTTACCTAAATTGGAGCTGTATAACAACAAACAGCAGCACTTATAGAAAAGACGTGCGTGTGAATCCTTCATTAAGACCTAGTGGGGCTAAGCTCTTTAATCGATAAATCCAGCAGGCTTCCTCCTTTTGTAGTTTCTCATCAATATTACCATGCCTTGGACCTGTTTTTATTTTTGTGATGCCCAAAAATTTTAAGGTACTTACATCACCTTTATGTACATTTTGGATGTGCCTTGATAATGTAGTATCCGCCTCTGTATTTATACTACTTAAGTGTTTAGATATTCTCCTTCTTAATTATTGGGTTGTTTTCCCAATATATAGCTTGGGGCATCCACATTGGATGGCATAAATAACATCTGTCGTTTTACAATTAATGTATTGTCTTATTTTGTATTTTTTATTATCCACTGGATTACTAAATTCATTTGTTGTCAACATCTTATTACAAAAAATACAGCTTCCACAGGGAAAGGATCCCATTGAGGTCAGCCATGTCCTTTTTTGTTCTTTTTTCCCCTGGAAATGGTTTTTGCCTCTTCTATATGTTATTGATGGATGCGATAAAAATAACCTCTGCCAAATCCTCATCTGCTCATCTGCCTTTAAAATATGCCAAAATTTACCAAGTATTTGCTTGACTTTTTGGTATTGAACATCATTTGTTCCTATGCATTGTATTATTGTGCTGTTTTTTGTTTTTTTTTTATTAGTCAATAAACTTGTGCGTTCTGTCTCTTTTGCTCTTCTATATGCTCTATGCAGGACTTTTTTGGGGTACCCGTGAGCTAGAAACTTTTCATATAGAAGCTTGCTTTCCTCATTTCTCTTTGCACGTAAGTATTGCCCTACAGGAATACCTTTCCTGAGGGCTATCGGATGATAGCTCTGCCAGTGCAGCAAATTATTTGTCGCGGTTGGTTTCCTGTATACATTTGTCTGAATACTTCCGTCAGGCTGCAGGACAAGGGTCAAGTCTAGAAAATTCAAAGTTGTTTCATGGATTTCTTCCGTGAACTTTAAGCCTAATGTATTGTCATGTAGGATTTGCATGAACTGATGAAACTTATTTATACTGCCCTTCCACAGAATTAAAACGTCATCTTTATAACGTCCCCAAAAAGTGATGTGTTTTGTAAACTCAAAGTGTGCTTCAGAGAATACTTCTCTTTCTTTCCACCACCCTAAAAATAACTTAGCAAAATTCGGTGCACATTTCGTACCCATAGTGGTACTGGTAATTTGTAAATAATATTTCCCATCAAACATAAAATAATTGTGTGTCAACAAAAATTCCAATAAAGTGAGTATAAAATTATTGCGTTTCTGATATTGTGTGCCCCGTGTACTTAAATAATAATGAACTGCTTCCAACCCCAACTGGTGCTGTATACTAGTGTATAGAGCTTCGACATCTAGACTTGCTAATTTAGTTGTAGTGCTGACTTAAATGTCCTGCAGCCTGACTAGTACATCTTTGGTGTCCTTAATATAGGAAGTGAGACTAGGTATAAATGGGGATATCATTGCCTTCAATGCCTTCACAGAGGCATTGGTTCCCTGAAACAATGGGTCTGCCCGGGATCGGTTGCCGTTTTTTATGCACTTTGGGGATTGCATAAAAAGTTGCCACTGTCGGTTTAGAAATGAGATTTAGATGAAGTTTGGCAGAGGTTATTTCACCGCATCCATCAATAACCTATAGAAGGGGCAAAAACCTAAAAGAAAGCTTGGCCCATAGCCATTTCCAGTGGAAAAAAGAACAAAAAACGATATGGCTAACCACAGTGGGATCCTTTCCCTGTGGAAGCTGTATTTTTTGTAATAAGATGTTGACAACAAATGAATTTAGTAATCCAGTCGATAATAAAAAATACAAAATAAGACAATACATTAATTGTAAAACAACAGATGTTATTTATGCCATCCAATGTGGATGCCCCAAGCTATAAATTGGGAAACAACCCAAGAATTAAGAAGGAGAATATCTAAACACTTAAGTAGTATAAATACATAGGCGGATACTACATTATCCAGGCACATCCAAAATATACGTTAAGGTGATGTAAGTACCTTAAAATTTGGGGGCATCACATAAATAAAAACAGGTCCAAGGCATGGTGATATTGATAAGAAACTACAACAGGAGGAAGCCCGCTGGATTTATTGATTAAAGAGCTTAGCCCCGCTAGGTCTTAATGAAGGATTCACATACGCGTCTTTTTTTTTTTTTTCTAATTTCAATAGTTTTTATTAATTTTCATTAAAGATAACAAATCCTGACACATTTGTTCAGAGTACAGTCAGTTGCATACATCATCAAGCACTATAAAAGGTACATCGACAGTATAGAGCCAATAATATCATGAACTGCACATAATGATCAAAATAGGGCACATATAAGGTAAAAGCAATGTGTACCATATTTAGCAGTACACCACTCCAATTAAACCTTGAGATTACAAATCATCTCAAAAAAGGTATAGCCTGAAAAGAAAAAAATATATAAATATATATATATATATATATATATACAGTGTGTATATATATATATATATATATATATATATATAACGAAAAAAGGGTAACAGAACATATTTGAACTTGCTGAATTCACTGATTTATACTTGGTGCAGGTAAGAGCGCAGGAGTAGTAGTAAGAGTAATTGTTGGTAGCTGACCACTATAAGTAGAGTAACTATGTTGAGTGACTGTGTGTTTTAAAACTAGCCACCTTCCCCATTGTCGCTGAAATTTCCCAATCCTATGGTCTTTATAAGCCATTATTTTCTCAAATGCACAATTCTGCTGCACTCCTCCAACCACCTCTTGTATGCAAGGAATCTCAGTGGATTTCCATTTCCTAGTGATAAGTAATTTGGTGACCAGAAACAGGTGAGCAATCGGTACTCTATACGCCAGAGGGATAACATGCATGTCAATGAACAGAAGGGCCCAGTACGGTGAAGGTGTCAATGTCACACCACATAATTGGGATGCTACATCAAAAACAGACAGTCACAGATTGGTCAGTTTGGGACAAGACCACAAGATATGTAGCAGCGTTCCTTTTCACCCCGCACTCTCTCCAGCACAGATGAGAGGTACCGGGGTAAATTCTGCTCAACCGATCGGGAGTCAGGTACCATCTCAAATAAGTCTTGACCGCTGCTTCATATAGAGAGACACTTGAGAAAGTAGCTGATATAAATCTCAAGGCTGGGGTCCAACTGGATACCGGCACTGTGTCATGTAGTTCTTTATCCCATGTGGCATAGGGGATACATTTACGGAAGGTCTGTTTATTCGCTATACTTAAGTATATAGGTCTAAGGTTGGATTTTTTGTTCATATTGGTATAGGGTATACTCCACATCTCCATTAATTGTCTGCTTGCTGGTAATAAGCAGGGGTCAAAAGAGTTGAGTATATGTCGCACCTGGAGGAATTTATAAAAATCCCTATGAGGTAGATTAAATTCGGATTGAAGAGTACTAGACTCTTTCACACAATCCTCTGCATACAATTACGAGATCCACATAAGACCCCTAGTCGCCCAAGATGACAGATTAATCTGGCCAGAATGGAGCTCTAATAGTTGGATTGGAGCGACATTGCGTAGACTAATATGATTAAGCGTACTTTTAGCATGAAATGTACGCCAATGGTGTATGGTAGCTACTGGGATAAAAGGAAGATTTGGTAATTTGTGAGAGGAGGGCTATAAACTGAATAACAAGAGTGCTCTAAGGCTATGAGATGGAACAGATGAGGCTTCAATATTGAGCCATGGGATAGTAGTGTCCGTCGTCCACCATTCATGTATGAGGTTAATTTGTGTTGCCAAGAAATAATCAGTTAATTGCGGCAGGCCCAGACCTCCTCCCTGCTTTGTCATATATAGTTGTTGAGAGGAAACTCTGGGTTTGCGTCCTACCCAAATGAAAGAATTAAGAAGGTTTTGTGCTTTTGCAAAAAAATGAGAAGGTACCTTAATAGGAACCGTCCGAAAAACGAACAGTAATTTGGGCAGAGTTGTCATTTGGAAGGCAGAAATACGACCCACCCAAGAGATCTCAAATTTGCCATAAGAAGAGATATCCTGTTTGATTACTTCTAGTAATGGTAAATAGTTGTGGTGGTATAATAGATGGGGGAGGAGGTTATATTTATACCTAGGTATTTGATTGAGGTATGTTGCCAATCCAAGAGAAATTGGGATTTTATGGTATGGAGTTGTTGCGTGGGTACATTAAAAGGAAGGGCTTGGGACTTATTCACATTGAGTTTATAATAAGAGAGATGACCAAAATGGTCAACCACAGAGAGTGCATGGGTGAGAGAGTCAGATGAGGAGAGTGACAGCAAAATGTCATCCGCGTATAGTGATATTTTATGTTGGGTATTGCCTATGTAAATGCCTTTAATATCAGGGTGAAGTCTGATGGCCTGGGCTAAAGGCTCAATTGATAACACAAATATCAAAGGTGACAATGGACAGCCTTGCCTTGTACCATTGGAGATCAAGAAGGGAGGCGATAGCGCGCCATTCACAAACACTCTTGCCGATGGCGCTGAGTACAATGTTTTAATGGCTGTAATCATAGACGTCCCAAATCCCATATGCTCCAGTGCAGAGAAGGCATACGTCCAGTTGAGGCGGTCGAACGCCTTCGCCGCATCTAGGGTGATCATAAAAGCAGGTGATTTGTGGCGATTTATATGCGTGAGAATGTTCAAAGCACGCCTAGTGTTGTCTGTAAGCTGTCTACCCTTAATGAAGCCAACCTGATCGTTAATAATTAATTATGGGAGTATCCGTGAAAGGCGAGTGGCAATCACTTTTGCATACACTTTCACATCTGTGTTTAGCAGGGAAATCGGCCTAAAATTCTGAGGCACATCCTGAGCTTTCTCAGGTTTAGGTAAGGCAACAACCACTGCAGACAACATCTCCCTAGGAAATGAACCCCTCTCAAAGGTTTGTGCCAACATGGGCACCATACACGGGAGCAGGGTGGCAGTAAAGGATTTATAGTAAGCATTCGTTAACCCATCAGGGCCCGGAGATTTATTGAGGGGCTAAGAAGAGATTGCTTTAGATATTTCAGCAGGAGAAAGGGGAGATGCTATAGAATCCCGCTGTTGATCAGTTAGCTTGGGCAGGTGTAAGGAGGACAGGAAGGCATCAATTTCTAATGGGGAGGCCTGGTACGTGGTTGGTGATTCTGTTAGATTATACAGTGAGGAATAATATTCCATAAACTGAGAGGCAATGTCTTTAGTGTCATAAATCTTGCTCTTGTTCTCTGGGTGGTACAAGAAGGGTATTCTAGACTTAGCTGCCCTCTGCTTGATTTTGTTGGCCAACATTTTCCCTGCTCTGTTAGCTTGAGAATAGTAGCGGGCCTTAGATACTAGTAAATGCTTTTGATATGCATATTGATATAGGAGACATTCCCGGAGTTGGGCCCTAAGAGAAAGAATGGATGCCTTCCGTTCCACCGTGAAGGATGATTTATTTAGCAATTCTAGTGCGGACAACTGGGAAATAAGGGAATTGATCCTCTGATCCCGTTCCTTTTTAACACGGTGTCCCAGCTGAATAAAAATTCCCCTCATGTACGCCTTGTGGGCATTCCAGACACTAAAGGGTTTTGTAACCGAGCCCATATTAAACTTCAAATATTCCTTTAATGTCTCCTCCAGTTTAGCTCTATGGGTAGGATTAGAGATAAGGTAATCATTACACCTCCATAGAGTGTCTTTAACATTATACGTTTCGATAATATATAAAGAAATAGCAGCATGGTCGGACCACTTTATGGTCTCGACACTGGATTGCTTTGCTAGTTGTAATAGAGACCTGCCTAGCAAAAACATGTCAATCCTAGAATAGGTGTTGTGAGCAGAGGAGAAGAATGTATAGTCTTTTTCCTGTAAGTGGTGAATTCTCCATTTATCATACAATTCCTCCCTATGCAACACAGAGCCCAAAGATATGGTATTATGTCTGGAGGGAGCTGTAGAGTCTACGGAAGCATCCGCCACCATATTGAAGTCTCCACAAAAAATAGTGTGACCTTGTTTGACAGAAGCTACTCTACGGACAAGTTTGTTAAAGAAGCGGATCTGACGTTTATTTGGGGCATATACTGCTACAATAGTGTAGATAATGTTGTTCAGGGAGCATACATGGATAATATATCTACCATTGGGGTCTGAGATAGACTTAATCTCTTGGTAAGCAATTGAGGATCTGAAGGCCAATATTACACCCCTTTGTTTTTTGTAAAAGTGTGATTGGATCACATGGGGGAATAAATGGTGTTTGATCCTATGGGCGTCTTGTGGTATTATGTGTGACTCCTGTATGCTCATTATATCCGCCTGAAGCTGAAGTGCCTCCCTCCAGACATAAGAACGCTTACACGGGCTGTTCAAACCCTTGACATTAAGGGATATAAGCTTCAATACCATAATACAGAAATAAGAGATGATCTAGAAACCCAGTCTCTAAAGCCCTGAAGCATAAAAATATGAAAGACAGTAGTGGTCTTAAATCCTGTTGGTGGAAAAGGTCATGAATCCAGCATAAAATAACATAACACATTATAAACGATAATGAGTTTAAAACTGCATAAACAAGAATAAACAATATGCTTATCTGCACTTGAGATAGTCCACAAAAGAGGTGACACGAAAAACTCAGGTCAACTGTGGACTGAGAAGTAATGGGGTACAAAGTTCGTGGCGATGCCATCCTGAATCAGACGCTCCATGGCACCATATGGCTTCAAAGTCAGTGTTTTGTCCCTCGTCGGGCGCTAACTGTGCGCCACTCCGGTTCTACACGCTGTAGTGAGGACTTATCAGATGCTTGGGGTTCCGCAATCGAGATATTCCAAGTTTCCAGTAGCTTGCGGCCATCTGCCACTGAAGAGATGCTGTGAGACACTCCATTATGGGTGAGTAAGATCTTGACGGGGAAGCCCCATTTATAAGCCATCTTGTGGTCTCGCAAAGCTGTGATTATCGGGGCAAGGTCCCTACGTTGTCTCAGGGTAGCAGCAGATAAATCCACATACAGTTCATCTGATATAGAGCTGGTAGGTCTTGTTGTTGTCTTGTGGCAGCTAGAGCATCCTCCTTAACATGGTAGAAGTGTACTCTGGCGAGAGTATCCCTCGGTATGGTTTCTGGAAAGTGGCGGGGCCTCGGAATTCTATGAGCCCTGTCTATCATAAGATCTAATGCAGTACAGGAGGGTAGAAGCTGCTTCAGAAGAGTTTGGATATAGGAGATGAGTGCAGACAGGGTGATGTCTTCCGGGATCCCCCTAAATTTAATGTTATTGCGGCGGGACCTATCCTCAAGGTCGATTAGCTTGGCTTTCATGATGTCTACCTCCGTGGAAATATCCTCATGGGAATCAATAAGTTGGTTGTGGGAGGCTGCGAACTCCCCCATCTTTACTTCAATATGTGATATACGCGACTCCGCTGCAGTAATGGAGGACCGGAGAGGTGAGAGTAGGTCTATAAAGTCTTTATGCAAGGCGGAGCTGAAGGCCAGTAACATGTCCCTTAGTAGAAGCCCAGATGCTGATGTGTCAGACACGGGTAGGCCCTGCAGTGTATCTGCGAGATGGCTGCTAACGTGTGAGTCAGAGATTGGGCCTACCTCCATGTCCGTAGATTGCAGCCGCGGCCTTTGCTTGGCTGGGCTTCCGGACGCTGACGGTATCTGAGGAGTCCCCGGGCTGCTGATCCGGTCGCCTGGCGGTGGCGAGGTAGTCACCTGTGGCAAGGAGGCAGGTGAAACCACTTTGGAGGACGAGGCGCCACTGCTATGGGTAGGTGAGGCCTCAGCTGGAGATGATAGCTGTGGAGCCCACGTGTGGCGGGAAGATGGCAGGTGCACGCCTGCACTGGTGTTCTCTTACTCTTTATCAAAGTAGAAGTCTAACTTCCGTTGCTTCTGAGACGGTCGCTTCCCCCGCGGCATCTTTAGCACTCCGTAGGCACCAGAGTAGGGGCAAAAAAGTAAGTCTGGAGAGGGATTTAGCCTGGTATGGTACGCTGTGTGCCGGAGCTGAAGTTCTATGCGGCCATCTTCCTCGGCAGCCAAGCCACGCCCCCACATACGCGTCTTTTCTATAAGTGTTGCAGAGTTTGTTGTTATACAGCTCAAATTTAGACAAAAATTATAAAATATATAAGTGGCTATCAATAAACAATGTCTGTCCAACCCCATAAAAATGGTGAGACACTATATAACTATGTTTCTCTTTTCCCCCCCTTAACCCCCCTTCTCCTCCCTCCCTGTTATCCTTCAATAAATATGCTAATTATGTGTATATATATATATATATATATATATATATATATATATATATAGACAAAGATAATTCCATCGCTATATATATATATATATATATATATATATATATATATATATACTGTATATATATATATATATGATCAATCATGCTATCCATAGGGTTGTTGTAAGTATTGAAGGTCCTGTTATGCAGAAGGACATGCACAATGAAGCTTTTGAGCAGAATTGAGACGTAGAGAGGTAAAACATGCGTGGGAACTTGTCGAAATCGCGCGAGAACATCGGCGCGACAGGAGAAGGTAACAAGTGGCATTCTAGAAGGGAGGAGAAAGGGGGTGTAGGGGTAAAGAGGGAGAGCCCCTATCAGGAGATAAGTTCAAGGTGGTGACAAAAGCACCAGCACTAGGAATCTAATAGGCAAATGTCTAAAAACGTCAGTATAGGAGGGTATATAGGACAGAGGTAACGCCCACAAACACTCACTGCCCAAATCCCTGAAGACACCAAGGATCTGGCGAAACATGTCGGGGGGCAGTGTTTGAGGGAAATGTTTTAATAGCAGTTTCTTGCTTCGTCTATGTGCTGATATCAGGGACAATTTAATACAGGCAGGGATAGCAATTGTTGAGAAGAGTCTGGAGCCAGCGTGCGGCTACCACCCTGTCACAGTTGCATGTATGAGCTACAAAATAGCCGAATATTAGTAGTAGCACAAATAGAAGCTGGAACACTGGTAATTTTAAAAAAGTGTTTATTGAGCAGTAGTTACATTGTTTTATGAGGTATAATAAAAGTTATGTGTTACTATTAAATGGTTTGACACAAGTGCAAGTAAGGCTATCTTTAGTCATTTGACTATATGTAAATATAAGGAAGACAGTTTTGTCGCTGCAGTTCCAGCAGGGCGTGGCGAGATACATATGAATGGCTCAAATGAGTGCAAAGCTTCCACGACTTTGCCAGCACTGTGTGCAGGCCAGTGAATGTTTTGAGAAATCTCTGCACCACTAGATTTAGGACATGTGCCATACAGGGAGCATGCGTTAATTGACCCAGGTTTAGCGCTGCCACGCATGGCAGCGTTTCACCTGGCACATATGATATGAAGGAGGGGGTTAACTCTCTGTCCTGACGCTCCAGCAGGCGGACTGCCCGTGGAGGTGGAAGCAGATAGTTGTTGGGTGTTCTGCTGCAATCCTGGCTGGAAAAAGCGTGGGGGTGCCAACAGCAATTGGCCAGGTTGCTGGGGTGTTCCTGACTCGTTGCCACTAAATACTTTCAGTCAGTGGGCAGTAAAGGACATGTATTGCCCCTGGCCATAAGCACTGCTCCAGGAGTCCACAGTGACGTGCACGGTGCTGCAGAGAGACAGCTGCACGGAGCGTCCTATATTGTTAGCCACGTGGGAGTAAAGGGTGGGGATAGGTTTTTTGGAGAAGAAATGCCGGCTAGGGACCTGCCAGCGTGGCTGAGCGCAAGCCATTAGCTCCCTAAAAGCTGGGCAGTCAACCAGCTGGTACAACAGAGACTGCACAGCCAACAACTTTGTCAGGTGACCATTCAGTTTGCGCAATGCGTAAAACTGCTTCCTGGCCACGCACTCGGCAATGGACGGCTGCTGAATAAGAGGAGGTGGAGACATGCACGCAGTGGCCAATGAGGTGTATGTACTAGTTACACCCCTGGATGCGGGCTGAGCTACGGCCCTGGATGCGGCCTGCCTGACAGAAGGGACCCTGGGAGAAGTAACCAGCTCCTCAGTATTAATGAGCTGCTCTAAATTGCCGGCATGACGCCGCTTCAGATGGTTCCACAGAGCAGTGGTCCCGACATTTGTGGCTTTCCCACGGCTCAATTTCCATTTTCACAAATTACACGTGGCCATACTGCTGTCCCCCGGCAGAGTGGTGAAATACTTCCACACACCCGACGTGCGCCCTCCACAGCTGGCCAAGCTTGTAGCCCTTGCACACTTACACCCTGATGCCGGCCCCACTATACTTGGGGTCTCGCTAGTTCCCAAGGAAGGACTGGCCCTGGGCCTAACTCGCCTCTGCCCTCTGTTGCTGCCACTACTACTACTACCACCCTCCTCCTCGGAGATCAAACCCTCCTCACTAGCCCGATCCACCTCCAAGGTCCTACGATCTAACACATTAGATTCATCATCAGACTCCTCCCCACCACTTTTTTCTGACTGCAAATTAGGCTGTTCCCGACCAGCCTCCATTTCCAGGCAGTCCAAACTCTGACTGCCCTCTAAGAAATCCTCAGGGAGGCTGTCCTCTATAAGCTCCAGATTATGCAGAGGGGTTCGTGACCTTTTATTTTATAAATTGCAGAAGGGACACCACTAGGGGGGAGCACTGAAGCCCGAGAGGTGGCACAAAATGACGGGCTTTGCGGGAGCGGAATGGTGGAGCAGGACGAGTCTGACCCCTGGCTACATATGGATACTGTGCCAGCAGATGACAGATCATCCGGCTGTGACTGAGATGAGCGTGCCATCCACTCCACTACCTCACCCACTTTCTCCTCCACTACAATTTTGTGCCTTGGTGGGTTAGCCTGGTGGAACAGTGGCCAACTATTACGAATTACAGAAGTAGAAGCTTCGGCTACAGGTCCTTTGGCACTGCTGCCCTGTGCCACCTTTTCCCTTTTTTTTAGAGCTCGAGGTCTGGCTGGAACTGGACCTCTTTTGCTTATCCATTCCAGACATTTTTCACTTCCCTCTGTGGCCCTGCAGCTGGTCTTTGTCCCTGTCTCTCTCCCTGTCTCTCTACCTATCTCTCTCCCTGTCTCTCTCTCCCTGTCTGATTAATTACTAGCCCTGCACTTGCCCTGCAGTATCTCTGATGTGTAATATGGATTCCCTAAACAATTACATGCCAATTTTAACAACAGGTCTCAGTGTCTCAGAACTTCACACACAGTGCTTCTGCTCGTCTCAGCAGTCGCAGCAGAAGTGATGCGTCACTTGGTTACCGAGCCTGAGCTAATCAGAGCAAGCCCTACCCGCTAGTTCACGTGGCCGTTTGTTTCCTGGGCTTTTGCGCAGGAATAACGAACTAACAGTAAAAGTTTGCTAATTACTTGTATTCGTACGCAACAGCATATAGAGTAACTTATACGTAGCATTAGCGTATAATTTATCGGACAAGTACGTAGCGAATGCGTAGAAAGCCTTAGGAACATTTTAGAATCTTAACGGAGCGAATCACCTAATATTCGGATTTGCTTCGCAGTTGAAAATTTCCAAGATTCGATATGAATCAACGAATCGACGAATAGATTCGCTCATCTCTAATAAGGAGGCATTTAAATATGTGTGGGTAGATATAGCTACTAGCTAGCTTTCTTCTCTTTTTGGGAATCTCTATTTGAATGTATGTGGCATCATACAGACCTTTGCCTAATGACTCTGGTATGTTCATTTATATATGTGTCAGGACCGGCTGCATGTCTGGCCGCCGTGCCTCGGCTGCTGGTCGCCCTGTACTTGAACCGTTGCTAGGGACGCAGAGGGTTGCCACACCCAACTCACGTTCCTAGTTACGCACACTCTGATTTCAGTGCGCATGTCCCTTTAAACTGGCTTTGCTGTTTTCACTGGCATCCACCCTGTTTTTACCAGGTGTTCTGTGATTGGGGCTAATATTACTGACAGGTTCCCAGCCCCTATCAGGGTTTGGGGAGGGAGCCCCGTCTGTATTTAGGTTCCTTCCTGCTGCACCTCATTGCCAGTGCTTGTTTGGTCTTTCAGCAGTCACCAGCCTTCCTTGAGCTCCTGTTGTTGGTATCCTATCGCAGCTGTGCTCCTGGATCTCGCCTTGATCTCTGTGTTTTTGCTATTTTGACTCTCTGTGCTTTACCCCGGCTAGCTTCTTGGACATTCTTGTGGATTGCGTTTTTGACCTGATACTGCTCTCTTGTTATCGACCTCGGACCGTCTGACCCTCCTCTGTGTTTCTCGTTGTTTGTCTGTCAGTCTGTCCTCCATCCCCGCTTCCCTAGCTAGGCTAGGGCCTGTCGTCCAGTTGTCCCCCTAGGACCTTTAGCCTAGGGTGAGGCAAGTAGGCAGGGACAGGGGTTGCGGGTCAAGCTAAGGGACCGCCACTCTCCCCGGTCCCCAGACCTCCCAGGACAGAGGCATTGGCCAATAAGAAGTCTACACCTGTTATCCGCCCCACTACTTTCTTAGCCCCAATGGATCCAGTAGCATCCTTGGCGGCCCAGGTGCAGACCTTGACCGAGGTCGTTTCGGCCTTGACTGACCGGGTTCGTCAACAGGATCAGGCGCTGGCCTCCGCCCAGGTCCCCCCGCCTGACCAACCACCCCCATCTCCTGTACTTGTACGCTCAGAGCCCCGTGTGTCTATGCCCGATTTTTTTTCTCAGGGGATAGATCGCAGTTCTTCTCGTTCCGAGAGGGCTGCAAATTGTACTTTGACCTGTGCCCCCTCACATCCGGATCCGAATTCCAGAGGGTGTGTCTGGTCATTTCTAGACTCCGAGGTGAGCCCCAAAAATGGGCCTTCTCTTTATCCCCTGAATCATCAGCAAGGCAGTCAGTTGACCAGTTTTTTGCAGCCCTGGGTTTGATTTATGATGAGCCGGACAGAACTGCTCAAGCTGTGACTAAACTCCTGACTCTCAGACAGGGTAGGCAACCGGCCAAGGACTTCTGTACCCAATTTTGCCAGTATTGTACGGACTCTAGGTGGAATGATCATGCTCTCAAGGATCATTTCCTAGCTGGTCTATCTGACTCCTTAAAGGACCTTCTTCTGGGACAGCCGGAGCCACAAACCTTGGAACAGGCTATGGCTCTTGCTGTCTGGGCAGACCTGCGCCTTAGGGCGCGACGTTCTGACAGATCATCTCCTCTTCCTCTGTCTTTGTCCCCACCTCCGTCTTCCTCCTCTCAATTTGTTTCTACAGTTTCTTTTTCAGTGGAATCCATGGAGCTTGGGGTCATGACCCCCGGACAGCGTAGAGAGCATCGCTTCAGAAACCGCCTGTGTTTTTTCTGTGGAGGTAAGGGTCATCAAATTGCCAACTTTTCCAAGAGGTCACAGTCGGGAAACTCTCGCTCCTAGGATACTTACGGGAGGGTACTCTAGGAGCACAGGTACTCCCAATTTCTAATAAAAGAGTTCTCCTGCCCTTTAAACTTCAGTTAGGTCCTCGGATCTATGAAGGTAAAGCCTTCGTGGATTCGGAGTCAGCAGCTAATTTTATTAATGCTTCAGTGGTGTCAAATTTGTCTGAAGCTTTGGTACCCCTGTCTCCCAGTATTTATGTTTCTAGTGTGGATTCTACCCCTTTATTGGCAGGGGAAGTCAAATTCCAGACTCCCTTGTTAAGATTGTCGGTGGGGTCCATCCACTCTGAAGAAATAAGTTTTCTAGTCATGAAAGACTTATCGGTAGATTTAATTTTGGGGTTTCCCTGGTTGGAGCTTCATAATCCAGTGATTGACTGGTGCACGGCCGATCTGGTCAAGTGGGGTCCGCAGTGCACCAGTCATCTTGCCCCTCTGTGTATGAATTCCTCCCTGTCTCTTGTTCAGTCCCTTCCTGAGTATATTGCTGATTTTACTGATGTTTTTTCTAAAACTCTGGCAGAGACCCTTCCCCCACACCAGGAAGGGGACTGTAAAATTGACCTTGTAACTGGAGCCAAACTCCCTAAGGGAAGAATTTACAATTTAGCTCTCCCTGAGAGGGAGTCTTTGAAGGAATACATCCAGCACAGTTTTGCCATTGGACACATCTGTCCTTATGAATCTCCTACTGGGGCAGGATTCTTCTTTGTTGAGAAGAAGGATGGGGGTCTCCGTCCCTGTATAGATTACAGAAACCTCAACCAAATTACTGTCAAAAATCAGTATCCTTTGCCATTAATTCCAGACCTCCTGAATCAAACCTCTGGTTCCTCCTGGTACTCTAAATTTGACCTCCGTGGGGCATATAACCTCATTCGGATTAGACAGGGGGATGAATGGAAAACGGCCTTTAACACCCCGTTGGGGCATTTCGAGTACCTTGTCATGCCATTCGGTCTCTGTAATGCCCCCGCGGTCTTCCAGGGTTTCATGAACACCATATTTCAGGACATTATGGGTCAATATGTCATTGTTTATTTAGATGATATTCTGGTGTATTCCCCTGATTGGGAATCTCACGTTTGTCATGTGTGAACTGTTCTACAAAGGCTTAGGGACAATAAACTGTTTGCTAAGTTAGAAAAATGTCTGTTTGCAGTTCAAAAGGTTTCATTTCTGGGGTATATTCTAACTCCTCAGGACATCCAGATGGATCCTGTCAAGGTCTCGGCAATTTCTGAGTGGGCCCGGCCCACTAGTCGCAAGTCACTCCAACACTTCCTGGGCTTTGCTAATTATTATCGCAAGTTCATTCAGAACTTCTCCGTGATTGCGAAACCCCTGACTGATCTCACTAAGAAGGGAGCGGATGTTGTGACTTGGGACCCATCGGCTGAAGAAGCCTTTAAGATGTTGAAGTCTGCCTTCATGAAGGCCCCGGTTTTTGTTCAGCCTGACCTTCAAAAACCATTTGTTGTAGAGGTGGATGCTTCTGAACATGGTGTGGGTGCAGTTCTGTCGCAGGGTCCTTCCACCTTTACAAATTTAAGGCCTTGTGCTTATTTTTCTAAGAAATTTAATAGTGCTGAGAAAAATTATGATATTGGAAACAGAGAGCTGTTAGCTATCAAGTTGGCACTCGAAGAATGGAGACATTACCTTGAGGGGGCCAAAGAACAATTCATAGTGTTAACTGACCAGAAGAATCTTGTTTATTTGGCTAATGCTAAACGCTTGAATGCTCGCCAGGCCCGATGGGCCCTGTTTTTTTCTCGTTTTAACTTTCTTGTCACTTATCATCCAGGTTCCAAGAACATCAAAGCAGACGCTCTCTCCCGCAGTTTTGGGCTTGCTGATTTCTTGGAATCTGAGCCTGAAACTATCTTGTCCCCAGGTGTGGTACTTGCTGCGGTCTCTTCCAACCTAGCTTCCCAAATTCTAGCCAGTCAGTCCTCGGCACCGAAAGACCTTCCGGAAGGCAAATTATTTGTTCCCTTACATTTACGCCTTAAAGTGTTGGAAGAGGCCCATAGTACATCCCTGGCTGGTCATCCCGGTATCAGAGGTACTAAAGAACTATTGTCCCGTAATTATTGGTGGCCCTGTTAGGGTAAGGATGTATTTTCTTTTGTGTCAGCCTGTCACGTTTGTGCCCGGGGAAAATGTCCTAGATTACCGCCTGAGGGCCCGTTGTGTCCGTTACCTATACCTACTAAACCATGGACCCACATTTCCATGGATTTCATTACAGATCTGCCTGTTTCTCAGGCCTATACGGTAGTATGGGTGGTCATTGACAGATTCTCTAAGATGACTCAGTTTGTTCCCCTTAAAAAA
>ONZH01001466.1:0-31792 GCA_900303285.1 Rhinella marina | reverse complement strand
TTTTTCCTTCACTCACTTTCCATTAATCTGCTTTGATACAGCACTCTGTGAACAGCCAGCTTCTTTGGCAATGACCTTTTGTGGCTTACCCTCCTTGTGGAGTGTGTCAATGACAGCCTTCTGGACATCTGTCAAGTCTTCCCCATGATTGTGTCGCCTACTGAACCAGACTAAGGGACCTTCTTAAAGGCTTAGGAAGTCTTTGCAGGTGTTTTGGGTAAATTATTCTAAATCATCTGCCACTTCTACAGAGATAAAGAGAAAGAAGAATTGAAGGATCTGTTTTGCTACAGTGTGAGAGTCAGCAAGGTAACCAGCTTAGAGCTTTACAGACTTTGCTTCTGCAAAGGGGAATCAAGTTAAGCCACCCTATGCGCCTCAGATTAAGGGACACAGAGACTACGACATTTTAGTCAGCAAGGTTATCAGTGTACAGCATTTATAAATCCTGTGAAGAGAAATGATTTTGAACATACTGCACACTTCAGGTATGATTTGGCCAGTCATATTATTGGAACTGCCTGCGGCTGTGCAATTGACAGATTGTAGTTGCTAGCCAGAAATCCCAGTATTAGAGACTGTAACAGAGGAAGAGTAATCAGAGGGCCATTGCTTCAGATTACTGCATTTGCTTAGTTCATGCTTAAACAACTAGGTAGAATGTGCACCATGTACCGATAATTACTGCATTTACTACAACTCCTATTTACATATGCAGTATACAGAGCTGTGCTTGGTACTGTATGTGGTAAGGAGGCATCAGCACTCACAGGAGCACTGCAGCCTCTTCAAACAGCTGATCTGCAGGGGGTCCAAAATGATGGTCCACTGATCAGATATTAGAAACCTATCCTGGGTACAGGCCATCATTATCAAAAACCTCGGGTAACCCTTTTGACGAGGACCTATTACCACAAAATGCAATTCAATCTGCAAGCAGCATGTGATAGAACAGGTGTGATAGAACAGGAGGAGCTAAGCAGTTTGATATACATTTGGGGGAGAAATGATTCAGTAAAACTGAAGTGTATACATTCATGTGAGATGGTTAGATGCATAAATGGAATATTGTCTGAATTATAATAGATTTTTTGTGATCACTCTCCTATTCACTTATAACATCTGTTTTTTGGGGGCAAAATAAACAGATCTCACACCAGGCTGTAATATAGCAATGCAAAGAAAGGCTAATAAATAGAGATGAGCGAGTAGTGTTCGATCGAGCCGGTATTCGATCGAATACTACGCTATTCGGCATACTTGATTTCAATCGAGTATAACGGCGATGGCGCACTTAGAATTCGTTTCCCCTCCCACCTTCCCTGGCGCTCTTTTTCCACCAATCAACATGCAGGGGGGGTATGACAGGCACGCTGAGTACGCTAGCAGCGCGAAAACAGCGTCTACATGGATTGGCTGGAAAAACCATGTGACCTCGAATATTAAAAACTCAGCTCTTCCTGCTCGTACGCATATGCTGCGTGAACTTAGTCAGGGACAGAGGCTGGAGAAGGGACAGACAGGTTTTAGCAGTTGGACAGGCAGGAGCGTGATTAAAAGCCCTTATCAGGGCTACTATAGTGCACTACAGTGATAGCTTTACTACAAGATACACTTTACAGAGAACGGCTGCCGTATTCAGGGATAGCTGCTGGAGTAGGGACAGAGAGAGGCATTAGTGGTGTATTAGGTGCTCTGCTACATACCAAACTATATTTGGCACTACTGTTCAGCGTTCTTTTTGGCTGAAAAACCCTGTTATATAACTAGTGTGTATATGCACCATCTGATCTGGCAGTATACGGCTGTGAATTTTATTTTATTTTTTTAAATACAGTTTATTTGGCTCTAGTGTTCTGGGTTCTGTGTGCCTGCAATACCCTTTTTGTATACCAGGTGTAAATACCCACCGTCTGTACAGTTAGTACACGGCTGTGTACCTTGAAATATACAATATCTAGGCTTTTAATTGGCCACTGTACTGTGCGTTCTCTTGCTAAATTATTTCACATACCTGGTGTAAATACCCACCGTCTGTACAGTTAGTACACGGCAGTGTACCTTGAAATATACAATATCTAGGCCTTTTAATTGGCCACTGTACTGTGCGTTCTCTTGCTAAATTATTTCACATACCTGGTGTAAATACCCACCGTCTGTACAGTTAGTACACGGCTGTGTACCTTGAAATATACAATATCTAGGCCTTTTAATTGGCCACTATACTGTGCGTTCTCTTGCTAAATTATTTCAAAACCTGGTGTAAATACCCACCGTCTGTTCAGTTAGTACACGGCTGTGTACCTTGAAATATACAATATCTAGGCCTTTTAATTGGCCACTGTACTGTGCGTTCTCTTGCTAAATTATTTCACATACCTGGTGTAAATACCCACCGTCTGTTCAGTTAGTACACGGCTGTGTACCTTGAAATATACAATATCTAGGCCTTTTAATTGGCCACTGTACTGTGCGTTCTCTTGCTAAATTATTTCACATACCTGGTGTAAATACCCACCGTCTGTTCAGTTAGTACACGGCTGTGTACCTTGAAATATACAATATCTAGGCCTTTTAATTGGCCACTGTACTGTGCGTTCTCTTGCTAAATTATTTCACATACCTGGTGTAAATACCCACCGTCTGTTCAGTTAGTACACGGCTGTGTACCTTGAAATATACAATATCTAGGCCTTTTAATTGGCCACTGTACTGTGCGTTCTCTTGCTAAATTATTTCACATACCTGGTGTAAATACCCACCGTCTGTTCAGTTAGTACACGGCTGTGTACCTTGAAATATACAATATCTAGGCCTTTTAATTGGCCACTGTACTGTGCGTTCTCTTGCTAAATTATTTCACATACCTGGTGTAAATACCCACCGTCTGTTCAGTTAGTACACGGCTGTGTACCTTGAAATATACAATATCTAGGCCTTTTTAATTGGCCACTGTACTGTGCGTTCTCTTGCTAAATTATTTCACATACCTGGTGTAAATACCCACCGTCTGTACAGTTAGTACACGGCTGTGTACCTTGAAATATACAATATCTAGGCCTTTTAATTGGCCACTATACTGTGCGTTCTCTTGCTAAATTATTTCACATACCTGGTGTAAATACCCACCGTCTGTTCAGTTAGTACACGGCTGTGTACCTTGAAATATACAATATCTAGGCCTTTTAATTGGCCACTGTACTGTGCGTTCTCTTGCTAAATTATTTCACATACCCTGTGTAAATACCCACCGTCTGTTCAGTTAGTACACGGCTGTGTACCTTGAAATATACAATATCTAGGCCATTTAATTGGCCACTGTACTGTGCGTTCTCTTGCTAAATTATTTCACATACCTGGTGTAAATACCCACCGTCTGTTCAGTTAGTACACGGCTGTGTACCTTGAAATATACAATATCTAGGCCTTTTAATTGGCCACTATACTGTGCGTTCTCTTGCTAAATTATTTCACATACCTAATTATATACCCAAATATTGTATTTGCAACCAAAAAAAAATAAAATGCGGAGGGGGGCTAGCGGAATCGGACGTGGACGAGGACGGGGGCGCGGAAATGCTGTTGGTGGCCTTGTTGAAGCCAGTGGGGATACAATGCGTGCTGGTGAGGGTCAGCCAGGATCCCACTCATCCAGAATCCCTGCCTTTATGGGACAGTTAAGCAGGGGGCGAGTTACACCGCTGTTGAGGCCTGAGCAGGTTGAACAGGTGGTGCAATGGATAGCCGATAGCGCTTCCACACAGTTGTCCACCAGCCAGTCATCCACACAGTCTCACTCTGACCCTCCTTCCTCCACACCTGGCCAACAGAGTCATCCCACCCTTGACCCCTCCCAGGAGCTCTTTTCGGGTCCTTTTTCAGATGTGCCGGAAGAATCCCAGGAGCTAGCAGAGGAATTTGTTTGTAGTGATGCCCAAACACTTGAGTTTTCGCCATCTCCTGCTGATGTGGACCCTGAACCAGCATCTGTTATCATGAGCGATGATGATGATGAGACGCAGTTGCCATCAAGGGAGGCTGTTGGAATGTCCAGTGGGCAGGAGGAGGAGCAGAGTGAGGAAGAGGAGGTGGTGGATGACGAAATGACCGACCCCACTTGGCCAGGGGTGATGTCCAGCGGGGAAAGCAGTGGAGAGGTGGTGGTCTGCGCAGCACCGAAAAAGGCAGCAAGAGGCAGAGGGATGTCCACAGGCAGAGGGATGTCCACAGGCAGAGGGATGTCCAGAGGCAGAGGGATGTCCAGAGGCAGAGGGATGTCCACAGGCAGAGGGATGTCCAGAGGCAGAGGACAGTCCAGACAGAGTAGTGAGGCCACAGCCAGCACGGCCGAAGCTGTTCCCGGCAGCGGGCAGTCGCGCGAAGCTCCCCCATCGAGGCCTCGTACTTCTGTGGTGTGGAGATTTTTTAATGTTTGTGCGGATGACAAACTGAGCGCGGTTTGCACACTCTGCCACTCAAAACTGAGTAGGGGCTCTGAGAAGAGCAATCTGACCACCTCAGGCATGCGGCGTCACTTGGAAGTCAAGCACTGGGCTGAGTGGGAGAGAGCAAACGCAATACAACCTGCGCCCGGTCCTGCTGCCACTGCCTCTTCCCCTTTGTTGTGTGCTGCCACTGCGGTCCAGACCTCCAGCCAGGACACCTCCACATCTGCCTCTGCCTCGGCTACTTTGGGGCCTTCTCCTTCAGCCTCCCCTTCCCCCGCCTCTTCGCCTGCACCTTCACACTCCTCGTCCCATCAACTGTCCATCTCGCAGGCGTTCGACCGCAGGCGGAAGTACGCCTCGAGTCACCCCCAAGCCCAAGCCTTAAACTGCCACATCTCCAAACTGCTGGCCCTGGAGATGTTGCCGTTTAGGCTTGTGGAGACGCAGGCCTTCCGCGACCTGATGGCGGCTGCCGCACCTCGCTATTCCGTCCCCAGCCGCCACTACTTTTCCCGGAGTGCCGTCCCCGCCCTGCACCAGCACGTGTCGCGTAACATCAGGCGGGCCCTGAGGTACGCAGTCAGCGCAAAGGTCCACTTGACCACCGACTCGTGGACAAGCGCTTGCGGCCAGGGACGCTACATCTCTTTGACGGCACACTGGGTGAATGTAGTGGAAGCGGGGACGGGGTCGCAAACAGAGACGGCCTACCTACCACCCCCGCCCAAGATTGCCAGCATGGGTTCTGATAAACCCCCCTCCTCCTCCTCCTCCTCCTCCTCTGCCTTAACATCGCCCTCAGCCGCTAGCTGGAAGCGTTGCAGCACTGGCGCGGGGAGACGTCAGCAGGCGGTGCTTAAGCTCATCAGCTTGGGCGACAGGAAGCACAGCGCCCCAGAGGTGAGGGACGCCATATTGCAGCAGACGGAGATGTGGCTGTCGCCGCTGCAGCTAGGACCAGGCATGGTCGTGTGCGATAACGGCCGTAACCTGGTGGCGGCTCTGGAGCTTGCCGAACTCGATCACGTACCATGCCTGGCCCACGTTTTTAATCTGGTAGTCCAAAAATTTCTAAAGACTTACCCCAACCTGGCAGAGCTACTGGTGAAAGTGCGGCGCTTGTGCGCTCACTTTCGGAAGTCAACTGTAGCTGCTGCTAGCTTAAAAAAACTCCAGCAACGCCTCCATTTGCCTGAACATCGGCTGTTGTGCGACCTGCCGACTCGCTGGAATTCCACCTATTCCATGTTGGCCAGGGTGTGTGAGCAGCAGAGAGCATTGATGGAGTACCAGATTATGAATCCACGCGTGCCTCCAACTCAGCTCCCTCAGTTTGCCAACCACGAGTGGCCATGGATGGCAGACATATGCGATGTACTGCGTATCTTTGAGGAGTCCACCAAGAAGGTCAGCAGCGAGGACGCTATAGTGAGCGTAACCATCCCGCTCCTATGCGTCCTTAAAGAATCGCTCATCGCAATAAGGGAGAACGCATTGCACGCAGAGGAGACGGGGGTAGGAGGAGACGCAACGGAGCTACACAGTCAGACCACACTTTTGTCTGCTTCACGGTGGCAGTTGCAGGAGGAGGAGGATGAGGAGGAGGACGACGTGGAGGTGGCTGTGGAAGAGGAGGAGGATGCTGGCGGCGAGGGTAGCAGTCAGGCTGTGTGCGTCCCATTGGTTCAGCGCGGATGGGGCGGAGAGGAGGCGGAAGAGGAAGAGGAGGAAATGGCAAGTGATCCTTCTGGTGGGGGCAGTGACGTCATGCCTATTCAGAGTCTGGCACACATGGCTGACTTCATGCTGGGCTGCTTTTCCCGGGACACACGTGTTGTCCGGATAGTGGAGAACAAACTGTACTGGGTCTTCGCACTCCTGGACCCCCGGTATAAAGATAACGTCTCCTCTTTTATTCCGGTAGAGGAGAGGACGAATCGATTGCTGGAATACCAGAGGGAACTCGTGCAGAACATGATGGAGATTTTCCCACCCACCATCGCTGGCGGCAGAGAGGAGAGGGTCTCCCAGAGTCCCACAACATCTATCAGGCCCACAGCCACCAGGGGAACACTCTCCAAGGTGTGGGACACGTTCATGGCACCCCCTCGTGCAACTTCCATCACTGCGGGGCCCGCTATCAGCAGGAGGGACAAGTATCGGCGGATGTTGCGGGAGTACCTGGCAGACCGTACCCCTGTCCTCCCCGATCCCTCGGCGTCCTACACTTACTGGGTCTCCAAGTTGGACACGTGGCTGGAACTGTCCCTGTACGCCTTGGAGGTGCTTGCCTGCCCTGCCGCCAGCGTGCTATCAGAAAGGGTGTTCAGCGCAGCCGGGGGCATTATAACCGATAAGCGCAGCCGCCTGTCAACCGACAGTGCCGACAGGCTGACGCTAATCAAAATGAACAGCAAGTGGATTGACCCGGACTTTGCTTCTCCAACCGTGGAAAGCAGCCAAAAGTGAAGTGCCATCTGTATGAAGTGCCATTTCCTCCTCCACCTCCTCCTCCTCCTCCTTAACCGCCGTAGAATTGCTCCGTAAATAAGAAAAATTTATATATTTATGGCTCACCTCTTGGGCCTCCACAAAATGTTTAAGAGGTCTCACCTCTTGGGCCTCCATATAATTTTTAACAGGTCTCACCTCTTGGGCCTCCACATAATTTTTAAGAGGTCTCACCTCTTGGGCCTGCACAAAATGTTTAAGAGGTCTCACCTCTTGGGCCTCCACATAATTTTTAAGAGGTCTCACCTCTTGGGCCTCCGCAAAATCTTTAAGAGGTCTCACCTCTTGGGCCTCCACATAATTTTTAACAGGTCTCACCTCTTGGGCCTCCACATAATTTTTAAGAGGTCTCACCTTGGGCCTCCAAATTTAAGGTCCTCACCTCTTTGGGCCTCCACAAAATCTTTAATTGGTCTCACCTCTTGGGCCTCCACAAAATCTTTAAGAGGTCTCACCTCTTGGGCCTCCACAAAATCTTTAAGAGGTCTCACCTCTTGGGCCTCCACATAATTTTTAAGAGGTCTCACCTCTTGGGCCTCCACAAAATGTTTAAGAGGTGTCACCTCTTGGGCCTCCACATAATTTTTAACAGGTCTCACCTCTTGGGCCTCCACATAATTTTTAAGAGGTCTCACCTCTTGGGCCTCCACAAAATCTTTAAGAGGTCTCACCTCTTGGGCCTCCACAAAATCTTTAAGAGGTCTCACCTCTTGTGCCTCCACAAATCTTTAAGAGGTCTCACCTCTTGGGCCTCCACAAAATCTTTAAGAGGTCTCACCTCTTGGGCCTCCACATAATTTTTAAGAGGTGTCACCTCTTGGGCCTCCACACAAATCTTTAGGAGGTCTCACCTCTTGGGCCTCCACATAATTTTTAAGAGGTCTCACCTCTTGGGCCTCCACAAAATCTTTAAGAGGTCTCACCTCTTGGGCCTCCACATAATTTTTAAGAGGTGTCACCTCTTGGGCCTCCACAAAATCTTTAAGAGGTCTCACCTCTTGGGCCTCCACATAATTTTTAACCCGTCTCACCTCTTGGGCCTCCACATAATTTTTAACAGGTCTCACCTCTTGGGCCTCCACAAAATCTTTAAGAGGTCTCACCTCTTGGGCCTCCACATAATTTTTAACAGGTCACACCTCTTGGGCCTCCACATAATTTTTAAGAGGTCTCACCTCTTGGGCCTCCACAAAATCTTTAAGAGGTCTCACCTCTTGGGCCTCCACATAATTTTTAAGAGGTGTCACCTCTTGGGCCTCCACAAAATCTTTAAGAGGTCTCACCTCTTGGGCCTCCACATAATTTTTAAGAGGTGTCACCTCTTGGGCCTCCACAAAATCTTTAAGAGGTCTCACCTCTTGGGCCTCCACATAATTTTTAACCCGTCTCACCTCTTGGGCCTCCACATAATTTTTAACAGGTCTCACCTCTTGGGCCTCCACAAAATCTTTAAGAGGTCTCACCTCTTGGGCCTCCGCAAAATCTTTAAGAGGTCTCACCTCTTGGGCCTCCACATAATTTTTAACAGGTCTCACCTCTTGGGCCTCCACATAATTTTTAAGAGGTCTCAGCTCTTGGGCCTCCACATAATTTTTAAGAGGTCTCACCTCTTTAGCCTCCACACAATTTTTAAGACGTCTCACCTCTTGGGCCTCCACAAAATTTTCCATGAGCCTCTGGCCAGCCCACGGCCTCTTCCTGCCTTTTGCGGTCCTACGCATCCCTCAACATCCCCACTGCTTTACCTGCTAGACATGACACTGGGCCAGGTCGGGTCACTGACATCTCTAGCGCCAACAATTTGGGCATTTTAAGGCTTCTGCATGTGTTTGAGTTGTTTTTACATTTTAAAGAAGACATGTCTGACCACATTTCACACACACACACAATGACAATTAGGGGTGGGGTCTATTTGCTTTCCCCCTTGCCTATGCCATCTGTGGTTGTCATAGGCAACGTGATTTTAAGGGGTGCAGAATTTCATCTTCTTTTTTGTCTAGTTTGGCTTGGGGTCCATGGCAATGTAGAGGAAAGAAGGTTTCCTTGTATGGTCTCACTTTACAGAGAGGTTACATTGTCTTTGGAGTGTATTGTTGAGAGGCTGTGATAGTGGCGTAATAGTGCGACTTGGGCGCGTTATATGCACCCAGACATGCTTCCCCTGCTGTCCCAGTTGCATTCCAGCAGTGTTGGCATCCTTTTCTGAGGTTTCAGGGTGGACTTTGTGACCTCCAAGTGGTCGAATTGAGATTTCCAAGTGGCGAGCATTTTTTTCCCATAGACTTTAATGGGATTCGATATTCGGTCGAATAGTCGAATTTCGCGGTCTATTCGAATCGAATTTCGAACTTTCGAATATTTCACTACTCGCTCATCTCTATTGCTAACATTAGGGTTTTATAGGGTAAAATCATTAACCATGCACTTAGTTTCATGAACTTGGTGCTATTAGCCAAATGTACAGTGACAGATAGGCTAGCCTTCATCGAGAACTTTGTTACTGTCATTCAGCTGTTATTAACTACATGTATTATCTTCCTAAATAACATGTTTTTACCTTTCGAGTTAATTCTATGCATACACTTTGTCCAGAACAAACACGTTCTGTCTGTCTGTCACTATGTGTTGCCCTTGAGAAACCACTTTTATGCTTAACATGAGTTTCAAGATAGCAAATATCGACAGTGTATATGAAGATATTGCAGTGTAAAGAAATCATATTGAGTGAAAATGTTGAAAATATGCATTAAAATACTCCCTTGAGCATCGTGAAAGATTGATGTGTGGGAGTGGAATAACTGATGTATAGAGATTAAACGTTTGAAGTAATGGTTATCTTTCAGTATGGAAAGGATGTTTGAAGGGAAGGGTAGGTATTGGTTAGCAAGCCTGTATTTAAAGCCTCATTTTAACCACTTCATGATCAGACATAGATTACTATTACTATCACGATTATTGACTGAGCACAGTGAAAAGATCTGATCATGTGATCCAAATTTATTTCAGATGTTCTAGTTCTCAACCTGACTGTAGGGAAACTTAGTATCAACACACAGATAACCAGGGGCGTAGCTAAAGGCTCATGGGCCCTGGTGCAAGAGTTCAGCTTGGGCCCCCCCCCCTTCCCTCAGCGCTGGTGCACCTATCTTTTCTGCCGGCCAGGTCAAAAATTGAAACCCCCCATGCCAAATTCTCACCCTAACCTTTTCCCTCCTAACATTACGTATATCACTACAGAACATACAGGGTCAGGCTACATTCATATGACATACAAATGTTGTCATATTGTTTTTGCAGCCTCCGATCTGCATATTTTGCAGCTCAGATGCGGACCCATTCACTTCAATGAACACTGTGTGCTGTCCGCATCTGTATGTCCATTCCTATTTTTGTCTGTTTTGCGGACAAGGATAGGCATTGTTACAGTGGATCTGCAAAAAAAACGGATGCCATACGGAACATCATCCTTTTTTTGCGGATCCGCAATTTGCAGACTGCAAAACACAATGTTCATGTGAATGTAGCCTAATACAGTGCGACATACCTCGTACATCCAGTGACGTCTCCTCTGAAGTAGATGTTCTCTTTCTTTATCTTCTCCTTTCAGACCAGACGCCATTTTTCAGCCAATTCTCATCTCTGCAGTTTGACAGAAAAAAATCTTAGTTTACTACTTTTCCATCGTCCTCCCGTCTTCTGGAGAAATCATCCTACCACCCCCAGAACTGTGCCACTAGTACCACACAGATAGTGCCTTTCAATAATTATTGGCACACAGTGTACTAAAATAACTGCGCCCAGCAAATAGTGTCCCGTAATAGTGTAAACATAACGTCCCTCAGAAATAACTGCGCTATGCTGATACTGTGCCAGGGTGCCCCCAACAGAAATAGTGCCCCCCACAGTAATAATGCTCCCCAAAGTCCCAACTAATAATTCTCTGCCAGAGTGCACTTGTTAGTAATAGTGCCCCCAACAGTACTAATGTCCCACTGTGCCCCAGAAGTAATAATGCTTCCAATGTGCTAGTAAGAAGTGCCCAAATTATGTGCCAGTAAGAAATGCCCCAATAATGCACCAGAAGTTCCCTCCATTGATTCCCCCAAAAAATTATTTGCCAGTAAAAAGTGTCCCACCCCATAGATGCCCCCCAAATTATGTGCCAGTAAGAAATGCCCCCCAAATTATGTGCCAGTAAGAAATGCCCCCAGTGCCCCCATGTGCCAGTAAAAATGCCCCCAGTGCCCCCATGTGCCAGTAAAAATACCCCCAGTGCCCCCATGTGCCAGTAAGAAATGCCCCCAGTGCCAGTAAAAATGCCCCCAGTGCTCCCGTGCCATTAAGAAATGCCCCAGTGCCCCCATGTGCCAGTAAAAAATGCCCCCAGTACCCCCATGTGCCAGTACAAATGCCCCCAGTACCCCCATGTGCCAGTAAGAAATGCCCCTAGTGCCAGCAAAAATGCCCCCAGTGCCAGTAAAAATGCCCCCAGTGCCAGTAAAAATGCCCCCAGGGTCCCCATGTGCCAGTCAGAAATGCCCCCAGTGCCAGTAAGAAATGCCCCCAGTGCCAGTAAGAAATGCCTCCAGTGCTCTCGTGCCATTAAGAAATGCCCCCAAGTGCCAGTAAAAATGCCCCCCAGTGCCCCCATGTGCCAGTAAAAATGCCCCCAGTGCCCCCATGTGCCAGTAAAAATGCCCCAATGCCCCCATGTGCCAGTAAGAAATGATGCCCCCAGTGCCAGTAAAAATGCCCCCAGTGCCAGTAACATGCCCCCAGTGCCAGTAAAATGCCCCTAGTGCCAGTAAAAATGCCCCCAGTGCCAGTAAAATCCCCCCCAGTGCCCCCAATATAGCTCCGGTCCATGATTGTAACAAAAAAAACAAAACACTAATACTTACCTCCATGGAGCCGGCAGCGATGCGATGTAGGCCTATAATGCCTGCAGCCTATCAGAGGAACGGGAAGGGGAGACGCCTCTCCCTCCCCTGCGCCACAGTACAGGCATCTGTATCGCCGTCCTGTGGAAGCCATGAAGCCACACCCCTAAACACAAGGCAACGCCCCCTGGTTCCGTGACGACTCGGAGGAGAAGCTGTCTGAGTGTGAGCTACCAAAAGGGTGGACATCCCTGTGACTGTTCAGGCTCTGCGCCGGACGGTGGACAGGCAGGGAGTCTGAAAGCCAGACTGTCCAGCCTAAAACCAGACCTCTGGCCACCCTAGGGGCAGGCTGATGTTAGGGTGGGCAGATGTCCGGCTTTAGGCTGGACAGTCCAGTTTTCTGGTTCCATGTTCTCCGTCCGGCGCAGTGCCTGGATGAGCGCAGGGATGTCCACCCTTTCAGTAGCTCACGCTCAGACAGCTTTTTCTCCTTGTCTTGACGGAGCCAAGGAGAGCGGCCTCATGTTTAGTGGTGTGGCTTCATGGGGAACGGGGGCGCTGCTTCACGTTTGGGGGAATGGCTGGTGAGGTTTGGCTTTCTGGGGTGAAGACAGTGGTCATCCTAGCTGCTGTGGAGGTCACAGTTAAAGGGGATGTGGATGTTTCTGTTAAGTGGCGGGCACTGTAGAGGTCACTCTCGATATCTTTTAAATGACACACACACAAACATTAAATGAAATAGATTAAATATACCCGGGCGAAGCCGGGTCCTTCAGCTAGTCTAATATATAAAGCTGAGTGTATGTATGTATGTGTGTGTGTGTGTGTGCTAAAGGAATCTGCACCATCACAAAATTTGGCACTCAGGTACATCAGGTGTCTAGGAAGGTTTTAGAACAGGTCTCAGCTCTCCAGGACGTACCGTTCCTGAGATATTCCCAGAAAATGCATTAGCCAATAGAATCCTGGTCACATGTCCCTTATCAGCCAATAGAAGCTCACAGGCAGTTAGTCTCCACACACACCAGGTTTCCATAACAACCTAGCCAGTTCACTGCTGTAGGTCTGCTTTATAGGGACAGAGAGCTGTGGATGACACTGTTAAAGGGGTATTCCAGTTACTATAACTATATTTTATGTTTTAGACTAACTCATCATCAATCATTACTAGTTTTGAGCGAGCATGCTTGGCCGAATACTGTATTCGGTCGAGTATGGTGGCGCTCGGGACCACGCGGTGTTCGGCCAACAGTAGCAGTAGCTCACGCTCAGACAGCTTCTCCTTCGTGTCTTCACAGAACCAGGGGGAGTGGCCTCATATTAAGTAGTGTGGCTTCATGGGGACCGGGGGCGCTGCTTCACGTTTGGAGGAATGGCCAGTGAGGTCTGGCTTTCTGGGCTGAACACAGTGGCCACCCTAGCTGCTGTGGAGTTCACAGTTAAAGGGGAGGGCACTGTGGATGTTTCTGTTAAGGGGCGGGCTGCTGTAGAGGTCACAGTAAAAGGGGCGGGCACTGTAGAGGTCACTCTCGATATCTTTTAACGACATACACCAACATTAAATGAAATAGATTAAATATACCCAGGCGAAGCCGGGTCCTTTAGCTAGTATTAAATATAAATATCTTTATTCCACACGCTGAACGTATTAGGAAAAAAACCCTCAAAATTACAGATTCACTTTATTTAGTCGCTTTACTTATCAGAAGAAAATTGAATACAAAGTGATCAAAAAGTCATACACACCCCAAAATGGTATCCTTGAAAAGTACAAATGACATAAAATTAAAAAAAAAGTTATAAGGGTTAGAATATGGTGATGCAAACGAAAATATTAGGTTTTTTTAGGTATTAAAACACAAGAAAAACCATACAAACCCTGGTATCGCCATAAATGTACTGACCAGGTTAGTTTTACCGCACAGAGATTGCCATTAACCCATAAAACTGTGGAGTTTTTTTTTTCCAATCCCACCCCATTTGAATTTTTTTAAAGCTTCCCACTACATATTATGCAAAAGGAAATTGCACCACTGGAAAGTGCAACTTTTCCCACAAAAAACAAGCCCTGATAAAGCTATATGAATGGAAAAATAAAAAAAGTTATGGCCCGGGACAGCAGGGAGTAAAAAACAAAAACGCAAAAACGTTTTCAAGGGGTTAAAGAGGTTATCAAATGTAGAAATTACCTTTTTATTCTCGGAGGAGTCCTCAGTTCAGGAGCTTCAATTCTTGGTCAGAGTGGTGAGCGGCTACAAATAGAGTATATGTCTATTTGTGTCTACTTTGGAGGACTCATTCATTGTGTAAATCTTAATTTCCTTTATGGTGGTGCTGCAAAGGTAATGAATACTTGTCTCTCTTTGGAACTCACATAGAAGTGAATGCAGAGCACACCACGCATGGGCAGTATTGGGGGCCCCTCTTGGACACGCACCTATTGGACATTGGTTTAGTTGGTTACATAGCCTAGCGATATACCACCAAAGTGTGAGAAGGACCAATTTCTTTAAAGGGGTTGTCCGCTTTTGTTGTCTTCGTGACTTATCCTCAGACCCACTGCCGGGAACCCCACTGATCAGCTTTCTGAGAAAATTGCAGCATTTGTACAGTGAAAATAATGCTACTGGGAATTACAGCAATATAGGCACAAGAAGTCCAGTAAATTGCTCTGTTAAAGGGGTTGCCTGAATTTTTCTCTTTTTTTAAGGATGACTTGAAAAAATAAAAGAAGTTATACTTTCCTCACCAATCTCCCACTGCTCTTTTTCCAAGTAGTTTCCAAGGAGTATAACTGGTGGCAGAATTCAGAATAGATAAGGGCACCTTTGATCTGATTGAAACCCACACCATCCATCTTGTTGATACTTTAGACTCCTATTATAAATACATATATAAAAGTAGTTACAAGCTTTCTTGTGTATTTTAAGTCCTTGTTGGCACCCCACTGCCTAGCCTTTGTTCCTGGCAGAGAAGTGACCCTGAGTGAACGGTCACTCTCCATTGAAGCAGGACAGTGAGATACAAAAGCAGTCAAGCTCTCTCATCCAGGACTCTATGTAGCATAAAGCTCAGAGTGAAAATCCCCATTCAGAAAGCTCCTACCAAGCTTTGCAATATGACATTAATCACATTATGATAGCTGTGTTTTATAGTAGAACATTCACTTTTTCAGAACTAATATGTCTCTGTTAATTGCACCAATATCCACTATGAAAAAGGTGCAGTCCTTTTTATTTAATGTTTCCGATAATTTTTTCACTTCAACATGAATGTGTTTTTCAGAACTAATATGTCTCTGTTAATTGCACCAATATCCACTATGAAAAAGGTGCAGTCCTTTTTATTTAATGTTTCCGATAATTTTTTCACTTCAACATGAATGTGTTCCAGCTACTTTTGTAAAATATTGGCAGTAGCACAAAGATACGTAGTTCTCTTTTTAATTTATTTAAATTAGATTATTTTTCTAGCAAATTATGTAGATACCATCCAAAATAGTACAAATATAATAAAACCTTCTCTTAAAATTAGGGTTGAGCAAACCCATGGATGTTTGGGACCCAAACTTGACCCGAACTTGACCCTGAACCTAAACCCCATTGAAATTAATGGGGACCCATGCTTCACATTATTAATTGTTAACAGGACCTGCCAAGGACCTGCAATATCCGTGATGACGTAACCACTTGGGAAAGCACAGTAACGTCATTGCGCCCATCGCAGGTCCTTTGGCAGGTCCTGTTCAGTGAAGATAGAAGAAGCCTCTGCAGTGCAATGAAGTGGATGACGTGAGTTTTTTTTTTTTTTTTAACCCCTAAATGACCATATTGCTTTGCATTTGTTAAAATTGGGGCATACAAATTAACATTTACATATTAACAGTAATATGTAGTTTTAGCACAAAGTTTTTTTTCACTTTTACAAGGACTAACAGGAGAAAAAGCACCCCATACAATTGTTATGCCATTTCTTCTGACTACGGCAATACCCCATTTATGGTTGTGACCTGCTGTTTGGGAACACAAAAGGGCTCAGAAGGGAAATTTCCATTTAACTATTAAAACACAGATTTTACTGGAAGGGGTTTAAAGTGAGTCTGTCACCTTATTTTCACCTATATAACTAACAGCACTGCCCCACAGAAGATTGCATACACATCCCAGACATACAGTACAGACCAAAAGTTTGGACACACCTTCTCATTCAAAGAGCTTTCTGTATTTTCATGACTATGAAAATTGTAGATTCACACTGAAGGCATCAAAACTATGAATTAACATAAGTGGAATTATATACTTAACAAAAAAGTGTGAAACAACTGAAAATATGTCTTATATTCTAGGTTCTTCAAAGTACACTTTTGGCATTCTCTTGATGAGCTTCAAGATGTAGTCACCTGAAATGGTATTCCAACAGTCTTGAAGGAGTTCCCAGAGATGCTTAGCACTTGTTGGCCCTTTTGCCTTCACTCTGCGGTCCAGCTCACCCCAAACCATCTCGATTGGGTTTAGCTCTGGTGACTGTGGAGGCCAGGTCATCTGGCATAGCACCCCATCACTCTCCTTCTTGATCAAATAGCCCTTACACAGCATGGAGGTGTGTTTGGGGTCATTGTCCTGTTGATAAATAAATGATGGTCCAACTAAACGCAAACCGGATGGAATAGCATGCCGCTGCAAGATGCTGTGGTAGCCATGCTGGTACAGTATGCCTTCAATTTTGAATAAATCCCCAGCAGTGTCACCAGCAAAGCACCCCCATACCATTACACCTCCTCCTCCATGCTTCACGGTGGGAACCAGGCATGTAGAGTTCATCCGTTCACCTTTTCTGCGTCGCACAAAGACACAGTGGTTGGAACTAGAGTTGATCGAATCCTAAAATATTCGGGGATTCGGAATTCGGCCCGAATTTTCCGCGGGATTCGTGGGTTCGAGCTGAATCTCGAATCCCATTAAAGTCTATGGGAGACCCGAATATTTTTGCAGGGGCCAAAGGTTCTGCACAGTCAAGTTTGCCCCAACATGTGAAAACCTCAGAAAAAGATGGAAACACCTTGGAAATGGATAGGAAACACCAGGGGCAGCATGTAGGGATGCCTCTGAGGCTCCCTAATTGCACCATTTTTTTAAAATCTGGCCAATAGTCTGGTGATGACCCCAAGGCAATTTTCAGGGACACGGTAATGGTGACCCACTTAAAAATGCTGCCTGACAACCTGGCGGTGAACCCCTGATTGTCTGTCTTTCAATAAAATTTCAGTGTAAAGCATGGTGGTGAGCCTCAGTATGACTTTTTGGATGGAGATTGCATGTGGTCACGTACTCCCTGGAACCCCATAGTCACCCCTTCTCTGATGTGCTACCCCAGAACATTCTCTGCCCCAATTTGCAAGACCTTTTGCAGTCTCAGTGTGCTGACAGTGGGGATTTACCAGTGTTGTCTGAGGAGGTGGTGGACAATGGCGAGACACAGGTGTCGGGGGGTGAGGTAGTTGAAAGTGAAGCAAGTTACTAGGGTTGTCACGATACCAGAATTTTGAGTTCAATACCGATTCGTACAAAAGTATCACGATACTCGATACTGATACAATACCTCGCCAAAATAAAGAAGAACCTATTAATGCCACCCTGGCCCTTATCTGTGCGCCCCCCCCCAGACCTTGCTTTTGACCCTGCTCTGTGCACCACCCTGGCCCTTTCAATGCAGCCCCTGGCTCTTATCTGCGCCCCACTCCCTCTTTGTCTGCGCCTCTCTGGTTCTTGTCTCTGCTGCCCCCTGTGTGCACCACCCTGGCCCTTATCTGTGCACCCCTCACCCCCCCTTCCCCCCCAGGACCTTGCTTGTGACCCTGCCCCTTACCCCTTATCTGTGCGCCACTGGCCCTTTCCAGTGTAGCCCCTAGCCTTATCTTGGTCCCTCAGGTCTTGTTTGCACAGGTGTACTGTGACATCACTGTGCTTATTATCCCTGGACTGTGACATCACTGTGCTTATTATCCCTGGACTGTGACATCGCAGTGTTTATTATCCCTGTACTGTGACATCACTGTGTTTATTATCCCTGTACAGTGACATCACTGCGTTTATTATCCCTGTACTGTGACATCATTGTGTTTGTAATCCCTGTACTGTGACATCACTGTGTGTATTATCCCTGGACTTTGACATCACTGTGTTTATTATCCCTGTACGGTGACATCACTGTGTTTATTATCCCTGTACGGTGACATTACTGTGTTTATTATCTCTGTACTGTGACATCACTGTGTTTGTTATCCCTGTACAGTGACATCGCTGTGTTTATTATCCCTGTACTGTGACATCACTGTGTTTATTATCCCTGTACAGTGACATCACTGTGTTTATTATCCCTGTACAGTGACATCACTGTGTGTATTATCCCAGTGCAGGAAGAGGTAAGTGGTCTGTGTGTTTGTTTTTTATTTTTCAGGGTCGTGAATGCAGAGGACTACGTCGGATTCGGTGGACTACGTCGGACCAGCTTTTTTTTTTTTTATAAAATGGTCAAACAGGGTTCTGGGGGAGTGTTTATTTCAATAAAATGTTTTATACTTGTGTGTGTGTATTTTTTTTTACAATACTACAGTTTTAGTAATCACGGCTATCTACTGACGGCCCTGGGGGGGGGGACCCCACGCCATTTTTTTACAAAAATAATTAAATAATTTTAAAAAAATGGCGTGGGGTCCCCTTCTTTTTTCCTTCGCCAGCCAGACACAACCAGCAGCGGCAGCCTGGCACTACCAGTGTGGGAAGGGACACGGTTATTGGCCCTTCCCAGCCTAATGGTACCAGCCTGCAGCCGCCCCAGAGCCAGACCCTCAATTTAGGTAATAGATGTTGGGGTTAGTGCTGGCCTGCCATACCGGCAAGCACTAAGCCCAGTATTAGTAATCAGGGCCGTCTGTAGATAGCCGTAATTACTAAAACTGTAGTATTGTAAAAAAAACACACACACACAAGTATAAAACATGTTATTGAAATAAACACTCCCCCAGACCCCTGTTTGACCATTTTATTAAAAAAAAAAAAGCTCGTCCAACGTAGTCCACCGAATCCGACGTAGTCCTCTGCATTCACGACCCAGAAAAATAGAAAACAAACACACAAACACAGACCACTTACCTCTTCCTGCACTGGGATAATACACACAGCGATGTCACTGTACAGGGATAATAAACACAGTGATGTCACAGTACAGAGATAATAAACACAGTGATGTCATCGTACAGGGATAATAAACACAGTGATGTCACAGCACAGGGATAATAAACACAGTGATGTCAAAGTCCAGGGTTTAATACACACAGTGATGTCACTGTACAGGGATAATAAACCTCAGATCAACACATTGTGCCCCCATCAGACCTCAGGTCAGCTTCTTGTGCCCCCATCAGACCTCAGATCAGCGTCTTGTGCCCCCATCAGACCTCAGATCAACACAATGTGCCCCCATCAGACCTCAGATCAGCGTCTTGTGGCCCCTCTCAGACCTCAGATCAACACAATGTGCCCCCATGTGCCCCCATCAGACCTCAGGTCAGCGTCTTGTGCCCCCCTCAGGCCAGCATCTTGTGGCCCCCCTCAGACCTCAGATCAGCCCACCCAGCCACTTTAAAAAAAGCATACTTACCTGTTCTGGCCGCCGCTGTCCTCAGGCTCCCCGCTCCACTGTGTTCCCTGCCGGCGCGCACTATGACCTGACGCTGAAATCATTGGAGCGGGGGCCTGGAGCAGTAGCTCCAGGTGCTCCAATTATAATCCGGCCCTGGCAGCGCGGCAGATATTAGAACATGGCAACCGCATTAAAGTGATGCGCGCGCCATGTTCTATGTATCGGACGGCAAGAAAACTCGGTATCGAGCTTCGGTACCGCACTAGGTACCGAAACCGTACCGAGTTTTCGATATATCGTGCAACACTACACTACACTAGCTAACACTGTCTGTCTTTTCTCCTTCCCAAAGCACAATGAGGCTGATGCTGCAGGTCCCTACCTTATGTAAATTTAGGTCACATGTCACTGCCAGCCAATCACTGCTGGGGAGGTATAGGGGCTGTTACATCACAGCAGGCGTTCCCACAGGCTTCCCTTTGATGCTGATTGGCTGAAAAAAACGGGCATTTCAAACTTGCAGTGACGCACGAATAATCACGAGTCCGCGCTGCCTCGGGATGCCGAGCCGAAGCGAGCAATATTCGTGCGAATCACGAATATTGCCGCTTCGATACGCTCATCACTAGTTGGAACCAAAGATCTCAAATTTGGACTCATCAGATTAAGTATATAATTCCACATGTGTTAATTCATAGTTTTGATGCCTTCAGTGTGAATCTACAATTTTCATAGTCATGAAAATACAGAAAACTCTTTGAACGAGAAGGTGTGTCCAAACTTTTGGTCTGTACTGTACCTATGTGCACTTTGTGTCTGTATTACGTCCAGAAAAAGCACTTTTAGTTTGCAGGAAAACAGCTCCCAAGTGCCCGGCTCTGCTGCTGCAAGTGCTCAAAGCAAACCAGACTGAAGAGGGGAGGGCTACTTTAGCTGCTCAAATCTTGGGATTGGTAGAAGATAGAAAAATGGTTCTGACCTTCTTTGAAAGCTGACATTCCAAGCTTTATATCCAGTATATCAGAAGATATAGCTGTTAGAAATCAAGTCAGGAGAGAAAGCTGTTTTTAGTTTCACCTTCAGCCTTGGAAGCTGTTTTCCTGCAGAATAAAGGTGCTTTTTCTGGACATGGAATACAGACACAAAGTGCACACAGGTAAGTCTGGGATATGTATGCAATCTTCTGTGGGGCACTGCTGTTAGTTATATAGGTGAAAATGAGGTGACAGACTCCCTTTAAGCACCATATTGAACTTACAGAACTTGCAACACTCCTGAGGTACCAGTACAGTGGAACCTGCAAGAAATAACCCCATTTTTTAAATTACATCCTGAAGGTATTCAGTTAAGGATGTAGTGATGGTTTTCAACAGTTGCTATATAAAAATTTATTAACATTGGACCGTGAAACTAAAAACTTTTTTGTTTTTGTAACAGTTCCAGTACTTTGTTTTAGCCCCAAATCTTTCATTTTTCCAAGGGTTAAAATAAGAAAAAGCACCATATCATTTGTTACACAATTTCTCCTCAGTACAGAAACCTCTGTGCACTTACCTGTCCTGCAACTTCCTATTTCTTTTGCTGCTCCTTCTGCTCGTTAAGTTATGCATGCTGCTAGCTCTTCTCCACTTTTCATCAAAGACAAGCTTAGTGAGGACAGTCCACTGCAGGCCAGCAAAGACTTGGAGGAGAGGTCCACTGCGGCCTTCGTTAGATGTGCAACTAGTGATGATGACAGTCGGGTGGGAACAATCATTGAGAGAGGTCAGGGACGTAGCCATGAGACTGGTGAGGGTGACATAAGTGACGAACAGACAGCAATGAAGAATGATTTAGCCGATTGTACATGGAAGCCAGGTGAAGAGGGGGCATCATCATCATCAGGGGATAAGGGTGGCAGCAGGGCCATGAGACAGCAGCAGGGAAAAAGCAGTGGGAGATCTGGAGCCAAACATGCCCAGGGTAGACTATCTGCTATTCAGGAGCCTACCTGTCAGGAAAAAAGTATTGGTGCATGGGTTCATAAAGGCAGTGGCAGTTGGGGTAAAATGTCATACTCCGCAGTGTAGGAATTTTTAATAAAGTTGCTGGAAGACATTAGCATGTCAGTAGCAGGACTTCTAGGCAGAATGTTGGCACCATAGACCTGCCTCAACACATGGAGTGTCACCATAAAGTGGTAAGGGAAAATTGTGGCACTAATGTAGTGGAACAGCCTGACACAGCAACTGCTGTATCTCCAAGTGGCCCACACGCCTTATTCAGCAGTCAGGGCTCCTCAACGTCAGCAGATGAAAGCTGTCGTCCATTGCTTCCTCTATTGCTCCTGATGCTCCTCCTCATCACGTGTTTTGTCAGCAATCGATCACTGAGGCGATTGCAAAGAGACAACAGTATGCATGCACTCAACCAACGGCACAGAAGCTGAACATAGAACTGGCCAAGTTGTTGGTACTACAGTCCCTCCATTTTCATATCGTGGACATTTCAGAGAACTGATGATTTGTGCCCATCCAAGGTGGAGAGTCTCAAGCCAACATTACTTCTCTAAAAAAGCTGTACCAGCCCTGCACACATGTGTTAAGCAGAAGGTGGGCCAGTCCTTGATCCCGTTAGCGTCTGGTACAGTTCATGTCAGCACTGATGAGTCGAGCTGTAACTATGGTCAAGGACAATATATGTCTTTTTACAGCCCACTGGGTAAATGTGGTTCCAGCCCAGGCACACCAGCAACTTGGCCAGGTGATGGTAATACTTGCTCTGTGTTGTAATCAAGGGATTTCTAGCCCAATGTTCTCCTCTGCCTTCTCATCCTCCACCTTATTCTCAGCCTCCACTGTAGGCACAGTTCATAGTGGTCCTCCAGCATAACACCTATGCAAAGCACAATATTGTAACATGGTTCTGCACCAGGTCAGCGTGGGTGAACTGAGTCACACCAGGGAGGAACTGCTCCGTGTCATCAACCATCAGCTGTCTCCTTGCCAACTGGAGATAGGAACCACAGTCACCGATAACAGGTAGAACATTCTGTCTGCACTGCAAAAGGGAGGCCTGACACATATGTGATGTTTCCACACAATGGAACACCACGCGCCATATGTTGGACCGACTGTATGAGCAGAGGAAACCCATGACCGATTTCTTGATGATGCAGATGGACAGGACTACTCAACGGAGTAACATTGGACACTGGCAGCTCATGCTTGACACCTGCCGTTCGCTCAGGCCCAATATTTGTCAGTCGGCAGGACTACAGGATGAATGATGTCATTCCACTCCTTCACGCCCTGCACGGGATGCTTAGAAATGTGACTTTGCGAGGGGACAGAAGATGTGGCATCTACATCTCATGGCCACCTGAGCCCTGTGGAGGCTAAAATGGGACAGGAGGAAGATGAGGACAAGGAGGAGGACCTAAACTAAAGGAATTCTATAAAGAACTAGGTGGTTTATTTTCCCAAGTGACAGGAGAGGAGCAGGAGGAGTTTGAGGGCAACGATGAAGACAACACAGATGACCCTGACAGACCATGGCAGTATGCAGTGAAGATGAAGGTAGGGAGTCCCTCCAAGTCCCTTGCGCAAATGGCCTGATGCATGCTGAGTTGCTTGTATAGTGACAGCCACATTATCACCATTTGGCAGAGGGATGACTACTGTCTATCCAGGATGTTAGACCCCTGCTACCAGACCAACAAGGGGGCCTTTTTTACACCTTCTAAGAGGGATAACAAACTACCTACACTTGCCATCATCCATCCTCACGAAGGTCTAACCAGGAGGACCTGAGCTCATGCTCCACTGCCATGATTGCTGGAGGGGGGCAGGAGCAGCACCAGCTCCATTAGCAGCAACTTAAGTCTTGAGTTTATAATGAGCAGTTTTCTTCAGTTGCCTACTGGAGAAACCACCCAGCAGCAGAACATGGAGCAGAACCTAAACCAGTAGGCGAAGCATACTTGGACTTCAACCTGTCACCTCAGATCCAAGATCCCCTGGACTTTTGGACAGCCAAACTTGAATTGTGGCCTCAACTGGGTGGGTTTGCCTTTGGCAAGCATTACTGCACAACCAGTAGTGTGGCATCAGGGTGGATATTTAGTGTGACTGGATGCATAGTTACCCCAAAGAGAACTCTCTTTTCAATACAAAATGTTGAGAAACTAACCTTTATAAAGATGAATCAGGCATGGATCAACCAAGATTTCCACACACTTATGCATGATGCAACAGAGTAGATCATTCTGGCAGTAATGATCTGACTGTAGTGTGCTGCCACACTTATATATTGTGACAAATGACCAATTACTTCTCGCCACGTTCTGCTGCCACTATTCTGATGCCACACACCTACTGTGATCTGCCACCATCTTGTGATGTTACTGCCACTGCTGTTGCCGAATCTTCCACACTCTGTTCCAGGACTACTATTGTGGCTCTTCATGTTATTGCCACCCTCATCACTATTACAGAGATACTAGTAACCCAGTTTGGCGTGTTGGCATTACCATTTATTTTTCCTCCCTTCTTATCTGCCAGAAGAACAGAAAAATAACAAAAGAAATGGTTCTTGTCGTTTGAGCATCCATAAGTCCTCTATTACACGGTCTAAGTATATTGCATCAAGATTTGATCAGGATTTGGAAGCCAAAAGCAGGAGTGGGTCCAAAATAGAGAAGACATGCTTATCGTGTGATAGAGGTCATTAACAGGGGCGTTGCTAGGGTCTCAAAAGATCCGGGGCCCAAGCCCCAATGCATATGGCCCAATTCTCTAAGTCGAACAAACGCTCCCCACCCCCAACCCCCCCTGCAAACACTAGCACTGAAGACATTTTGCTATACAGCTATACAGCAGCACATACCTCTCATATCCATGGCCTCCCAGGTGACGTTTCCTCTGATGTAGATCTTCTCTGTCATCATCTTCTCCATTCGGTCCGGACACCTTCTCTCAGCCACCTCGTCTCTGCAGAGTGTGACACACAGACATCTTAGCTTCCTCAATTATCTATACCCCCCAAATACTATCCTGTAGAAAATTGTGTGCCATACAAATAATCTTCCCCATAGTAACAGTGCTCCTCATAGTCCCACCAATAATAATTCCCTTCTAGAATGCCCTCATTAGTAATAGTGCCCCCTACAGTGTCCCCAACAGTGACAGTGCTCCCCAAGAGTGCCCTCCAGTATTAATAATGCCCTTACAGAGCCCCCAGTATAAGGCCTCCTACTGTTCCCCCAGTGGTATTAAAGCTCCCTACAGACCCCTGAGTAGCAATAAGACCCCCCCATAGTACTCCTAGTAGAAATAAGGCGGATCTATAAGTCCCTCCTATAGAGCCCCCAGTAGTAATAAGAAGGTCTAATGTTCCCTGGATTTAAAATGCCCCCACAGTGCCGCCAGTATTTATAATGCCCTCTGCTCTTATAATGCTCGCCCTGAAGCGCCCCCAGTATTTATAATGCCCCTGCAGTGCCCCCTATAGTTATATTCCTCCGTTTATTGTCCTCAGAGATTATAATTCCTCACTCCCTCCCCCAGACACCTTCAACATACAGTCCCATGTAAATAAAATCACCCCCTCCCCAGCCACCTCCAACATACAGTCCCATGTAAATAACATTACCCCTCAACATTCAGTCCCATGTAAATAAATTCCCTCCCTTCAGCCCTAACATACAGTCCCAGTTAAATAACTATTACTCCCAGCATTGATCTGCCTCTCCCTTCACTTACCTCTCCTCGTGTAGCAGAGCTCACCACAGCTTCTTCCCAGGAATTTTCTTCTTTGCTGAGCTGTCCTTTCATGCACTGGTCACATGATGGTGACATCATCCAAGGTCCTTTTCAGATACTGCCTTCTGCACTAATCACATGACCTGTGATGTCACCACACGTCCTTCAGCTTTTCCAGTGCATTAGATGCAATTGTATTGCCATCCTGAGGTTGGCAATACAGTCCTATCTGGATGGCAGGCAGGACATTCGGGGCCTGGGACAAAACATCAAGGGTCCAGGCCCTGAATATTTTAACCTAGCAACGCCCCTGGTCATTAAAGTCCTGTATGTAGAACTTCTTTTCCAACTAAATAAAACTGACTTCAGATGCAAATGGCCAAAACGTATACAAATTGAGCATGAAGCCTCTATAACATGGTCAGTATTTTGCATCAGGATTTGATTATGATTTGGAAGCCAAAGCAGTAGTGGGTCCAAAACACAGAACAGATACAGTATCTGCTTTTTTGGGGGCCACTGGGGCCACTGCATGGTTAAGTCCTCGCCGATAAATTAGACCTGACTCTAATACTGACCTGTAAGGCTGAGTTCACAATTCTATTATTTGGTTGCATGTTGCTGCAATGCACAGTGATGTACACTGAGATACATTCTTCGTAAAGTATAACCAGGGCCGTTTTAAGACATTGGTGGGCCCAGTGCAAAGATCAAGAGTGGGCCCCCCCCCCCCCGCTCCACCCCTCTCCCGCCCCCCCGCTCCACCCCTGTCCCGCCCCACACGCTCCACCCCTGTCCCGCCCCTACACGCTCCACCCCTGCCCCGCCCCCACATGCATTTTGCCTCCTTAAAAAAATAAACACCAAATTTTATTTGTTTTTACCATATTGAGGCAGCAAAAGGCCTTGGTGAGTAACCTTTTTAACCCTATGCTGCTTGTATCTAAAGATAGCCCTTAGGCTATATTAGTTATTGATGCAGCATAGGGTTAAATAGGTTACCCAGCAAGGCCTTTGCTGCCTCAATATGGTAAAAACACAGCATAAGGCCTTGCTGGAAACATATAATCATATGCTGCTTAAATGATGCATGCAGAACTTTTCTGTCCGGTCTTTTTAACAGAATCTGTGACCCAAACGCAAATGTGAATGGATAGTATTAGACGTATAGCATCAGATGTCTGTTTAACACACAAATACAGAGCAAGAACCAAGATCACTACATACACACAGCACCAAACCAAACCCATAAGTCAAATACAGCACCAGAACCAAGTTCTCTACATAAATACAGCACCAGAACCAAGTTCTCTACATAAATACAGAACCAGAACCAAGTTCTCTACATAAATACAGCACCAGAACCAAGTTCTCTACATAAATACAGCACCAGAACCAAGTTCTCTACATAAATACAGCACCAGAACCAAGTTCTCTACTTACATACAGCACCAGAACCAAGTTCTCTACATAAATACAGAACCAGAACTAAGCTCTCTACATAAATACAGAACCAGAACCAAGTTCTCTACATAAATACATCACCAGAACCATGTTCTGTACATAAATACATCACTAGAACCAAGTTCTCTACATAAATACAGCACCAGAACCAAGTTCTCTACATAAATACATCACCAGAACCAAGTTCTCTACATAAATACAGCACCAGAACCAAGTTCTCTACATAAATACATCACCAGAACCAAGTTCTGTACATAAATACAGCACCAGAACCAGGTTCTCTACATAAATACATCACCAGAACCATGTTCTGTACATAAATACATCACTAGAACCAAGTTCTCTACAGAAATACAGAACCAGAACCAAGTTCTCTACAGAAATACAGCACCAGAACCAAGTTCTCTACATAAATACATCACCAGAACCAAGTTCTCTACATAAATACAGCACCAGAACCAGGTTCTCTACATAAATACAGCACCAGAACCATCTGAGTAGTCAGGTCATCCCTCGCCATATGACCGTGTAGGGTGTGCAACTACAGCTCCCAGTATGGCCTGAACATGTGCAAAGGGATGCTGGGAGTTGTTGTTGCACAAAACAGCATGCTACCACCCATCATTAGGCTTCTTTCACACTTGCGTTCAGACGGATCCGCCCGAAAATGCATTCGTTTGCTTCCGTTCAGAACAGATCAGCATTGCCTATGTTTTACATAGGCAAAACGGATCCGTTCTGAACTCCATTGAAAGTCCCATAGGGAACGGATCCGTTTGCTAATGTGCATTAGCAAACGGATCCGCTCCCATTCACTTGCATTGGAGTGGAGACGGATCCGCATCCATTCCGCTTGGTCAAGTGGACACCAAAACGCTTGAAGAGCGGAATGGAGACGGAACGGAGGCAAACTGATGCATTCTGAACGGATCCTTATCCATTCAGAATTCATTAGGGGAAACTGATCAGTTCAGGACCGTTTGTGAGACCCTGGAACGGATCTCACAAACAGATCCTGAAAACGCCAGTGTGAAAGTAGCCTAAGGGGTTGTTCACATATCAGTTTTTTGATCAGTTATTTCCATCAGTTATTGTGAGCCAAAACCAGGAGTGGACACTAAACAGAGATCAGGTGTAATGAAAAGATCTGCACCTGTTTGGTGTTTCTGACCCGCACCTGGTTTTGGCTCACAATAACTGATGGCAATAACTGATCAAATAACTGATGTGTGAACAACCCCTTAGCTGTAGATCATCCAGGTGACTACTACACTGATCATACACAGTCAGTAGCAGAATAATCATTTCCATTTAGTTACTTACAGGTGACGTCTTCTCCTAAGTTCTTCCCCATCTGGCTCAGACCACCATGATGACTTCTTCCGTCCACAATTCAGCTCTGGAGATTTTGCCGAGAAAATCTCTTTATCTTCACACTTTACCAACACATCCTGCAGACTGACACAGACTCATCTCAGTGCCACATACTGTGTCCTGAATATAACAGCAGCATTAGTGCTACACACAGATACGGTGTGTATTAGATGTAGTGTGTACTGATGTGTGAGGTATAATAGATGCAGTGTGTACAGATATATAGTATATACAGCAGTGTACTGACATGGGAGGTGTGATGTATACTGCTTTGTATACTATATACCTGTACACACTGCATGTGTTATACCTCATATATCAGTACACTGCTGTATATACTATATATCTGTACACACTACATCTATTATACCTCACTTACCAGTACACTGCTGTATATACTATATACGTTTACCCACTGCATCTATTATACCTTGTACCTGACGTATCACTGTATGTATACTATGTGTCAGGTGTGAGGTATAAAAGATGCAGTGCATACAGATATATGTGGACGGTCATATATTATGGTCACTGTGTGAGGTATTGGGGGTTGTAGTTAAGGTTCCAGTCAGTTTAAGGGATAGGATTAGCATTAGTGTTAGGGTTTGGGGCCAGTATTGGGGTTTGGGGCCAGTATTGGGGTTAGGGAGCAGTATTGGTGTTAGGGGCTAGTATTGGTGTTAGGGGCTACTATTGGTGTCAGGGGCTACTATTGGTGTCAGGGGCTTCTATTGGCGGTTAGGGGCCAGTATTGGCGGTTAGAGGCCAGTATTGGAGTTAGGGGCCAGTATTAGCATAAAGCTATATTCAGAAGACCGAAAGTGTTTAGCAGCCCACAAATTGTGGATCCGCAGAACACATTTTGCAGACCGCACAGTGCCAGCCCTATATAGAAATGCATATTATTGCAGGCAAGAATAGGACATTTGCTTTATATTTTTTGTGGGGCCACGGAACGGAACTACAGATGTGGACAGTACATGGTGTGATGTCAGCATCTTTTGCAGCCCCATTGAATTGAAAGGGTCTGCACTCATTCCGCAAAATTGTGGAACGGATGCAGACCCAGAAATATGGTCATCTGAATGCACCCTTAGGGCCAGTATTGGGGTCAGAGGCAACATTAGGGTACATTCACAGGATCATATTTCTATTAACTTCAATGGGGCTGCAAATCCGTAGTTCCGCTCCACAGCCCTGCAAAAAAGATAGAGCATGTCCTATTCTTGACCGCAATTGCAGACAAGAACAGGCATTTTTATCATAGGGCTGGGCATGTGCCAGTATCCGTGTTTTGTGGAGCCGCAATTGTGGATCACAAAACAAATATGGTGATGTAAAGGAGAAAGTATTAGGGGTCAGTATCGTACATTAGGGTTAGCGGTCAATATTAGGGTTAGGGACAGTATTAGAGTTCAGTATTAGGGTTAGGGGGTCCAGGGTTAGAGGTCAGTACCAGGGTAGGGGTCAGTACAGGGATTAGGGAGAAGGACAGGGCCAGTATAAGGGAAGGGGGGGGGGAGACAGGGCCAGTATTTGGGGGTGAGACAGGGCCAGTATTTGGGGTCGATTCTAGGGGGGTCAGGGGCCAGTATCAGGGTTAGGGGTCCAAGGTTAGAGGTCAGTTACAGAGTAGGGGTCAGGGGCCAGTACTAGGGTTAAGGGTCAGGCAGGGCCAGTATTAGGGGGTCAGGGGCCTGTATTACGGTTGGGGTCAATGCAGGGCCAGTATTGAGGGTTAGAGGCCAGGGTTAGGGGTCAGGCAGGGCCAGTATTAGGGGGTCAGGGGCCTGTATTATGGTTGGGGTCAATGCAGGGTCAGAATTAGGGTTAGAGGCCAGGGTTAGGGGTCAGGCAGGGCCAGTATTAGGGGGTCAGGGGCCTATATTATGGTTGGGGTCAATATTAGGGTTAGAGGCCAGGGTTAGGGGTCAGGCAGGGCCAGTATTAGGGGGTCAGGGGCCTGTATTATGGTTGGGGTCAATATTAGGGTTAGAGGCCAGGGTTAAGGCAGGGCCAGTATTGGGGGTTTGAAATAGGGTGGCAGGGGCTAGGTTTAGGGCAGCATGTAGGAGGGCAGTTTATACTCACCTGTCCTTGCGCGGTCCGCGGTCCCACGATGCAGACCCAGCCAGCCTCTTCTGGCGGGTCTCCTGAGAAACGTCACAGGCGGCGCGATGACGTCATCGCGCCACCCGCGTCACTTCATCGCGCCACCCACCGGCGGAGCCGCACTGGAGCCGGATGGCGCCGCCTCACCGCTACCTAAGTTTACAGGTGAGCGTGCGCCCCGGCTAGCGAACCCCCCCACCCACCTCTCCGGGAAAAAAAAAAAAAAAAAAAATAATTTATGTGACCGGCCGGTTGTAAGGGGGGCCCCCCCCACGTGACCTATTGGTGGGCCCGGTGCAGATGCACCATATGCCCTATGGATAAAGCGGCCCTGAGTATAACCCTTTTGCCACCAGCACCATATATGTACGGCGACCCGCGGCTAATGACCGCAACCGGCAATAATGCCATTTGTGGTCATTAAAGCCATTAGATGCTGTGATCAAGTGTGATCACGGCATCTAAAAGCTAAAAAACCCGCAAGCTTGCACTTCTCTTGCATCCTCATTGGCCGCAGTGGCTTCAATATGCTGGGTCTCTCTGAAGAGACCCAGGGAATTGAAGTTGCAATTCTTATTTTGACCAGCAAGTTATAGGCTAAAGCCTGATTCACACGTCCGTGTCCGTGCTCAAATCCGTGAGCAGGTGTTTAGTGAGGCATCCGTGAAGCTGTCTGTGAAGGATCCGTGTTGGATCCTTGTGTCTGTTTTTTGCTGTCCGTGTTGCATCCGTGTTTCACTGACACTGAACAGCTGAAAAATAATTTTCAAATCATCTCTTCTTAATGATCCGTGAAACACGGATGCAACACGGATGGCATCCATGGTTTTCACGGACCCATAGATTATAATGGGTGTGAGGAATCCGGGAACACGGATCAAGATAGGACATGCATCCGTGCTAAAAGAACGGAACCACTGACCGTTATAAGACACTGATGTCTGAATACACAAATTCAAATGAATGGGGACGTGTGCTGTCCGTGGAGAACACGCACAGCACACGTCTGTGAAACACTGACGTGTGAATGAGGCTTAACATAAGAAATGAGCAATTCTAGTACCATTATGGATCTATATGAAACATAATGGTACAGAATAAAAATAAAATGTTTGAGTCTTGTAGCCTCAAACATGAGCTAAAAAAAACATTAAAAAAAGTTAAAAAAATACATAAAAATGTAAATTGCCCCCTTTCTGTAGAATAAAAATAAATACATAAATAACAAAAATATAAAATTCATGAGCATCACCGCGTTCTAAAATACCTGTACTAATATTTTTCCAACATGGCGAATGACGTAACTGAAAAAAGGGTTAAATGGCCAATTCAAAAAGTCACACACACTCCAAAATGGTATCCATAAAAACTACTGATCGTCCTGCAAAAAAAGGACCCCCACACAGCTCAGCAGATATAACTATAAAAATATTATGGGGGTCAGAATATGGCGATAAAATATGTTTTTTCAAAGCTTGCATTTATTTTTTACATTATTTAGACATAACAAACCTATATGTATGTTATATTGTTGTAATTGTACTGACCCATTGAATGAAGGGCATGGGTGACAGAATCAAATTTTTGATAGCTTCGCTCATCTCTAATTTTTACAAAT
>ONZH01001465.1:0-95609 GCA_900303285.1 Rhinella marina | reverse complement strand
CACATATTCTGTGCCCTCTGTATACAATGTCATATGCCCTGTGCCCTCTATATATAGTGCCACATACTCTGTGCCCTCTGTATACAGTGCCATATGCCCTTTACCCTCTGTATATAGTGCCACATGCTCTGTGTCCTCTGTTTATAGTGCCACATGCTTTGTGCCCTCTGTATATAGTGTCATATGCCCTGTGCCCTCTGTTTATAGTGCCACACACAGTGCCCCTAATGCTACTGCCACATGCTTGGTGCCCCTTATAAAACGTGCCTCTTATATGTGCCCCTTTCTGTATAGTGCCCCTTCAGTGTGCCCCCTTTATGTATTGTGCCTCTTGCAGTATATGTGCCCATTTGTGTATAGTGCCTCTTCTGAGTGCCCCCTGAATACAGCATACACACACTGTATTATAATACTCGGTAAAAGCTAGAATGCAGTGGGTGAGACGTCACTGGCTACAAGTTGCTAACGGTCACATGACAAGCTAGATGCAGTGGGTATATAGAGTATATACAGCAGTTTATATAATATATATCTATACACACTGCATCTATTATACCTCGTACCTAACATATCAGTACACTGCTGTATATACTATATATCTGTACACACTGTATCTATTATACCTCATATATCAGTACACTGCTGTATATACTATATATCTGTACACACTGCATCTATTATACCTCGTACCTAACATATCAGTACACTGCTGTATATACTATATATCTGTACACACTGTATCTATTATACCTCATATATCAGTACACTGCTGTATATACTATATATCTGTACACACTGCATCTATTATACCTCGTACCTCACATATCAGTACACTGCTGTATATACTATATATCTGTACACACTACATCTATTATACCTCATACCTCACATATCAGTACACTGCTGTATATATATCTGTACACACTGCATCTATTATACTTTTATAATACATGCAGTATATACAGATATATAGCATATACGGCAGTGTACTGATATGTGAAGTATGACGTATATTAGATGCAGTGTGTACAGATATATAGTATATACAGCAGTGTACTGATATGTGAGGTATAATAGATGCAGTGTGTACAGATATATAGTATATACAGCAGTGTACTGATATGTGAGGTATGAGGTATAATAGATGCAGTGTGTACAGATATATAGTATATACAGCAGTGTACTGATATGTGAGGTATGAGGTATAATAGATGTAGTGTGTACAGATATATAGTATATACAGCAGTGTACTGATATGTGAGGTATGAGGTATAATAGATGCAGTGTGTACAGATATATAGTATATACAGCAGTGTACTGATATGTGAGGTGTGATGTACAGTATAAGTTACACCTTGTATCTCACATATCAGTACACTGCATTGTATACTATATACCTGTACACACTACATCTATTATACCTCACATATCAGTACATTGCTGTATATACTATATACGTTTACCCACTGCATCTATTATACCTTGTACCTGACGTATCAGTACTCTGTGTGTATATGTCAGGTGTGAGGTATAAAAGATGCAGTGTGTACAGATATATGTGGACAGTCATATATTATGGTCACTGTGTTAGAGTTAAGGGCCAGTATTGGGGTTAGGGGTCAGTATTGGGGTTAGGGGTCAGTATTAGGGATAGGCGTAGTATTAGCATAAAGCTACATTCAGACGACCAAAAGTGTTTTGCAGTCCCCAAATTGTGGATCCGCAAAACACATATACTGGCCTTGTGCGTTCCACAGTGCCAGCCCTATATAGAAATGCCTATTCTTGCGGACAAGAATAGGGCATATGCACTATATTTTTTTGGGGGGGAACGGAACTACGTATGCGGACAGTACATGGTGTGGTGTCCGCATCTTTTGCGGCCCCATTGAAATGAATGGGTCCGCACCCGTTCGGCAAAATTGTGGAACGGATTCAGACTTAGAAATACGGTCGTCTGAATACGGTTGTCTGAATGCACCCTTAGGGCCAGTATTAGAATTAGGGTCAGTATCAGTTAGGAGCAGTACTGGGGTTAGAGGCAGCGTTAGGGTACATTCAAACAACCGTATTTCCATTCACTTAAAAGGGGCCGCAAATCCAAGTTCCGTTCCGCAAGCCCTGCAAAAAAAGATAGAGTATGTCCTATCCTTGACCGCAATCGCAGACAAGAACAGGCATTTCTATCATAGGGCTGGGCACGTGTGTTCCACAAAATGTGGAATGCACAAGGCCAGTATCCGTGTTTTGTGGATCCGCAATGTGTGGACCTCAAAACACATATGGTCATGTGAATGTAGCCTCAGGGTTAATGGTCAGTAGTAGGGTTTGGGGTCTGTATGGCGTAGTATTAGAGTTAGGGAAAGTATTAGGGGTCAGTATTAGCAGTCAATATTAGGGTTAGGGACAGGATTAGGGTTAGGGGTCCAGGGTTAGAGGTCAGTACTAGGGTAGGGGTCAGGGGCCAGTATTAGAGGTCAGGGGCCAGTACTAGGGTTAGGCTACTTTCACACTTGCGTCAGCAGGATCCGTTTGTGAGATCAGTCCCAGGCTCTCACAAACGGCCCTGAACTGATCAGTTTTTCCTTAATGCATTCTGAATGGATAAGGATCCGTTCAAAATGCATCAGTTTGCCTCCGTTACGTCTCCATTCCGCTCTGACAGCGTTTTGGTGTCCGCTTGACTGAGCAGAATGGAAACAGATCCGTCATGACTACAATGTAAGTCAATGGGAACGGATCCGTTTACTCATGCACAATAGTAAACAGATCCGTCCCCCACTGACTTTCAATGGAGTTTTGAACGGATCCGTCTCTGCTATGTAAAATATAATACAAACGGATCCGTTCAGAACGGATGCAGACGGTTGTATTATCAGGACGGATCCGTTTATGAGAGCCTGGACGGATCTCACAAACGGATCCTGCTGACGCAAGTGTGAAAGTAGCCTTAGGGGTGCGACAGGGCCAGTATTAGGGGGTCAGGCAAGGCCAGTATTAGGGGTCAGTACTAGGGGTAAGGGGCTAGTATCAGGGTTAGGGGTCCAAGGTTAGAGGTCAGTACTAGGGTAGGGGTCAGGGGCCAAAATAAGTGGTCAGCGGCCAGTACTAGAGGTCAGGGGCCAGTACTAGGATTAGGAGTCAGGCAGGGCCAGTATTAGGGGTCAGGGGCCTATATTAGGGTTATAAGTTAATGCAGGCCAGTATTAGGGGTCAGGGGCCTATATTAGGGTTATAAGTTAATGCAGGTCAGTATTAGAGGTCAGGGGCCAGTACTAGGGTTAGGGGTCAGGCAGGGTCAGTATTAGGGGTCAGGCAGGGGCCAGTACTAGGGTTAGGGGTCAGGCAGGGTCAGTATTAGGGGTCAGGCAGGGGCCAGTACTAGGGTTAGGGGTCAGGCAGGGTCAGTATTAGGGGTCAGGCAGGGGCCAGTATTAGGGTCAGGGGTAAGGCAGGGTGGTCAGTACTAGGTGGGCAGGGGCCAGTATTAAGGTTAGGGTAAGGCAGGGCCAGTATGGGGGGTCAGTATAGGGAGGCAGGGGGCAGTATTAGGTTAAGGGGTGCATGTAGGGAGAGGGCAGTTAATACTCACCTGTCCAGGCGCGGTCCCACGATGCAGACCCGGCCTCTTCTGGCGGGTCTGCTCCTGAGGAACGTCGCAGGCGGCGCGATGACGTCATCGCGCCGCCTACGTCACATCAGTGCGCCGGCCACCGGGAGTAGCGGAGCAGGGAACCAGAGGTTCCCTGCTCCGCCTGCGCTGGCTGTTACTGGCACAATTGTATCTGCATCTAGTGGATGCAGATACAATTGAGTTCAGGAGCCGCCGCGGCCCTGACATACACCGGCCCGGGGGGCATCTGCCCTCCTGCCCCCCGACCCAGCCCGCCCCTGCCCTCAGGCATTGCGGATCCGTCCTCAGCTGCATGTAAGTCAATTGGGACGGATCTGTTTGGTATGACACTCATACCAAACGGATCCGTCCTCCTCACCCGACTGAAAGTCAGTGGGGACGGATCCGTTTGGTATGAGTGTCATACCAAACAGATCCGTCCCCATTGACTTACATGCAGCTGAGGACGAATCCGCAATGCCTGCGGGCATTTGTTCGCAGGGGAGCCGAGCGCTACAGTGCTCGTAACGAGCACGTTCGCTCACCTCTAAAAATTACTAGTCTGGGTTAGGGCTCATTCAGACGGCCATATGTTGCTCTCTGCATCTGACCTGCAATTTTGCGAATCAGATGCAGACCCATTCACTTCTGTGGGGCCCCAAAAGAAGTGAACAGCACTCCATGAGTTGTCTGAATTTTTTCTTCTGTTCCTCTGCCCAGCAAAACAAGTAGAACATGTCCTATACTTCAGGACGTGGCCCCAATGAAGTCTATGGGTCTGCTAAAACGCGGAATGCAATCCATTTTTTTGCAGACATGCTGAACGCACCACAAAAAAACAGATCTGCATTTTTGCGGGCAGCAAATACCATACTGTCTGAATGAGCCCTTGCTAACGCTCTTGAATGCCAGGGAACCACAATAAGAGCCGTGTTCCATAAATAGAGAAAACATAGAATGATGGTGAACTTCCAAGGAGTGTCCAGACTGCCAGAATTTCACCACAAGGTAGGGCCGGACTGAGACTAAAAAGCAGCCCTGGCACAAACCCTCTGGCAGCCCACATAAAAATTGCCATTTTCACAACACTGGAGTATGTCAGTAAGGTGGGTTCACACTAAAAGCATATGCGGTTTCATCAAAACACATGTGTTTAGCGTTGTTAATCATTATCATTAACCCCTTGACGACCAGCGCCATAATAGTACGGCAAGGTGCTAGACGCCCAGCGCCGTATTATTACTGAGCGCTGTTCACCCGGCTCCCAGGCGTAATCACCTCGGGACCCGGGTGTCATGGCTAATTAACGCAGGGCAAAGGCATTTAGCCCGGTTCCGGTGACGAACCGGGCTCTGCTGGGCGAAGGCTTCCGCCCAGCGGTGAGCCCTGTGACGTCACCAGTGATGTCACCGAACACGCTTCCGCCCAGCAGTGTGTTATGTAAACAGAAGAGCCCTTTCTCTGCGCGATCCAGCGCAGGGCAAGGGAGGGCATCGGAGCATGAGATGCTCCGAGGCTAACAACAGGCAGGCTGCCTGGGTGAATTTAAGGGTATGTCTGGGTTCAGCTCTGAACCTGGAAACCCCTTTAAGACACAAAGTTCCTGCATACAAAGACAAAGGGAGGGGGTAGCTCGTGTTATGTAAAGGGGTGTGGCCTGGGAAGAGGTGTGGCTCACTGTGGAAAAATTGCCTGTCAGGCAATCTAAAGCAGGCTAGAAGGTCTTGAAAAGCAGCACATGAATAAAGAAATTTAAATACAGATGCAGAACTAAGGCGGCGGGCCTCAGGAAGCGCACGGCGTCATAGCAACCAATGATGCCATGTGCTCCCGTCCTCTGGGGAGCACAGGCTGGGCTTTCACAGCCCGTATCGGGCCGTGAAATACGGTCGTCTGCGTGGGACCTTAAGCTTCATTCACACATCCTGTTTTTCTTTCCTGATCTGGATCCATTCATTTCAATGGGTCCTGAAAAAATCAGGATCGAATCGGGAAAGAAAAACAGGACGAGTGAATGGAACCTTAAAGGATATCGAGAGTATACGTCATCAATATTAAAAGCCTAGAAAACCCCTTTAAACCTAGTTCCGTCTTTAGTGATCTCAGTCAGTGATTCTGAGGGGTCATAAACAGGACAGGAGGAAATCTTTCCATTATACCGTATGTCTGTGTAGGGCACACTTCTAGTTTTGTTTCACTTTTACTGATGGAAATCACATTACTGTGAACTGGGCCTTACATCTCAGTCCCACGAATGGGTCGGAGGCGTCCCCAGCGCCTGGGAGATTTGACAACTGTTCCTGGACCTCTCCCCTTTTCCTGGGAGCCCCCTAGATGTTCTGGGAGAATTAACGGTATAAGTCTGAAGATAATACTCTGCAGCCAAACAGAACCAATCAGGTCACTTTATTCATTTCCCGATCTGCCTCTGAAAAATGAAAGCTGTGATCTCTATGGTCGATAAATACTCCACCACTTTATATTAGTCTTCATTTACTGAGTTACATTATGACTGTAGCTGCTCGGAGAATTAGCTCCACTCCACAAAACGTCACCTGGTCGTATCCTGTCCAACCTCCAAAAAAAAGCGCGCCAAAACGGATCACTTGTGAGTGCGCAGCCTTCGTCTCCCAGGCAGGGAGGAGCTGAGTCTCCGCAGCTTCTATTGGCTTTCATACCGTGACAGGGAAGTGTTTTGTTGGAAGACTCACTACTTCCGGGACATGCCGTATTCCCCGTTCCATCGCGGCTCAACATGGTTCTGTATCGGCTAAAGCGGTACAGCTGGCTGGTGAGTGTACCTGTCACTGCTTGTCCCTTGTAGACAGGCTGCGGGTGCGTGCACATGCTGTCGCCACATTGTAGCGCTGTTCACACTGTGCGTGCTGCCTGTTTACTGTTGTAGTAATCGCGTGTGGTGTGGTCACGTGCTGTGGAGCGCCTTTACTATTGCTGGGCGTGCCAATGTCATGTGTTGTGTTCTCTGTGTGGCTTTGGCCGGGCTCCAGGGACTGCAGTGTCTGGGGTCTCTTGGTTGAAGCCCTGACCAGAAGAGATGCTTTGTTTTTCTGCTGTCCCTTACATTCCCATAGGACTATAGGGAGCACATATATGCCAGAATTGTGCCCTGTGGAGGTAGTTTTGGCAGATTTGTTGCGTTTTATTGACCACTTCATTACCAGGTGTTTTTCTATTTTTGGGTTTTTGTTTTTCACTTCCTGGGGCCATAACATTTTTTTGTTCTTCCATTCATATAGCCGTATGAGGGCTTGTTTTTTGTGGAGGAAGTTGTACATTTAATATTGCAAGCGATGTAGTGGGAAGCTGGAAAAGAATGAAGTGGAATCGAAAAATACAAAACGTTGTTCTGCCACAGTTTATGGGTTTTGTTTTCATGGCGTTCCGTATGTGGTTAAACTGACCTGTATGCCAAATTTTCTGGGTCAGTATGATTACAATGTGTTTTTTTGTTTTTTTAAAAGCTTGTGATTTGAACTTTAACTTTTTAGGCCTCCAAGAGCATAACCACATGCAATCAGCAGATTTCTATTTAGTAATTGAATTTATTCCATTACTGAGTAGAAAATGTAGTATATACCAATACAGTGCTGCAGGCCTGCATTGGAATTTATCAGTAATAGGCTGCTTGTACGGGCTTTGGCCTATTACTACTAAGGAACACCATCCCCAATTTCAGTGAGTAAATGTTGTTCTGATCCCTGGAGCTTCAGATCCCAGTTTTTTAGCTGTCAAATGCCATGGTCACATTTGACCATGGCATCTGAGAGGTTAAATTTCTGCGATTGGCGTTAGATCCTGCGGGCGCTTTTGGTTTCAGTTAAGTTTTGAATGGAGTGTTTTATGTTGTCAAATAGTGGTAAAGCCTATTCACTTCTCTGTGCTATAGACCGGATCTTGTCAGAGGTTGTTAGGCCACTTTCACACAAGCAAGTTTTCCATCCAGATGCGGTGCATGTTGCCAGTGGACAGCATCTGGACTGAATCCTGACCCATTCATTTCATTGGGTCTGTGCACATGAGCGTAGTTTATCACCGGTCATCTCTGCTTTCTGGAAAAATCGCAGCATGTTCTATATTGTGCATTTTCCACTCAGTTCTAGCTGCATAGAAGTGAATGGGGCTTGTGTGAAAAATGGAAGGCATCCGGAGTAATGTGTTTATCACTGATGGTTGATAGATGTTGAGTTTTTCTTTATGTATGTGAAAGTGTATCTAAAACTGGTTGCATCTGCACAGGTAAAGCTTAACAGGTTTGCAGAAAGCACTGAAGGAAAACTCAGTATAAGGCCCCTTTCACACGGGCGAGTTTTCAGCGCGGATGCAATGCGTGATGCGAACACATTGCACCCGCACTGAATCCTGACCCATTCATTTCAATGGGGCTTTTCACATGGGCGATTTTTATTTTTTTCCATGCCTGAGTTCGCCGTTGCATGCAAATCGCAGCATGTTCTATATTCTGCGTTTTGCATGCAGCCCTGGCCCCATTGGAGTGGGGCTGCATGAATAAAGCATTGCATCCGCACACAAGTGCGGGTGCAATGCATTTTTTAACGCATGGTTGCTTAGAGATGTTGCTTGTAAACATTCAGTTTTTTATCACGCACGTGCGAAATGCATCCATACGCTTCGCACCCGCGCGGAAAAAACTGAACGTACGCAATCGCAGTCAAAACTGACTGCGATTGCGTGCGGATTGGTGCGAGTTTTCCGCAACGCACCCTGAGTCCGGATTGCTCGTGTGAGAGAGGCCTAAGGGCCCCATGTGAGTGCAGGACAATAGTCCCGCGGGCGGCCTGACGTGCACAGCATCATAGTAATCTATGATGCTTTCTGCTCCTGTGCCCACGATCTATGCCGCTCCGGGACATATGGCCCGCTCACAGACCGTATGTCTCAGAGCGCATACGGTCATGTGCAAGGGCCCTTAGGCTTCATTCAGACGTCCCCTTAGGGTCCATTCACACGTCCTGGAAATGTGTCCGCATCCGTTCCGCAATTTTGCGGAACGGGTGCAGACCCATTCATTTCCAATGGGGCCGCAAAAGATGCGGACGGCACACAGTGTGCCGTCCGCATCTGCGCTTCCTGTCCGCAGCCCCGCCAAAAAATAGAGCATGTCCTATTCTTGTCCACAGCCACAGACAAGAACAGGCATTTCTATTACAAAGCCGGCCACATTCGGTCCGCAAAATGCAGAACGCACATGGCCGGTGTCCGTGTTTTGCGGATCCGCAATTTGCCTAAGGGCTCATTCAGATAACTGTATATTTGTGTCCACATCTGTTCCAGAATTTTGCAGAACGGGTGTGGACCCATTCATTTCAATGGGGCCACAAAACACTGTGTGTTATCGGCATGTCCTATTCTTATCGGCAATTGCGAACAAGAATAGGCATTTCTATTATAGGGCTGGCCGTTCCATTCAGCAAAATGCACATGGCCAGTATCTGTGTTTTCCGGATCCACAATTTGTTTTATGATGCAGTCGTTCATATCTGATCACGTATGTACTGAGCCGTGAGTTCAATAGAAGAGATCCACAATCAGATATGAACTGACAGAATCATAAAACACTAAGATCCGTGTTTCGCGGCTGATCCCGGTCGTGTGCACGAGCCCTTAGGCCGACAATATTGCGGAATAGATGCAGCCCCATTCACCTCTATGGGAGCGGGGAGCTGCTGGATGGAGCTAGCTCCGTGCCGCGGCTCTGCTGAAAAATATGAAGCATGCACGGACAAGTATAGGCATTTTGAATGGGGCCGCCCAGCGTGTGTTCCGAGCGGTGCGGAACACACGCCGGGCGGCCCCCGTATTATTGGGAGTCCGTAATAATGCGGACCTGCAATAAAACGGTCGTGTGAATGGGGCCTAAGGGAGAGGCTTTTCCTTACAGTTCATTTATCAGACGTGAGCTTCCTTGTGATAGTGCTCAACCTATAAGTAAAGATTTATTCTCATAATATGATGGCGTATCACTAATGTATGAAATATTTATGATCAGTGGGTAAGCAACCTCTGGGACCTCAGCAATCCTGAGAATTAAAGGAGTATTCCAGTAGGTACAAGTTGTCCCCTTTCCTGTGAATAGGGTATGACTATCAGACTGGTGGGGGTCCTACTGCTGGGACCCCCACGATCATCAGAACGAGGGCTCTTTCACACGAGCGTGTCCCATGTACAGAATCGTAGTGACATACAGCTGTCGGTATGATTCTGTTACAGAAAGGTCAGGCAGAGGTGCACAGTATTATCAGTCATCATAACGCTGTCCAGACCACACAATCCCTCTATCATACGGAGCGTGATCCTCTAAAGGGACACATTTGTGTGAAAGAGCCCTTAAAGAATCACTGGCGTCCTAGAGGATGGACCTTGACAGATCATACAGTCCACTCAACCCCCCGCTATTAAAAGTGGAGATTACTACTGGGCAGTCTACGGTTATACTTATTAGCTGTGTTTTTCAGATATAGTTCCTGTTTTCACCTCTGACCAGGGGTGGTCAGTGAGCCTCATCATGATGCCTGGGGAGACCCACTCAAAGACGGCTGGCATTGCTTCAGAGGCAGCAGGGTCCTGCCAAAACTGTACATCTATGCAACAGGTATCTCGTACCACTCAACATATCGCTGTGTAAAACTACTATAGTGTAATACTTTCATGAACGGGGGTGTTTTCAGGGTTGGTTCCAGGAGGAAAGTAATTTCACCTATCCCAATTTTTGTTTCTTTTATAAATGAGACAGTCATGTGTTTTTTAAATTGTAGTGGATTTTTGAAGATCTTCCTTAGGAAAAAAAATGACAAACTGAAAAAAATTAAACATTTAAAATTTTGGGTTTTTTGGCTGAAAAAGTGTTTGTGCTGTGCAAAAAAACAAAAAACATAACTCGTGCAGGGGCATGTGACTACTGCAGCCAATCACTGGCTGCAGCAAGTATTTTTTTTTTTTAACGTATATGTTAAATGGGTGGCAAAATCGTGATCCCAGCCTTAGGTTAACAGGGATGAGGAATTTTTGCTTTCCTTGTGCAGATCACTAGTAACAATGATTTAAGAGACATGCGGAGGAGACTCAGATGCCAAGTACCATCTGCACAGGGAATCGATGTGACATCATTAACATCTGAAAGTCCTCTAGCAGCCATCCAAATGCAGATGTAGCAGGTTTTTCATTCAGGAACAATGCGCTTGTGACAGATATTCAGGGCTTGCTGGCAGAGAATGATTATTGGTTCCTGTTAAAGTGCAGCATCAGACTGTCAGTGTGACAGCATTGGCACAGTGGCATCAAGGGCACAGAGGCTAGCCAATAGAACAGTAATTCAGGTGAAGCAAATGGGAAGAAAAAAACTCTAATGTATCAAGATGGCACATTTATGTCTGCTTCGCTTTGAGGTGTGCCACATTTATTATATGGTATTTGTCGAATTCGGTACATCTTTACCTAACATTTTGGTCTAGAAATGTAAAGGTCCTTTTACACGGGCCGATTATCGGCCGAAAAATCGTTCCTAGGAACGCTAGTGCCGATAATAGGCCCGTGTAAAAGTGGCCCTAATCAGCCGACGAATGAGCAAAACGCTCGTTCGTCGGCTGATTGGATCTTTTGTAGAAACCAAAAGATCCAATCTGTCGGGCGCACATCGCCCTGTGTAAACAGGCGATGTGCGCCTGACAGTATGGAGCTTCCCGGCCGCACGAGCGATAAAGCGATCACTCGTGCGGCCCGGCGCTCGATTCGTCGGGCCGTGTAAAGGCTCCCTGCCCGAGCGCCGATATCGCTGATCGGCGCTCGGGCAGGGAGAATAATCGGCCCGTCTAAAAGGGCCTTTACTCCTGCAAACCCCCCCCCCCCCCCCCCCCCAATCCTCAGGATAGATAATTTAGCAGGAGAATGTAGATAAGGAAGCGTTCCTTCATGGCAATGACCTGCTCATCATTGAAGGAGACTTATATTTACATACAATCATCTCCTTCATAGTAGGAGGAGGAGTGATCGCTAATGCCATCGCTCATGATCCATACAGAATCATTGTTTTCTGGCAGCAGAGGCTGTGTAGACGCCACGGTCTGCTGGCGTTTCACTCATTCATCGGGTAATCGGTGGCACTTTTACACCGGCAGATAATCGTTATTAAGCTCTTCTATGAACATTTGTTAGCGGTTATCTCGCCCGTTCTCGGCAGCCTGTATTCTGATGATAAGCTCTTTACTCAGTGCTGGCTGTTTCCCCTCTATGGTTCTGTTATTTGAATCCCTTTGGCTCATATAGATGATTTAGTTCATTGTGGAGATGACTGGTCTTACATATGAGGTAACTGTTGGACAAACTCGCCGACAGCTCTCTTTCCAGATTGACCAGATTGCAAATGGCCACAGCACCTGATGGGATCCTTTAACTGTAAGGGCAATCCATCATGTAAATGGAAAAAATAGCGGAATCTGTGATGGCAGTTTCTACACTGATGTGAGCACATCATAAAGCTAAACCCTGTTTTATTCTTATCTGCTTTAACCTTTTTAATTCCAGAGTTTGAATGAGTATGTTGCGGCTCTGATTGCACTGAAGCAAAAAATAATAGATTCTGAGTAAGTACAAAACTCACATCTTTTATTTTATAAAAAATACTCCTTTTTATAAAGACTTGTCTCATATCCTTCTGTCAGCAAATGAATTCAATAGCCCAGATTCACTACAACTGTCTATTTTACCCTAATCCGAGTAAGGGAAGTAGTTGGTGTGATTTATGCACGCACCTTTTAATAAGCTTGGGGCCTTTTAACTTCCAGTATGGAAATGGGTCAGCAACCAGAAAATTCATACATTGTACGACTCAAAGTTGCATGTTATTGATGGAGTGCACTATTTCTGAAAGGGTAAATAACTTTTCGGTACGGATCTGAGCACAGAGACGTATTGTGTGCTCTTTTTGCTGCTGAGGGAGAAATAGAGATGGGCCTTCTATAGAGCCTGTCTCATGCTGCAAGGAGAGAGAGAGCGCGATGTGCACACACTTCTCTCCCCTTGTTTTAGAGATCATTGGCGTATCAGTATTCAGACCCCCATTGATCTAAACTTTTTATATGTCTATGACATAGCAGGACCCAGGGCTGTGGAGTCGGTAAGCCAAAGCCCCTGACTCAGACTCCTCAATTTCCCCTGACTCCGACTCCCTCATACATGGAGCATGTTTAAGTGATAACTTTAAACAAATTTGCATAAAATCAATAGTACAGATAAGTCATGACAAAAACAGTTTGTAATCTATCAGGCTTCTCTGGGTACAGCTCACTAAGGGCCTGATCAGAGGCGTAGCTAGAGGTTCAGCACATCAGGGGGCGAAACATACTTGAGTGGGCCCCCCACTTATTGGCTTCCCAAACGCATGTTTCCAACTTCACAGGCACATACTACTAGTTGTGGTTATAATACTGTATTAGCAAGATGACTATATAAACTGCTAGATCATCTATGCTGTTAAGTACAGTACAATAGACTTTCTACATCCCTACTCTAAATACTCTACCACATAATGCAGTGAAATATAGGATTAATAGGAGTAAAAAAGGGGACTCCTTTGTTAAAGGAAATCTGTCCCCAGCTTTTACATCACTAAACTAACAGTGCCCCCATCAGACCTCAGATCGGTTGAATGTGCCCCCATCAGACCTCAGATCGGTTGAATGTGCCCCCATCAGACCTCAGATCGGCTGAATGTGCCCCCATCAGACCTCAGATCGGTTGAATGTGCCCCCATCAGACCTCAGATCGGCTGAATGTGCCCCGCCCCCATCAGACCTCAGATCGGCTGAATGTGCCCCCATCAGACCTCAGATCGGCTGAATGTGCCCCCATCAGACCTCAGATCGGCTGAATGTGCCCCCATCAGACCTCAGATCGGCTGAATGTGCCCCCATCAGACCTCAGATCGGCTGAATGTGCCCCCATCAGACCTCAGATCGGCTGAATGTGCCCCCATCAGACCTCAGATCGGCTGAATGTGCCCCCATCAGACCTCAGATCGGCTGAATGTGCCCCATCAGACCTCAGATCGGCTGAATGTGCCCCCATCAGACCTCAGATCGGCTGAATGTGCCCCCATCAGACCTCAGAATGGAAGCGCTCACTTGTATTCGCCTGACTGTACTAAGGCCATCCCTGCTGGGCCCCCCCCAGAGGTATTGGGCCCGGAGCATCGCCTCCCCTGATTTCCCCCCCCCCCCTTTCCCAGTAGCTACGCCTCTGGGCCTGATGTATGAAAACTGTCTAGGTCTAAGACTTTTTTGTTGCCCATAGCAACCAATCAGAGCTCCCCTTTCATTGCTCCAGAGCACTATATGAAATGAAAGGGGAGCTCTGATTGGTTGCTATGGGCATCAAAGAAACACCTAGACAGTTTTCATACATAAGGCTCTAGGTGTTTTACATCAGCAGCAGATAGAAGCCATGAGAGCAGCTAACCTCTCCAAACATGAGCTCAGAGGAAACATAAAGCATACAGAGAGAACATGCACCGGACATAAAGGGCAGTACACAGTCATCTCAACTAAAAGCCTAAATCCTTAGTTTAGAAATAGAACAGACATTTATAGGACATTTCATCATTTTCACAAATTCTTATAAAAATATATTCAGCACTGAACTAAATGTACTAATTCATTATATATTTTAGGAGTCGGTCCATTTTATTCCGACTCCACCAAAATGGTGACCGACTCTGACTCCACAGCCCTGGCAGGACCTATCACTACTCCGGACATGTAATAACAATTCTGGAGCCTCTATTCTTATGTCTCTATGTTGTGCAATCCCTTTATTTCTACTAGACGTTATGAATGAATTGCCAGCAGTCTGCAGTAAGGTTACAGAGGGGATGTAACAAGTTGGATGTGTGCACAGTCTGAAAATGGCAGCACTGATTGGATAGTGAGTCTGTGCAGGTACACACCCCCAACTGGTTACCGTAATTTTCGCTTTATAAGACGCACCAGATGATAAGATGCACACCAGATTTTAGAGTAGGAAAATAAGGCCCTCCATGTCAGAACCCCATCAGACCTCAGATCAGCCCACTGTGCCCCCATATCAGCCCCCTCTACCGCATCAGACCTCAAATCAGCCCCCATATTAGACAAACGTGCCCCCATCAGTCCTCAGATCAGCCCCCTCTATCCCCATCAGACCTCAGATCAGCCCATAAGCCCCCATATTAAATGAATATGCCCCCATCAGACCTCAGATCAGCCCCCTCTATCCCCATCAGACCTCAGATCAGCCCACCCAGCCCATAAGGATAAAATAAAAACCTCTTACCTGTCCTGCGCCGCGGCTCTGCTCCGGGTCTGGCACTCCTCTGGCTTCTAAGGCCGGCGCTGCACTGTCACCGGACTGCGTGCAGCGTCAGGTCATAGTGCGCGCACTACGTCCTGACACTGTACGATGTCGGGACAGGACAGTGCAGAGCCGGCCCAGGAAGACAGAGGAGCACCAGACCCGGAGCAGAGCCGCCGCACAGGACAGGTAAGAGAAGTTTTTATTTTATTGTTGTGGGCTGATCTGGCACCTTATACATACAAGTGAGCGCTTCCATAATGGAAGCGCTCACTTGTATTCGCTTTATAAGACGGACCGCAATTTTCCCCCTACTTTTGGGGGGGGGGGGGGAGTGCGTCTTATAAAGCGAAAAATACGGCTTTCCTCTATACCCTTACTGCAGACTGCTAGCAATTCATTCATAACTTCTAGTTAGAGCTGGGCGATATGGCCAAAAAAAAAATTTTTTTTTTTTTTTGACGATTCACGATTTAAATCTCGATTTTCTTATGTTAGTGAAAATATAAAAAAATAAATAAAAAAAGCCTACTGTGCCCCCATCAGACCCCACATCGGCCCACTGTGCCCCCATCAGACCCCACATCGGCCCACTGTGCCCCCACATCGGCCCACTGTGCCCCCATCAGACCCCACATCGGCCCACTGTGCCCCCATCAGACTAATAAAAAAAATCTCTCTCACCTGTCCTCCGCTGCGGCTTCTCTCCACGTCCGGCACCCTTCTTCTTCTCCCGGCGCTGCACTGTCACCTGACTGCGTGCAGCGTCAGGTCAGAGTGCACGCACTATGTCCTGACGCTGTACGCGGTCAGGACAGTGCGGCGCAGACCCGGAAGAGAAGAGGACCGCTGGAGCGGAGCCGCGGCACAGGACAGGTGAGAGGTTTATTTTATTTTATATGTCGGTCGCCATTTTTTAGGAAAATCGAATTCACGATTTTCCTAAAAAATGAAATCGTGAGGCTTGCAATGGGCGAATTAATCGAATTAATTCGATTAATCGCCCAGCCCTACTTCTAGTAGAAATAATAAAGGGATGGCACAACATACAGACATAAGAATAGAGGCTCCAGAATTGTTATTACATGGGGAATACATGAATCTTTTAAAACAGGCATGTCAGGAGTGGTCCTCTTTAATGACCCTTTAAATGTGGGCCATTGAAGTTACTTTTGATGAATGTACCGATGTCTTATGGAGAGCAGTGATTGTATTTTTCTGCTGAAGACCATATTTCTTTCTGCTCACATTTGTGTCATGGTTTCACATACCACAATGAGGTACTGGATCTGTTCATGACCGACATCAACCTGCAAATGATGGAGTCTATTGACTTCTAAGGGGACCCATTGGGTTCTGCCAGGGTGCCATGTTACAGCATGGTAGGTACTCGCCATATCAGGGAATTTCTGTCTGTGTGTAGCGCTTTTCTGTAACAGTGGAATGAGCTTATTTCCCTTCACATTTAACATTTTCGATCATGTCTTTCAGCCAGCTGCTTGCGGAGTACCAGCAGAAATGTGATGATATCCTTTTTTTTGTAATGTGACTTTCAGTATAGAATAGGTTACATGTTATTTGTGATGCAAAAGTATATTGGGTTACAACGTGTGCTTCAGTGCATGTTGGTGAAATAATAATAATGTTTACTTGTATAGCTCCAGCATATTCTTCAACACTTCACAATTCAGGGGTTCGTGTACAGACAGTCATAAATAACATAGTAACAGACATGTCAACAAGAGGAATGAGGGCCCTGCTCGCAAGAGCTTACAATCTATGAGAAATCAGGATCATTGGGAATATTTTGAAAGTATGTTTGAATGTCTAGTTTTGTTTTGCACATAATGTAGCGGTCATGCTCTAATGGGAGTTTATAACAAATGTAAAAAGCGGCATACCAGTGGCACAGTATAATTCACATGATAAATGTTGGCATTGCACACTGGCTTAAATGGAATCTGTCACCAGTTTTATAGTGTCCTAACTAGGGCCATCATAAACTAGTGACAAGCTAGGTCATGTTCTTTAGACCTGGGCTACACTGTGACTTTTTGTAGCGAAACTGATTTTAACTGTTGGATGACTGCTGCAGTTCACAAGATTGCATTTAACTGAATGCATTCATTTGGACTACAGCTGTAATTAAATAGTTAAAATCAATCAGTCGCACTACAAAAAGTGTCAGTGTAGCCCAGGAATTAATTGCCATTTTGCCCAAATCTTTATTATATCTTTATTCATGATCCTCAGGATAGGTCATCAGTATCTGATTGGTGGGACTCCTGCTGATCAGCTGTTTGAGAAGGTACCGGCGCTCCTGTGAGCACTGCTGCCTTCTCGCTGCTTATCAAGCACAACGCCGTTCATTGTATAACAGCTGTGCTTGGTGTCTCGTTTAGCTCCATTCAAGTGAATGAGCCGCTCCAAGGCTACGAGACCGATGAACGTGTTGTCACGTGCCCTAGAAAAAGTAGATGACTACCCCTGCCTTCTCATAACAGCTGATTGGCGGGTGTCCATGGTGTCAGATGCCCCACCTATCAGATACAGATGAGCTATCCTGAGGATAGGTAATCATTAAAAAAATCTTGGGCAAACCCTTTTAAGTCCATCAGGGATGGACCCAAGCTACTCTGTGCACCCTTGTGTGCCCTTCTCCTACTTGACTGACAGAGCTAGGTTCCTGCACAGTCAACTCACTTGGTCCTGTCAATCAAGGAGGGAGAGAGGTTGACAGGATGCAGCAGGAGCAAGGGTGCACAGAGTGGTTTGGGCCGGCCTCCTTGGTGAACTTAATTGCTCATTTGCACGTGGATTAGTAAAAGTATTTTCTCTCCTCGCCTATGACAGCACCCCTGGAGAGACCGCCTCCTTCCTCAGGACAGGAAACAGACACCGGCATCACTTTAAAAGAGGGACCACCCCCCTCATCTCCAGTTCTGTTTCCTGTCCTAAGGGAACAGGGTACCGGTATCACCTGGAGTGCTGTGGGAGCTGCGAGGGCCCGGGCCTTTCTATGTGGTGGCTGGAGGGTTACCTCGGTGCGGCATAAGTCTCCTCAAGGAGCCGCTGCTGAGTCTGGGGGGTGCGCCTTCTCTCCTTCCAGTCTTCCAGGGGCAGAGGGGCTTCAGCTTCTCTGCTGCTGCGGCCTCTGCGGGCCGTGTTCCGTACGCCGGCCGCCGCGCGCGAGGACTTCCGGTGGCGGGGGAGATTATGCGTTCCAAACGCAGGAAGGGGCGGGGCCTACGGAGCGCGCGGATTTTAAATACCCAGCCAGCTTCCTGCTCAGGCCGGCGTGCCTTTGAGCAAAAGAATTCCTCCAGTGGCTTCTCCTTGCCTGAGATAATGGAGCAGACACAGCGCGCTGAGCCCACTGATACCACCAATGATCCGGTACCTGGTGGGGTAAGAGGGGCTCTCCCCCTGAACAGTGTTATGTGAAGAGCTTATGGGGGTAATTTGTGTTTGTATCCAGGTCCCTAAAGAATCCTCTAAGAAGACTTCTAGGACCAGAGAAAGGGGGTGTGCTGTATGTAAAAAGAGGCTTCCCTCTTCCTGGTCTAAGCCTTTATGTCAAGCCTGTGTCAGCAAGCTGGTGGAGGATGAGGCCCCCTCCATGATGGAGAATATCAGATTAATGATCCGAGAGGAGGTTAAGGAGTCGGTCAGTGGTTTGAAGAAGAATTACCCTAGTACTTCAGCTACGGTTGCTACCGCACCTTCTAGTGACAGTGATGTTCTGTCCGGCTTAGAAGAGGAAGGGGAGCGTCCGTCGTCTGAAGATTCCTCAGACTCGGAATCTGCGGGAAAACCGCTATTTTCCGCTGATAACATTAATTCCCTGGTCAAAGCGGTGCGTGTGACTATGGGACTGGATGAGCAGAGAGCTCCCCTTTCAGTGCAGGACTCAATGTTTGAGGGCCTGGGGCCGAGAAAAAAGAAAAATTTTAATGTGCACAAAAATGTACAGGCAGTAATTGCTAATGAGTGGAAGAAACCTGATAGGAAGTTCTACATCCCAGGATCTGTCAAGCGTAAATACCCGTTTGATGATGAAGTAACATCAGCCTGGGATAGAGCTCCTAAGTTAGACGCCCCAGTGGCAAAAATGTCTAAAAGAGGAGCTCTTCCTTTTGATGATATGGGTTCCTTAAAGGACCCGATGGATAGAAGGGCAGACGTTTATCTCAAGAAAAACTGGGAGGCCTCTGCAGGCGCTTTTAAGATCTTTGAAGGTGTGGCTAGAGGAGCTAGAGGCCCACATTAAGGGAGGCACCCCTAGGGATCAGCTGTTGGCATCCTTTCCAACTATATTTAATGCTGTGAATTTCTTATCTGATGCCTCTGCGGATTCCCTCAGGCTGTCTGCCAGGGCCTCCGCCCTTTCCAACTCCGCTAGAAGGGCTATTTGGCTTAAGGGTTGGAATGGAGATGTCGGGTCTAAGGCAAAATTATGTGCCATCCCGTGTGAAGGGGAATTCCTGTTTGGGCCCGTCCTGAGCGATTTGTTAGAGAAAGCGGCTGACAGGAAAAAGAGCTTTCCTCCTACCAGTCAGCAGGTCCCTAGAAGATCTTTTAGACCTAGATTTAATAAGGAGGGGTTCAGGTCTAGAGATAAATCCAGGCAATTCCCGGTAAATACCAAGAAGTCTAAGGGATTCCTTTTTTCCAGCTCAGAAGCCTCAAAAAAGCAGTCCCAATGACGCCAGGCCACCTGTTGGGGGTCGTCTGTCTCTGTTTCTACCTCAGTGGCAGAGGATCTCCAGCAGCAAATGGATTCTATCAGTCATAGGGGAGGGGCTAAAGCTGAGATTTCGTTCATCCCCGGGTCAGAGATTTGTGACCACAGACTTCAGAGGATCCCAAGAGAAGCAGTCTTCTCTTCTGTTGGAGTTAGATTCCCTTCTTCAAAAAAGAGTGCTGATAGAGGTCCCGGCCCAGGAAATAGGGGAGGGATTTTATTCAACTCTCTTCCTGGTAAAAAAGCCGAATGGCTCATTCCGTACCATAATAAACTTAAAATTGTTGAATCAATGTCTGGTGTACGAGAAGTTCCGTATGGAATCTGTCAGATCGACCCTAAATTACCTCCTGCCCAATTGTTTCATGGTATCGGTGGATCTCCGGGACGCTTATTATCACGTCCCCATTCATCCGGTTCATCAGAAATATCTAAGGGTTGCAGTTTATCAGGCACTTCCAGTTCAGGGCTCTTCCCTTTGGCCTGTCCCAGGCTCCCAGGGTATTTACAAAAGTCATTTCCGAAATGATGGCCCATATCAGGGAGAGGGATGTGGTCATTGTCCCTTACCTGGACGATTTTCTACTGGTGGCCCAGTCAGCCCAGGCTCTCCAGTCCAACATCATTTGGTTCAGGAAGGTCCTGGTGAGTTTGGGATGGGAGCTAAATCTGGAAAAGTCCTGCCTATCTCCTTCACGAAGGTGCAGATTCCTGGGAGTGGAGTTGGACTCGACTCTTCAGTCGTCCTTTCTTCCGATTCAAAAAAGATTGTTAATCAGGGACAGGGTCCAGAGTCTTATCTCCCTCGAAAGTGTCTCCATAAGAACAGCAATGTCTGTATTGGGACTTCTCACAGCGGCTATTCCGGGGGTAGAGTGGGCCCAGTACCATTCGAGGCCACTCCAGCTCCAGATATTGGAGGTTTGGGACAGGGGTCTCACTTCTCTAGACGGGGTGTTCACCCTCTCTCCTCAGACCGTTTCATCCCTGAGGTGGTGGTTGAATCTCCAAAATCTGGAGAGGGGAGTTCCCTGGTGCAGAAAGGATGTCATCTGTTTGACCACAGATGCCAGTCCAAGAGGGTGGGGAGCTCACCTGGGATCCTCCCTGTTTCAGGGTCTCTGGGATCCTCCCTCTCAGTCCCAGTCTCACAATTTCAGGGAGCTGAAAGCGGTTCTCATGGCCCTCTCCCAGTGTCTCCAGCTCATTCGGGGGAGAGATGTACGGATTTACTCCGACAATGTGACCACTGTAGCATTTATCAACAGGCAGGGGGGCACCAGGTCTCAGTCCTTAATGAGCCTAGCTCACAGCATTTTTCATCTAGCAGAGAGGTCCCTAGCTTCTCTCTCTGCAGTCCATTTAAAGGGGAAGGAAAATGTAAAGGCAGATTATCTAAGCCGTCACTGCCTTTTCCAGGGGGAATGGTCCCTGGATCAGGAGATATTTTCCCTCATAACATCCCGGTGGGGGGTACCTTCCATAGATCTATTCGCCACCAGACAGAATCGGAAGGTGAAGGGTTTCTTTTCCCTTTCCCCGCGGGATCTTCCGGTAGCGATAGATGCGTTTGCTCAATCCTGGAAGAAGGGACTTCTTTATGCCTTTCCCCCCCTAAAAATTCTGCCAAGGGTTCTAAAGAAGATTCAGGAGGACAGAGCACTAGTAATCGTGATTGCCCCCTTCTGGCCAAGAAGGGTCTGGTTTTCAGAGCTACGCAGAATGTCGATAGCTTCCCCTTGGGTTCTCCCGGAGAGGGTAGGTCTTCTCTCTCAGGGGCCGGTAGTCCATCCGGAAGTCTCCAACCTCCACTTGACTGCCTGGCTCTTGAGAGGAACATCTTAAAAAGTAAAGGTCTATCTGACGAGGTCATTTCTACGCTCTTATCTAGTCGCAAAAAGGTTACCTCTGATATCTATCTCAGAGTCTGGAAAGTCTTTTTCAGGTTCGCGGGTAGACCTGTTGATGTTTTGGCCCCCCTGACATTCCCTTGATTTTGAGTTTTTTGCAGGAGGGTTGGAAGAAAAAGCTTAGACCTAGCACTCTTAAAGTGCAGGTTTCTGCGTTAGGTGCCCTCTTTGAATATAAATTAGCAGGTCACCCCTGGATTAAAAGATTTATTTCCGCCATTTCAAAGATGTCTCCGATCTGTAGATCGAGGGTTCCTCCGTGGGACCTAAATGTGGTCTTGTCTGCACTCACAGAGGTTCCTTTCGAGCCTATAGAGGAAATCTCTATTAAGCTATTGTCCCTTAAACTTTCCTTTCTTCTGGCCATAACGTCTGCTAGAAGAGTCAGTGAGATCTCTGCTTTATCAATTGATCCCCCTTATTTGGTTGTTTCAGAAGATAGGGTGGTATTTTCTCCTGACCCTTCCTTTTTACCGAAGGTTTCCTCCAGATTCCATAGGTCACAAGAAATAGTCTTGCCCACTTTTTGTGCTTCACCAAAAAACGAAAAAGAAAGGAAGTTTCACTGCTTAGATGTCAGGAGATGTCTCTTACAATACCTTCAGACCACTTCCCCCTGGAGATCCTCATCGCATCTGTTGGTTCTGTTTCAGGGAACTAGGAGGGGTTCTTCAGCTACGACTCAGACGATAGCCAGGTGGATAAAACAGGCTATCTCCCTGGCTTATTCTTCCTGCGGTAAAATTCCTCCACAGGGGTTTGGGGCACACTCTACGAGAGCGGTTTCTGCTTCTTGGGCAGAGAGGGCCTCGGCTTCTCTGGAGCAAATTTGCAAAGCCGCCATTTGGAGTACCCCGCATACCTTTTTTTCGTCATTACAGACTGCAGCTACCTTCCAATGATGGGCTGGTTTTCGGCCGGAAGGTACTACAGGCGGTAGTCCCACCCTGACTTCTAGCCTAGTCTCCAGGGGTGCTGTCATAGGCGAGGAGAGAAAGTTTAGATTACTTACCGGTAATCGTTTTTCTTTGAGCCTATGACAGCACCCCGATGCATTCCCCCCAAAAAAAAAAAAAAAAAGTGCACTCTTTGAGATGGTGTTTAGATAGGTTTTGGATATATTGTTGGATATGAACACTGTTCCCTTAAGTTCTTGAAAAGGACTGGAGATGAGGGGGGTGGTCCCTCTTTTAAAGTGATGCCGGTGTCTGTTTCCTGTCCTGAGGAAGGAGGCGGTCTCTCCAGGGGTGCTGTCATAGGCTCAAAGAAAAAAGATTACCGGTAAGTAATCTAAACTTTTTCCGTTTCATCCTCCACGACGGCATACCGTGAGAGATGACCCTCCTCCAACCAGGTAGGAACAGAAAGTTTAAAAGTAGGCCCTCCTCCAGTTACCTTCAGTGTCTTCCTGTCCCTCCAGGTGGGGAGAGGCATCTCCCAGGTCATTTGCTTTGGGACAACTCGGGGAGCAGTGCTGGGTGGAGAAATGAATTGGAAAATCTGCTTTCCTGCATGAGACAGGTGGCAGCTTCAAACCCTATCTAGGGTACCTGGAGCTGTGTGGGCTGGAGTTCGTGCGCGCCCGACGCCTGTTATTTCCTGCTGGGCGCCATGCAGCGCCGGACACTCGTGGAGTCCCTCCGGCTGGATGTACGGGCCTCCCTCTTTCCATCCTGTCGAGGCTATGGTGAGGGATTCTCCTGCTGCGCGCTGGCTGCCTGAGCGCTCCGGTGTAGTTTCCTGCTATATATTGTAGCGTTTCCTTCTCCTCCCTGCCACAAGGATGTCTGATTTGGGAGTTGAGACCATGGAGACTCCAGTGGGCCCTTCTGCTGTGAGTTAAAGGGATATGCACCACTAAGTTTGTCTTGTATTAACTTGGTGTGTGGTTAACATTTGTGTCCCTATCTCTTGCTTTTCTCTTATCCTTATGAATGGGTATAGAGTGAGAGAGAGAGTTCTCAGAAATCTAGGACTTCTGTGAAAGTCAGGAAATGTGCTATTTGTTCCTCTAAACTATCAGAGTCCTCATCTAGTAAATTGTGCTCTAAGTGTACTAGCAATATTGCTAAAGGCATTGTTCCCTCTCTGAAGGATGAACTTAGGGAGGTGATAAAAAACAAAATGAAAACTGCACTGGAAGGTTTCTCGGTATCTGATCCCTCTCCTGGCTCTGGGAAAAGAAGGGAATCTAGAATGTGTCCTGATTCCTCTTCCTCGGGTTCTGAGTTAGAAGAGGATGAGTCATTTGATTCTGATGCCTCTTCGGATTCAGATTCTGAATTTAAGCATTTTGTTCTCAGCGGATGATACAAAGGAACTTATTAAAGCAGTCAGAACAACTATGGATCTTTCTGACGAAAAAATCCATCGTTCTTTTCATGACGAGATGTTTAGCAGTCTTGAACATAAAAAGAAAAGAGTTTTTCCAGTGCACAAAAATCTTCATGCTCTGATAAAACGTGAATGGAAGGTTCGTGATAGGAAGCTGTTTATTCCTAAAACGATTAAGCATAGACTTCCCTTTAGTGAGGAAGATGAGTCTTTATTAATGCAGTGTCCTAAGGTGGATGTTTATTTATCCAAGTTGGTAAAAGGTTCTAATTCGTTACCTTTTGAGGATGTGGGTTCTCTCAAGGACCCCTTGGATAAAAAAGTGGATGCTTGTCTTTGGAAATCTTGGGACGCTGCAGCTCTGTTTAAACCTAATCTAGCAGCCACATCAGTGTCTAGATCCTTAAAAAAATGGCTAGGCCAACTTGAGTCTCAATTAATTAATTTATTTAAAGGACTCTTTTCCATTACTGTTGAAAGCAGTGGACATAACTTCTGATGCCACGGCTGAGTCAGTCAGAATGTCTGCTAGATCCTCTGCCTTAACAGTTGCGGCTCGAAGGGCCTTATGGCTCAAATCTTTGTCAGGAGACTTATCGTCCAAGATGAAATTGTGTAGTATTCCCTTCAACGGGGAAATGTTATTTGGACAGGATCTTGAAATAATTCTAGAAAAAGCGGCAGATACAAAAAAATGTTTTCCTTCTGGCAAGAGAAAATATCCTTTTCGTAAATACAGAAGAGGACATTTTTTTCAGTCCAAAAAAACGGAAAAGAACAAGATTCCCAGATCGGGGAAAAATAGAGGGTTTCTGTTTAATACCAAACCACCAGAACCAGCTAAACAATGACGCCAGAGGGACTGTGGGGGGGAGATTAAAGCTTTTCGCAGGAGAGTGGGAAAAAATTACTATAAACCCCTGGGTGTTAGACATTGTAAAATCAGGGTTCAAAATTTCCTTCTGCCTTTCCCCTCCACAAAATGTGTTCATAAGTACTCCTGTCCAAAAATCCGTTTTCCTTCAAAGTGAGCTGGAGAAGGGTATCAAGGAACTTCTAAGTATGGAGGTCATCATACCAGTACCTCAAGAGCAGAGAGGTTACGGTTACTACTCCACAGTTTTTCTTGTGAAAAAACCAAGTGGAAAGTTCTGGCTCATTCTAAATAAAAAAAAAACTGAACAAGTTCATAAAACATCAGAAGTTCAAAATGGAGACCATTTCCTTGACGTTAAATCTTCTAAAAAAGGGGGACTTTATGGCATCCCTGGATTTAAGAGATGCCTACTATCACATCCCAATTTGCCTAGCAGACCAGAAATACCTAAGGTTGGCGGTATTTCTGAAGGGGATTCTTTATCATTTTCAATTTCAAGTTCTCCCCTTCGGAATTACGTCTGCCCCTCGAGTATTTACCAAGGTCATGGTAGAGCTGGTAGCGCACTTAAGGAGACAAAATGTCATAATCGTTCCGTATCTGGACGACCTACTGATAGTGGGAAGTTCGGCAGCTCAGCTAGACCAGAACCTTTTTGTCTCCTGCCAACTCCTGTATCGTCTGGGTTTGTTAATAAATTGGGAGAAATCTAATCCTGTGTCCCCCCGTCCCCCCCCCCCCCCCCCCAGCAAGTAAAATTCCTAGGTGTGACGCTGGATTCAGTCAGACAAAAAAACCTTTCTTCCATCCCAAAAGATAGACCTTAACATCAAAAATTTGTAATTTTTCAGGTCCTCTCTTCCTGTCCGGTCAGGGACGCGATGTCGCTTCTGGGGTCTCTGACAGCGTGCATTCCTGCTGTCAGATGGGCTCAGTTTCACACGTGAGTCTTTCAGGATTGGCTTCTAAGAAGTTGGGACAGGGATCAAAATTCCCTAGATTTAGTCATTTCCATTCCCAGTCAGATAAAAAACTCCCTAGACTGTTGGTTCTCCCGAAGGGAGTTCCATGGGTAGTCAAAGATTTGATAATTGTGACTACAGACGCAAGTCTTTGGGGCTGGGGAGCTCACTGCCTTCAGTTTTCTGTTCAAGGTCAGTGGCCTCCCCTGCTAAACAAATTATCTTCAAATCAGAGAGAGCTCTGGGCTGTCTGGGAGTGACTAAAAAGTTGGTTGAGTCTGCTGTCGGGCAAGGATGTTCAGATAAGATCAAACAACACCTCGGTAGTGGCGTATATAAATTGTCAAGGAGGAACAAGAAGCGAATCTTTAAACCAAATCTCAGGAAAAAAATTTTTTGGGGGGGCAGAAACGCATTTAAGATCTCTCTCTGCGGTTCATCTAAAAGGCTTGTTGAACTTGAGGGCAAACTTTCTAAGCTGGGTTCAGCTTCTTTCAGTGGAGTGTTGTCTTCACAGGGACGTGTTCCTTCAGATCTGCAAGAGGGTGGGGTCTCTTCAGATACACCTTTTTTGCAAATCGCCTAAATACAAAACTTCCAGTTTTCTTCCCCTGGATCCAAGGGACGGGAATGCTGGAGTAGATGCTCTCTCGCAGACTTGGAACTTCTCCCTGGGCAATGCCTCCCCCCCCCCCCCCCCCCCCCCCCCCTTCTTCTTATACCAAAAGTTTTGAGGAAGCTTCGAGAAGACAAAGCGCGAATAATTCTGATTGCTCCCATTTGGCCCAAAAAAGCATGGTTTCCGTTTCTAAAGATTTTATCTGTGAGCAGTCCTTGGGTTCTTCCCTGGCGAGACGATCTTCTGAGTCAGGGTCCAGTGTTTCACCCATTTGTTCTCAAATTTACACCTTGTAGCCTGGAATCTGAAAGGCTAATACTTAGATCTAAGGGCCTCTCGGATTCCGTAATTAAAACTGAGGGCTAGCAGAAAAGAGGTTACTTCTTAAATCTATGCTAAAGTTTGGAAGTGTTATTTTAACTGGTGCTCTGAGTCTAAAATAGCTCCATCTTCTTCCATTCAAAATGTGCTGGGTCTTCTGCAAGCAAGGTTTGCTAAAGGTCTTCGTCCAAATACCTTGCGGGTTCATATTGCAGCTTTGAGTTCAGTTTTTGATTTTAAAATTGCCGATCATCCGTGGGTTATAAGATTTCTCCGAGGGGCTGACAGGCTTCGTCCAACATTGAGACCCATTGTACCTCCATGGGACTTAAATATTGTTCTTTCGGGTCTTTCTGAGCCCCCGTTTGAACCTCTGTCTCAATCTTCTATTAGGTTAATTACGCTGAAGACTGTATTTCTTGTTGCCATCACCTCAGCCCGTAGGGTAGGAGAAATACAGGCCCTTAAAATTACTGAACCTTTTTGCAGATTTTTTCTGGATAAGATTGTGTTCTGTTTTGATACATCCTTCCTAAGGTGGTATCAAAATTTCATAGGCAGGAGGAGATCGTCATTCCCTCTTTTTGTGACAATCCTAAAACACCTGGAGAGTGTAAGTTTCATTCTCTAGATGTCAGATGTGCTGTTCCTCAATATTTAGAGCCTACTAAACAGTTTAGAAGATCAGATTTCCTTTTTGTACAATTTCTTGGAGCTAACAAGGGAATGAAGGCTTCTAAGGGATCCATTTCCAGATGGGTCAGATTGGCTATTTCTGAGTCTTACAAGATATTAGGAAAGATTCCACCGAAGTCTCTTAGAGCCCATTCTACCAGGACTGTGGCTGCTTCTTGGGCGGAGAAGGTGGATGCTTCGGTGGAACAAATTTGCAGAGCAGCCACTTGGACATCTCCACATACTTTTACAAAACATTAGAGTTGATGTTAATGCAGGGCAGGACTTGGCTTTTGGCCGGAAAGTGCTACAGGCTGTTGTCCCTCCCTAGTTCTTTATCTGTTATATCTCACGGTATGCCGTCGTGGAGGATGAAATGGAAAAACTGGATTACTTACCAGTAATTTCCTTTTCATGAATCCTCCACGAAGGCAGGGGATTTCCCTCCCTAAGAAGAAAAAAAGAGAGAATTTATTATTGATAGTATCATTTTAGATTAATGGAGAGTATATGAAGTTAATATACTCTTTCTTCCATCGCAAAGTTTCTTTAGTTTTTCTTTATCACATACTATTAAGTGTTGGTTGTGGTATGTATGAGAATGCTCTCTAGGTTTCGGTCCAGAAAGACACTGAAGGTAACTGGAGGAGGGCCTACTTTTAAACTTCCTGTCCCTACCTGGTTGGAGGAGGGTCATCTCTCATGGTATGCCGTCATGGAGGATTTATGAAAAGGAAATTACCGGTAAGTATTCCAGTTTTTCTTCAAAATAAAGTTGCAAATTTCTAAGTAAAATGTATTAATACGTTCACGTGAGCTAGCCCTACAGGGCTTTGTGTCTGGTGTAACCACTTCACTTCCTGACAGACTCCTTTTTAATGTAACAATTTCTTATGATTCCCCCATATAAAAAAACATTTCGTTGTATAGGTACTCCAGGACTAGTTCTTGATCTGAGGCCCCACCAACCAGAACATGATCATGCTAGTGCTTCCCTAGTGGTCTACATACATGCTAGTATTAAAACGTATTGCTTATTTTATATTTCACTTGTGTCCTGAACTCAGTATAACATACAGTAATACATTGAATGGCGCACCAGTCGAGCATGCACACTACTCTTGGCTGTTTTCGTCTCTCTAGAGGTTGAAATGAGCTGCAACTCAGATGCCAACCACCACTTCAGTTTTTAGATGTATGTTTTAAGTAGGTGGCGTTATCTTGTAGATCCAAAAACAATTTTGCATGCCTTGTTGATTTGGAAAGATGTTTTTTTTGTTTTTTTTAAACGTCTTAGTATTTACCTTAACTAGAAAATACATCTTCAATATGCTGAAAGGTAAATGATTTTCTTTATCTACTTGTGGAGAATATACAACTAGTGTGTTTTAAGTGCCTTATTTCCATTTTATAAATGACGGGGGAATTTAAATCATGGGGGTACTATTTGTAGTCAGTTTTGCTCGAGTCTGTGTTTGCGTACTTTGTACCAAATCTATCAAACGTCACATGTTTGATAAATTTGTTGCATCTTTAAACCTAACACTTTTACCTACTGGAGTGAGATTGTGACTTTTTTTGCAATTTTATAAAAAAGTTGCTGTGATAAATCTGTAGTGAAGCAAATTAACATAGCTAACCTTGCCCACTTTCCCATCCACTTTTCAAAACTGGATTGAGTGTTTTAATGCAGAAAAGTTGCAGAATGTTTGATCAAGTGACCAAAACGTCACGAAAGCCCTTTTGTATGAATTGTGGAGTACATGGAGTCATAAATTCCCACCTACGTCTTTACAGTTCTGCTTCCTAAATTTCCCCTTAAATGTATGAAGGTGCAAATAGAGGAGGAAAAAAGTGAATGGGTGATCACCGTTTCCAGTTTGTCCCCATATACAGTACAGACCAAAAGTTTGGACACACCTTCTCATTCAAAGAGTTTTCTGTATTTTCATGACTGAAAATTGTAGATTCACACTGAAGGCATCAAAACTGTGAATTAACACATGTGGAATTATATACTTAACAAAGAAGTGTGAAACAACTGAAAATGTCTTATATTCTAGGTTCTTCAAAGTAACCACCTTTTGCTTTGATTACTGCTTTGCACACTCTTGGCATTCTCTTGATGAGCTTCAAGAGGTAGTCACCTGAAATGGTATTCCAACAGTCTTGAAGGAGTTCCTAGAGATGCTTAGCACTTGTTGGCCCTTTTGCCTTCACTCTGCGGTCCAGCTCACCCCAAACCATCTCGATTGGGTTCAGGTGTGGTGACTGTGGAGGCCAGGTCATCTGGCCTAGTACCCCATCACTCTCCTTCTTGGTCAAATAGCTCTTACACAGCCTGGAGGTATGTTTAAGGTCATTGTCCTGTTGAAAAATAAATGATGGTCCAACTAAACGCAAACCGGATAGAATAGCATGCCGCTGCAAGATGCTGTGGTAGCCATGCTGGTTCAGTATGCCTTCAATTTTGAATAAATCCCCAACAGTGTCACCAGCAAAGCACCCCCACACCATCACACCTCCTCCTCCATGCCTTACGGTGGGAACCAGGCATGTAGAGTCCATCCGTTCACCTTTTCTGCGTCGCACAAAGACACGGTGGTTGGAACCAAATATCTCAAATTTGGATTCATCAGACCAAAGCCCAGATTTCCACTGGTCTAATGTTCATTCCTTGTGTTCTTTAGCCCAAACAAGTCTCTTCTGCTTGTTGCCTGTCCTTAGCAGTGGTTTCCTAGCAGCTATTTTACCATGAAGGCCTGCTGCACACAGTCTCCTCTTAACAGTTGTTGTAGAGATGTGTCTGCTGCTAGAACTCTGTGTGACATTAACCTGGTCTCTAATATGAGCTGCTGTTAACCTGCGATTTCTGAGGCTGGTGACTTGGATGAACTTATCCTCCGCAGCAGAGGTGATTCTTGGTCTTCCTTTCCTGGGACGGTCCTCATGTGAGACAGTTTCTTTGTAGAGCTTGATGGTTTTTGCGACTGCACTTGGGGACACTTTCAAAGTTTTCCCAATTTTTCAGACTGACTGACCTTCATAACTGCTTTTTTTCTTGCCATAATACAAATTTTAACAGTCTATTCACTAGGACTATCAGCTGTGTATCCACCTGACTTCTGCCCAACACAACTCGTGGTCTCAACCCCATTTATAAGGCAAGAAATCCCACTTATTAAACCTGACAGGGCACACCTGTGAAGTGAAAACCATTTCAGGTGACTACCTCTGGAAGCTCATCAAGAGAATGCCAAGAGTGTGCAAAGCAGTAATCAAAGCAAAAGGTGGCTACTTTGAAGAACCTAGAATATAAGACACATGTTCAGTTGTTTTCACACAAGTATATAATTCCACATGTGTTAATTCATAGTTTTGATGCCTTCAGTGTGAATCTACAATTTTCATAGTCATGAAAATACAGAAAACGCTTTGAATGCGAAGGCGTCCAAACTTTTGGTCTGTACTGTATATAGCGCCAAACTCTTTTGACAAAGAAGGTAGGTTCACAGGTGTTGCTATCCGTGGAAGGTTATATTCATTGGAATCTTATATATATTCATCCCAACACAGATAGTATAAGTGATGGTAGAGACAGTCAAAGCCGGTAATATTAATATTATTATAATAAAGGATATTGATAAGAAGCTATCGCTCATTGGGCTGCCATCAATTATCCATCAATCTACAGGCGATTCTGGCTGGGGGGGGTGATTCTGGATCTGCAGGTGTCTTGAGTTTTTCCTGCAGACCATCCCCCAGTTAAGAGAATAATATTACTGATGCATTGCTTTTATCATATATATTACAAGTATACTATTGCAAAATTATTACCGGCTTTGACTGTCTCTACCATCAATTATACTATCTGTGGGGGGATGAATATATATTAGATTCCAATGAATATAACCTTCCACGAATAGTAACACCTGTGAACCTACCTTCTTTGTCAAAAGAGTTTGGTGCTATATATGAGCATAAATTGGAAACTGTGATCACCCATTCACTTTTTTCTTCCTCTATTTGCACCTTCGTCTACACGTAGAGTATTTTTCCACGTACGTACCCCATTAGCAGCCGTTCTCTACTCCTGGCACTATATCAATTCCACCATTAGAACTTCTCACTCCACTGGCGCCCCTAGTTCTTCTTATCTTTTGGAAGATGACTTCCTCAAGATTGGATTAACCCTCGTTTAAAGGGAGTCTGTCACCTCATTTTCACCTATATAACTAACAGCAGTGCCCCACAGAAGATTGCAGACACATCCCAAACATACCTGTGTGCACTGTGTGTCTGTATTACATGTCCAGGAAAAGCACTTTTATTCTGCAGGAAAACGGCTTCCAAGTGCCCGGCTGAAAGTGAAACTAAAAACAGCTTTCTCTCCCAACTCGATTTCTAACAGCTATATCTTCTGATATACTGGATATAATGCTGTGATTATGGTATCATTTTAAAGATTGGAATGTCAGTGTTCAAAGAAGGTCAGAACCATTGTTCTATCTGCTACTAATCCCAAAATATGAGCGGCTAAAGCAGCCCTCCCTCTTCAGTCTGGTTTGCAGCAGCAGCAGAGCCGGGCACTTGGGAGCTGTTTTCCTGCAGAATAAAAGTGCTTTTTCTTGACATGTAATACAGACACACAGTGCACATAGGTATGTCTGGGATATGTATGCAATCTTCTGTGGGGCACTGCTGTTATATAGGTGAAAATGAGGTGACAGACTCCCTTTAATTTGCTTTTTTTTTTTTTTTTTTTTTTGTATATACCCTTAAATGTATGTCAACTATTGAAACCCATTTTACAGTCATATAAAATGAACCTTCTTACCAAGTTAAATGACTTTATGAATGCCTTGCAGTATTCTGTTACATAGTGTGGTTGAAAGGCATACATCTGTCACAACACCCATCCTATTAGTTTCTATTCTAGCCCAATGCTTTATTGTAATTAAACCTGCTCACCACTGCAATTCCTGCAGAGCAGAGAAGGCAGCACTTAAACGAGTGCTGCCATCTCTTCACACTTCAGATCGGCGGGGGTCTGACGCCCAGAACCCCCGCCGATCTGAGTACAGGAATCAATGGTACAAAGAGGACTACCCCTTTTAAAGGGGTATTCTCATCTTAGACAATGGGGGCATATCGCTAGGATATGCCCCCATTGTCTTATAGGTGCGGGTCCCACCGCTGGGACCCGCACCTATAGCCAGAACGGAGCGGGGAGCGCTGCGCCTGGAGGATTCCAGGTTTCCGGGGGTCCGGCCACCACCAGACGCAGCTCCCCGCGCCGCTCATAGGAATGAATGGGAGCCGGGCCGTGCATGCGCGGTCGGCTCCCATTCATTTCTATGGAGCCGACGGAAGTAGCCGAGCCAGCGCTCGGCTATTTTCGGCGGCCCCATAGAAATGAATGGAGGGTGGCTGCGCATGCGCAGTGCGCCCTCATTCAGTTCGGGGGCTCCGTTCTCGATATAGGTGCGGGTCCCAGCGGTGGGACCCGCACCTATAAGACAATGGGGGCATATCCTAGCGATATGCCCCCATTGTCTAAAATGAGAATAACCCTTTAACTGCATTACAGGATCTGTGGCTAAGTAAACTGCTTGAAAATCAGTCGTCTTGACTGTTTTCAATAATCAACACAATTGTAAATCTGGCTTTTTGGAAATCATAGCTGTATAGATCTGTAAAATGTTAAGTCAGGTGCTAATAGTTCAGACTTCAAGGCATTACAACTCTGAAGCAGGTAGTATGAATCCTTGGACATACACTCATTACATATATTGTGGTGTTCATCAGAATTCCCCTCCAGTAATTTTATTTAGTACTTTCTGACATAATTTAGTTTCCTATAGCATAACACTGGGTGCATTTAGATGGTATTTTATCCATGGATACATTTATTACTTTAATTTCTCTTTTCGTTTCCTTTTTTTTTTTTTTTTTTTTTTTATATAAATCCTTCAAATTTATAATATTTCAGGGAGAATGAAACGCTACGATGTCAACTGGAACAAATGTTGCAGAAAGTATCTTCTCAGGCTCAACATGAAGAGGAGCTAGAATCTCTGAAAGCCGAACTGGAAGAGAAGACGGTAGTTGTGTTTTATGATTTATTCTATTAAGAGAAAAAATATTACATTAAGATTGGAAAAATATTTTTGCTAGTAGTAGTATGGGGTGGCTTCATTACTTCTCCAGATATAGGTAATGTAACACTAGCAGAGGCTTGACATGCAGAGAAGATTTGATGTGTGGTAAATGAAGTTTGTGGAGACTAGCGTTCTCTGTAAAGTCCTGGAATTTAAACTGCTTAAAGGGATTTTGCAGAACTACTGAATATACAAAGTGACATGTAAACACTAAACTATTATAGGACTGTAGTAATGTATGGTAATACAATGAGGAGCAGTACCTGATTGAACAGGAATGAAAGATGGCACTGACTCTATAACTTAACTTGGACCTGTATACCCTATTGTCATATACAGTGCTCTTGCCCTAAAAAGGGCTACCCCTGTGCAGGAACATATCCCAATTACACCCTCCAAAATGCCTAACCTCCTGTCCAGGGTTGTTAACCAGATAATTCTCTACCCATCTCAGTTTGCTTTTATTTTCTGCTTGATTATTTTTAATGGTGTATTATCCTACTAGATATCTATATTAGATAAATCAATCATTTATTCATTCTTTTGGTGCCTATGACAGATGTTACTATGAAGCATTCATTCATGTCACTGGTTGGTTTTAACTGTGTTTCATTTATGGTCATTAAGACATTAGGTATGTGTCTAAAGGTTGCAAATGTTTCAAAACTATTGTTTAAGAGCTAAAAACCCAGTGTCAGTAAGGTCCCTTTCACACAAGTTTTCTGCGCGGGTGCGATGCATGACGTGAACGCATAGCACCCACACTGACTCCTGACCCATTCATTTCAATGGATCTGTGTACATGAGCGGGTTTTGTTTTTTTTCACTCATCAGTTCTGCATTGCGCGAAAATCGCGGCATGTTCTATATTCTGCGTTTTTCACGCAGCCCTGGCTCCATAGAAGTGAATGGGGCTTCAGTGAAAAACGCATTGCATCCTGAAGCACGTGCAGATGCAATGTTTTTCACTGATGGTTGCTAAGAGATGTTGTTTGTAAACCTTCAGTTTTTTTATCACGTGCGTGAAAAACGCATCAAAATGCATTGCGCCCGCACAGAAAAAACTGAACGCGATCGCAGACAAAATTGACTGAACTTGCTTGCAAAATGGTGAAAGTTTCCCTGAACGCATTCGGACCTAATCCATCACGCTCGGGTGAAAGGGGCTTAAGTGATTCTCATAATGCAAGTTGTATGGAATAACCATGTCAATTTATCTGCTGGAATTTTCCTAACATCTCAGCTAAACTCATATCTTAAATAAAAGCAGAAGAGCAAAGTATGATATGATAAACTTATTCAAAATGTAATGTTTTCTTTGTAGTCAACTCTCAAGATCTACCAGCAAACTCAAATGGAGTACATCACAGTGAAGGAAGAGTGTGAAAAGAGTGTTATCGCGTACGTATTTGTCAGTGTTTGTATAGGCCAGAAAATACAGTGATGGTTACAATAATATACGTTATGTACAGAATTACATTTTTCCTGGTAACTGTAACCATTGGTTACACTGATCCTAACTTACAGGGCTGAGAAGTCAATCAGTATAGAAATATTCCGACTCCAGCTTAAAAAGAATATTATCTGTTATTGTGTAAAAATTTTCCTATAAACTTGGAAAAGTTTAGAAATGTTAATAATACATATATTTTATGTTTTATCAATCTAAGGCTTATTTATCAAAATATAGCAGGGGGTTCTAGTATCTTCATGCTGCTCCAAGACCCTTAGTTACAGTGCCGTAAACTGTGCTGCACATGCTCAGTAGTGAAGACCTGAGGAGGAAGTTCACTAGTGGGCATGCCTGCAGTCATCTCAGAACTGCTAGACAGTACAGCAAAAGAGCATTAAAGGTGTTGTTCGGGAATTAGTAATCTTTCACAGGGGTCTGCAGCCTGCCTCTGCTATGGAATCATACTTGCCAGCTCCTGTGTATACATTTTCTGACATGGGTATGATCATCGGCTCCTCTGTAGCCAATAACTGGCTTCAGCAGTGCTGTGTCTCTTGTGCACATGTCACCACTGAAGCTAGTCATTGGCTGCAGCAGAGCAGGTGATCATGCCCATGAGAAAGAGGAAGCAAACAAGCATTGGACTGGAAGATAAACACATGGGAGCTAGTGTGCAGGACTAGAATTGCAGTTAGCAGATATGGATCTTTCCATAGCAGAGGCAGGCTGTGGACACTTGTAAAAAGTTTTTTATTCCGAGACAGCCCTTTTATGGCAAGCACTGAATATAGCCGCTACGCATTTATGAATTAGAGCATGATAAAATATGGCATTCTGAGTCAGAACTTTGTTCTACCGATACCACAGCACTTCACATATAACATATAACTGTCTAAAAACTTAAAATATTATTAATTTATACTATGCATTGTATCACAATGTCTGAAAAGGTACAGGAGGGGGTGTATGTTGCCTGGCATGCTTAGATTGATGAGATAAAATAAGTCAGGAAATCTGGGTTGCCTCAACAAAGTTGAGTTTGATGGGGCTTGTATGTAAATTTGGTTTAAAGGCCTGGATGTGTTTGTGGAATGGCAGATAGGTTTGGTAGTGGGACTTGCCATTCCCTTCCCACTCCAGTACACCTATTTGCCCTAGCCAGGGGTGACCCAGGAGCGCCTGCTGGGCTCATTAATAGGGGAATAAATACAGAGCTGAAAGGCTCAGTCAGAGTCTGGAAGCTGCATAGCATGCTTGCTGTGATAAGCCTAATCTCCTGTTTATGCTGAAGTGCTAGGAGAGGGAACTATCTTGTGCTATAACATAGTGCCTGCAGATTGTACTGCATTTTGTGGTGATATGTTTTCTTTAAAGGTATCATCTCACCTTCATGCTGTCCTCTCTAAGGGCAGCATAAAGTAGTGACAGACCCACTGGGACCCGCAGTCTGTCACCTGCTAAAGAAACACTGATGCTGATCACTTACAATTTAATGCTGGCAGAGCGCACCGGAGAAGACGCTCACGTTGACAGCAATAGTGACTGCAAGTCATGAGTTGACCTTCTGTCCACCCTCCAGCTGATGACTGACAGTGGGTTTTTTTTCCTCCTTAACCCCTTCATCCCGGAAGGTTTTTTGTTTTTGCGTTTTGTTTTGCACATCCTGCCTTCACAGAGCCATAACTTTTTTTTTTTTTTTTTCTGTTCAGATATCTGTATGAGGGCTTGTTTTTTGCGGGACAAGTACTTTCCAACGCCACCATTTAATATTGCATATGATGTAGTGGGAAGCAAGAAAAAAAATTCCAAATGGGAATTTAAAAACTCAAGAAAAACTAAACATATAAGATATCGCCGGATTTGTACTGACCTGTAGAATGAAAGTAACTGGTCAGTTTTATTGCACATCGAACGTCGTAAATAAAAAAAAAAAAAAAAAAAAAAACGCCTAAAAACTGTGGCGGAATTTTTTTTTTTTCATCAACATATTTGACCCCTATAACTTTTTGGAATTTGTTTACGGGGCTGTATGAGGGCTCATTTTTTGTGGGGAGATCTGAACTTTTTTATTGATACCTTTCTGGGGTGTGACTTTTTGATCACTTTTTATTTATTTTTTTTTTAGAAAATTAAGCGACCAAAAACGGCGAATCAGCCATTTTGATGCTTTTTTCTGTTTCACGGTTTGCCGTAATGGGGGAAAAATTTATACTGTGTGCGTTTTCATACATGGCGATACCCATGATGTGGTTTTTTTTGTTATTTTATTTTTATTTTGGGGAAAGGGGGGTGATTGAATTTTTATGGTTTTTATTACTTTTTAATTTTTAAAAACTTTATTTTACACTTTTTTTTCCAATCATTAGATTGCTATTCTCATAGACTCAAATGCACTTGCATTTGAGTCTATGATGATTTTACTACTTTCCTATGGAGCTCTATCACAGGCAAGGACTCCATAGGAAATACTATGCAGCAGCCTCCTGTCATTCACAAAGACAGGGGCTGCTGCAGACACGCTCTGGCTCCTCCAATTGCCATACGGTGTTTCACACGCTCAGATGCCGTGGTCAGGATTGACCACGGCATCTGAGGGGTTAAATGTCCACTATCGGCATTACTTCCAGTTGCGGACATCAGCCGCTGGTGTTTGCTATAGGAGACAGCAGGCTACCTGTGGCTTTGGCGCCTGCCTGCTCAGGAGCGAGCACCATCTTTAAAGACCCACCCAGTGCCCTACTATTACGGCGCTGGGCGCGAAGGGGTTAAGAGAAAACGGAAAATCGCCAATGGATGGTTGGGAGAAGGTCAACTCACAAAGTCAGACTGTTCTCTAGTGTTGCGATCTTTTTCTCCAGCTTTTGCTGCTAGCATTAAAGGAGTTGTGCAGTGCAAAGATATTGCTGACCTATCCTCAGAATAGGTCATTAATATCAGATTGATAAAGGTCCGACTCCATGCACCCCCACTGATCAGCTGTTTGAAGGGGTAGTGGCACTTGTGTGGTGTTCAAATTAAAAAAAAAAAAAAAAAATCACACTCGCCTGCTCGCTGCTGCTGTTACGGCTCCCTGGCTCTGTTCAGTGATCTTTCAGTCACTGGCCTGTAACCAACCAAACTGGATAATATGTACCACAGAGGTGTCCTCAAGTGGCCTATGATCCAGCAGTTACGTGCCTCTTGGATACACGTCACCGCTAAGGTCAGTCACTGGCTACAGTGGTGCATGTGACCTCATGGGCTTGCTATATGGATGCAGGGATACGTAACAGAGCAGTGGGGTGCAGGCAAGCTGCTGGGGACAGTAACAAAAAAACACAGAAGGCTGGAAAATTCTTTTAAGCTCCAATTTCTTGTTCCCCTTAATTTATTAATTGAACTTCGTTTAGGAAGAAGAAATTGGAAGCAAAGTTGAAGAAAATGGAAGGTAAAGTTATGTTTCATTTATACAATAATATGGGATCTTTATGGCATAAAACCATTCCAAATTCGAGAAGTTATCTAGTATTTATCTGACAATCAACGTACCTAGGTCACATTGAGGGCTTTTACGCCACTGTTGTCATCCAACTTCCTTTTTGAGAAGCTACAATCTGGCTTCCGACCTAGTTATTCCACTGAAACTGCCCTAACTACAGACACTAATCTGGTAACTACCCATGGTAAAAGTCATTACTCAGTACTCCTGCTTCTAGACCTGTCGGTATCCTTTAACACAGTCAACCACTCCCTTCTTATACAAACACTCTCACCCCTCGGGATCAGAACTTTGCCTCTCTGGCACCTTCTCATATCTCACCAGCTGAACATTCAGTGTCTGCCACATGCCACCTACTTTTCCCCAGTTTTTCCATCCATGTCTTAGATGCAGCTGTCTATAGCTATCGGTAGCATCCATGGGTTAACAGAGGGAGGAGGCTCCCTCTCTCCCCCTTCGACACGTTAGATTTGAAAAAAAAGGCTTGGCCGTTAAGACCAAAACTGTCTGCAGAGGCAAAGGGTTAATTTAATTTTTGATGTAGTGTATCACAAGCGATTTCAAGCCACTTTGAAATTGATTTCATTACCTTAATTTGCCTCCATCAGTCTTTTTGCAGTCCCAGACAGCCAGCCCAATCTGTAGATCTGTTTGTAGGTATAAGCTGTCTTGTCACTGAAGAATGCATTTACTTCAGGCTCCAGCTCCTCACTTGTGTGCATGCTCCTGACTCAGTCCTAATGCAGAGCATATCTCATTTCCAGCCCTGCGCTTATTGGTTCTAATGGAATCTGTGCTCACTTAGGGTAATGCTCTGTTAACCCAACCTGGTCAGGTAACCCACCACAACTCTTAACCTCCCATGCTCATCTAGGCTATGCCTCATACATCAAACAGCTGCACAGCTTCTTAGTTTTGTGTACTTCTGCTAAATAAGTCGAGAATGAACTATAGCGCAGTAAGGGTGTAACCCCTTAGTGCATATTGCTCTACATGTACGGCATCATGCACAAGTGCTTCTATGGCGGACTACTGCACTGAGCCTGCTTCATACATGGCATGTGGTGGCTGTATAATATAGCAGGTACCCAGCCACAATGACCAGGATTGGCAATAACTCGGATACCAGTCATTTAACCCCTCAGATGCCATGTTTAATAGCAATTTCATCATCCAACGAGGGGGCCCCCCCTGCCTTCTGATCGGAGCCCCTGCAGTGAAATTGCAGGGATCTGATATGTTATCATGACAGCCTGGGGCCTGTTGAAGGTTCCCAGGCCTGTCATGGTAAGCTGCCTGTAAAGCTGTGCACAAGGCACAGCTTCACAGGCAGGTAATAAAAGTCACGTAGACCATAATAGTTCCCTATTATGGTCTATGGGACAAGTGATCAGAAGATTGCAGGTTAAAGGGGTTGTCCGGGTTCAGAGAAGAACCCGGACATACCTGCAATTTCACCCAGGCAGCCCGCCTGAAGAGGGCATCGGAGCATCCTATGCTCCGATGCCCTCCTTTGCCCTGCGCTAATTAGCGCAGGGCAAAGGAATTTCGCCGGGTTCCGGTGACGTACCGGTCCCTGCCGGGCAGAGGCTTCCGCCCGGCAGTGAGTCGGTGACGTCATCGGCGCTGATGGACAGGCTTCAGCGCTGCCCTAGCCAGTAAAACGGCTAGGGCAGCGCTAAAGCCGGCCCATTAAGGCCGGTGACGTCACCGAACTCACTGCCGGGCGGAAGTACCCGCCCGGCAGCGAGTATTTACAAAACAAGAGACCTTGCCCTGCGCGATCTAGCGCAGGGCAAGGGGGGGGCATCGGAGCATGAGATGCTCCGATGTCCTCTTCAGGCAGGCTGCCTGGGTGAAATTGCAGGTATGTCCGGGTTCTTCTCTGAACCCGGACAACCCCTTTAAGTTACTGAGAAAAAAAGTAAAAATGAAGCCCTACATAAGACAATCGAAAATGTAAAAAATATATGGCTTTCAGAAAATGGCAACACAAAAACAATATTTTTATTTTCAATAATGCTTTTACTTTGTAAAATGTAACAAAAATTAAAAAAAAATAGACATATTAGTTATCGCTGTCTGTAACAACCTGATCTATAAAAATATCACATGATCTACCTGGTCAGGGGAAAGCTATCAAAAAAAGAAATAAATAAAAACTGTGCCAGAACAGTCCAAAATGGTACCAGTGAAAGTCACCTCATCTGACAAAAAAAAATTTGGCTTTTAGAACATGGTGATGGAAAAAAAAAAAGTAAATATTCAAATCTCCCCCCTTTCCCAACTTTACATATGACAATTTGTAAACAAAACAAAAATAAACATAATTGGTATCACCCCGTCTAAAAATGTTTCCTGCTCTGTGAACACCGTAATGGGGGGGGGAAAAAACATACGATTCATTTTATTTACTTATTTTAAGTTCCTTTTCCCCCTCAAAAATTGAACAGTGTTAAAAAAAAAAAAGTACTATGTATCCCAACATTGCAGTTTGCCCTGCAAAAAACAAGCTCTCATGCAACTGTGGAGATGGTAATATAAAAAAGTTAAAGCTGACAGAAATTGGTGAAACAAAGAAAATTATGAAAATTTTTATTTCCAAAGGTTGTTTTTTTTTTTTTTTTTTTTTTTTTTTTTTTGTTTAAGTAATAAAACAAAATTAAAACCTTTACAAATTTGGCATCGCCATATTCGGATTGACCTGCAGAATTAGAAACTCATGTAATTTTTAGTGCACCGTTAACATTGTAGTATCAGTAGAGGCTGGGGATAATGACTGCGATCGGTGGTAATGTCGTTCGCGGACATTTAAACTGCTCACATCCCATGGTCTTCCCAGCATGGCCGCCTTCCCCTGGCTGAGATCGAGGAAGACAGCCTGTACTAGTAATAAGCCTAATCCCGTGAATGACCCCAATCAGACCTCCGATAAGAGCCCCCATATGCCTCATATCAGACCCCATGCTACAGAGCACATAAAATAAAAACTTACCTCTCCTGTTCTGGACGCCGCTGCTCCTCACCTCCAGTGCTCCTCCTGCTCTTCCTGCCATTGGCTGTACTGTGACCTGACGTGCACAGCGTGAGGTCACAGAGTGCCCACACGCTGTGCACAGCCAACAGCCGAGGACCAGGAAGCAAGGAGTACAGAGCCTTCACCGCTTCCTGGTTCTCCGCTACTTCCATAATGGAAGCGCTCATTAGTATTCATCCCACAAGGCGCAGGGACATTTTTACCCCACTTTTTTTTTTTTTGGGGGGGGGGGGGATGCGTCTTATGGGCCGAAAAATACAGTATGGCGATACAGCATTTATATAATCATACTGATATGGAGAATGACTGACTGTAACAAGTCAGTTTTACCGCATAGGGAAAGCTGTAAAAACAAACCCCATAAAACTGTGGTGGGATTTTTTTTTTTTTTTTTTTATATAATTCCACCCCAATTAAAATTTTTACCAGCTTCCCACTGCATTGTATGCAGTAGTAAAAATTAAAAAGTTATGGCTCCGGGAAGGCAGGGACTGAAAATCGCATGGTCCAAAGGAGGTTAATCAGTGTACATCTCTATTCACTAGTGGCATGACATTTGTAAAAATGTTCTCTGTATCAAACAGAGGTGACCACTTTATTACAAAATATTATAAATGGATTACTGTAAACTGCTATATCACTTCCAAAAAAAAAGATATTGACACTAAGAAGAAATCTACAGCATCTTTATTAATATTCTATTTTAGAGGCTGCCGCCAAACATGATGAAGATTATAAACAGCTGAAAAAGGAAAAGAAAATGATTGGAAAGGAACTAAAGAAAACGCAGGTAAGTCTGTCAGTTGTCATTGACTGCCACTGGTCTGGTGTATACATTACTTACTAAATGCCATTTTTAATGTTGTGTTCACAGAAAAAGCTTGATGGCGTCCAGAATAACAGGAGCAAGAAGGGTAGCGTTTATGGCTGTTTGTTTTTTTTGTTTTGTTTTTTTATGTTTGTTTTAATGATTAGTTTTTGCTTATACATGCCTTGCTTTTCTTTTAGTGGCTATGAGAAATGCACAGACTCAAGCTGCAAGAGAGGACCCTGTTGTGAAGCTTGATAGACGTACGTATTTGCTCATGGAATAACAATAAGGCTTCTCATAATACATCAGTTGTATAGAGCTTAAAGGGTAACTGAACTTTTTTAAATGTCCCAAATTCATTATATTCGCTCATTGCTGACTTCTCTGCAGTGTGCAGAGTACTGATTCCTTCCATTGTAGCAACAGTGTCCTGCCTGTGCCCGCTCCGCTCAGGCAAAAAATCAGGCAATCCAGGTTCCTCATAGCTGCTAAGAAAAATGTCAGATGTTCCTCGTAGCTTCTTCAGGAAATGTCAGATATTCTAAACCAGCAGATGTCCAACATACACACATTCCAGTTTTCATTTTTTTAGAGACCCTTTGGAATATTAGAGCAGTGACCTGATTTGGTTGCCATGGCCAACTACTGCACTCCTTTTGCACCAGTGTTCATAAATCTCCCTCTGTGTATCCTGAAGACAACGCAAAGTTTGTGCCAGGACTTGCTTGTGAACCTCAGAGGCGGCCAAAATGTGCCTTGGACCTTGCTAAGGGTTTGGGACACTTGTTCTCGTGATTGTTGGGTGTACCAGGAATCTCACCAATCTAATAGACATCCCCTATCCTATGGATAGGAAATAACTTGATATATCCGAATGCCCTTTTAAAACTTTGTGCTCAGATGGCAGTTGTGCTGTGCTTCAATGGAGGAGGCATGATGACTTGTTTAGTCACGGGTCTTTCAATCTGCAGTCATGTTAATCAATGGGAGCGCTGTCTGAACTGCACAGTAGGCTGGCTGACCGGGGGGAGATTATGGTTATGTGATTACAATTATTGTGAAAACAGCCCCAAAGTTTTAATTTAAGGGGTCGTCTCACTTCAGCAAATAACATTTATCATGTAGATAAAGTTAATACAAGGCACTTACTAATGTATTGTGATTGTCCATATTGCTTCCTTTGCTGGCTTGATTCATTTTTCCATCACATTAAACACTGCTTGTTTCCAGGGGTTACACCCTGGAATCCAGCAGTGGTGGTCATGGTTGTACACTATAGGAAAAAGCGCCAGCCGGTGCCATGGGAACAGACATAGGCATGCATGTGGAGTAGTTCCTGTCCTGGCCACCTCATTTCTGTGCTGCGGTTTGTAACCCCTGGATACATGCAGTGTATATTGTCATGGAAAAATGAATCAAGGAAGCAATATGGACAATCACAATACATTAGAAAGGGCCTTGTATTAACTTTGTCTACATGATAAATGCCATTTGCCAAAGTGAGACAACCCCTTTTAAGGTATGGTTGTGTGCTGTAAGATTCTGTGGATTAACTGAAATAAAATGTCCGACCCCCTTTAAGTGGTCAATGAAAAACTTGACCTTTTACAAACGTGAGTTCACCTAGATTTTGTCATAAATTGTGCCTAAATGGGGTGTACATTTAGATTCAGAGAAAATATTTGCACATACCCGACAAGGGGTATGGCTTTATGGAAAGGATTTTTGCTTAATATGCACAATTCAAACTAAGCCGACCTATAGTTGGTATAAAGGTAGACAAGTTTCTAACCATGCACCAAATGTATCATCCAGTCTGAGCCACTGTGATGAATCTGGTGCAGGTATGAACAGCCTGTCTAAATTTACGCCCTCTATAATTATGAAATCTGCCCCATTTTGTTTTCCATATAGGGTGCAATGTCTCTCTGACAGGTCCAGATAAACAGGTGCATGTGAAGGTGAACTGTGGAATCTTTTTGCTTTAACAAATACATAAAAAATGTATAATCATTTTTCTTCCATTTCTAGAGAAAATCAAGTTTTTACTGGAAGAAATCTGGGGATGTATAGATTCTTCAACAGAGAATGGTCATTGTAATCTACTAATGCGTGGTAAGAATTGTGGGTATACTACAGGCGTTTTCACTCCAGATATTGGTGACCTATCTTCAACCTGACACCCCCACCAATCAACTGTTCCTGTAACCTCTGGCACCGGAACTACCAATCTGAACACAGCCAAAAGCATAGCTGTGTCCAAAGTGTAGTGGTCTTGCCCCGTTACTGTAGCTCAGCTCCCACTCAAGTCTGACTGCCACAGGTCTGATACTGATACCCTAACCAAGAGAGGTCATCAGTATCCGAAGCCTGGAAAGCCTGTTTGACTACAATTACTTGGGCACTTAAAGGGGTTGTCTGGGTTCAGAGCTCATCAGCTCGTTAGTGCTGGTGACGTTACCAGGCTTGCTGCTAGGCGGAAGTCTCCATCTAGCTTTATCCATGGAGAGCCTGGTATGTCACTGGATCTCCAGAAAAAGCGTTTGCCCTGAGTGATTCAGTGCAGGGCAAAGGAGAGCATCGGATCATGCCTTGGTGAAAACAGGGATATGTCCGGGTTCAGATCAGAACCCCTTTAGACAGTTTTTATAGTTTGAGTGCATTGATACAAATTGAAGCATTGCAAATGGTTTAGATTTAAAGTATTTCCAACTATTTTGGAAGAAAGGTAGAGGCTTTAAAGGTATTCATTCTGTGGGATATTCCTAAATCCTGACTGGCAGGTGGGTCCCGAGGACTGGAGTTGAGAACCACTGCTTTAGAGAGTGTAGAGCAATCCATTGATCCAGGTGCAGACTGCATATGGGGCTGCTTTTAGCATGGAAACACATAGGTCTGCATTTGAACTGTTAACACCAAATAGTTGAGTTAATGAGTTATATAAGCCCCCAAAATGCCCCGACACCACATACATGTTACTTCCCCGACACCCGCATCTGCTCCCCGCACAACCACCGCTGATCAAAACATTTGGCAGTAACACTATGGAGGCTCGTTCACTTTGTGGCCTGCTATTGGCTACAACCCCCCCAGATGCAGCTGTGGGCTAAGTATTTTCTTTGTGCAGTGCCCGGGCATTATAGGGATTGGATAACCCCTTTAATATTTTATAGTTATGGTAATTTAAGTGGTGTTTATACTACAGTGTTCATACATAGTATTTGCATGGTAGTACTGATAATAAATTTTTATTTTTTTTTTTGCTTGCAACATCACCTTGGATATTCTTTAAAACATACCTTTTATTTGTATTTTTATGAGGATAGATCATCAATATGCGGGAAGGAGGCAACCCCTTCAAAAGTATTGAAGTTTTTTCGTTTTTACATTTTCATTTTTCTTCCCTATCTTCCTTGATCCTTTTTATTTTTCTGTTCACTTAGCCATATTAGGGCTTATTTTTTGCGGGACATGTTGTACTTTCTAATACCACCAATTAATACGGCATACAGTGTAGTGGGAAGCTGGAAAAAAATTCCAAATGGGGTGGAATTGGGAAAAAAATGTAATTTCTCCACCGTTTAACAGGTTTTATCCCTACAGCGTTCCCTTTGCAGCAAAACTGACCTGTACCCTTCAGTCTCTGGGTCAATACGATTGCAACAATACCACAAATGTGTAGGCTTTTTAATGTCTAAATAAATAGTGTAAACATAGAATAATAATAGTAATAAGTATTACTTATAATAGTAATAAGTAATAAAAACTTTGGGAAAAAAAAAATTTTACTTCACCATATTCTGACCCAATCTACTGAGCTGTGTGGGGGCTCATTTTTTGCGGGACGATCTGTAGTTTTATGGATACCATTTTGACGTGTGTGTCTTTTTGATCATATTTAATTACATGTTTCTGTGCAAGTGAAACTTTAGATATATAATTTTTATTTTATTTTTTTTTAACTTTTTATATGGTTTTGTATCTTATATTTGAGGCTACAAGACTCAATTTTTTTTTTTTTAATTCTGTACCATCATGTTTCCTATAGATCCATGATGAGAGCAAAATTGCTAATTTCTTATGTTGGCCTGCTACCTGCTGGCCAAAATAAGAATTGCAGCTCCAATACCCTGCATATTGAAACCAATTACCGGCATCTTCATTGGCCACAGAGGAAGCCGATAAGAAGCCCGGGTTTTTGATGCAGTGATTACACCTTGCACGAGTGGGCACCATGTTTACCCATCGCTCCAGCACCGTACATGTATGGCCCTGGTAGCGAAAGGGTTAAGCACGCTACTCTGTTTATCCTTCTGGTCCACCGTCTCCTGCATTCAGTGGTGGACGAACATGCTGAGTTGCTTCCCTGCTCCTTCCTCTCACTGCCAGTGTAGTGATCTTACAGTGAAGCAGGGTGGACACCTTTAATTCATTATAGAGCTACATCGCTCTAGACATTGGAGAAGGAAATTGTGGTCTTCATTACATATTATATATTTCTCTGTATATCTCTGGACTATATGTGAGGGTCTATTTTCTATGCTTGGCAGTGAGGTGTTAACGCAAGCTAATTTCAGTGCATCCTGGAAGATGCAAGTGCTGGAATGTCTGATGTAAGCTGCAGCCTGCCCACAGAAAGGAAGCTAAGTCCTCAAGTTAGTAAAAGTTTTAAAGATAATTTAAAGGGGTTGCCCAGTTTATATTTACTGGGTATACATGTGCTGTGCTGGGAACAGCACATACATGCAGCTAGTAATAAGGATTATTAAACTGCATTATAAAACTGATAATCAATCTGCACTGATGTCAGATAATTTAACCCCTTTGCGACGAATGGCGGAAGTTGCATCTTTAAACATCAAATGGTCAACTGTGACCATGGCTTTTGAGTGGTCTGGAAGTGGGAGCTGCGTGTTCCCGGCTGAGATTGGGGAACCGGTTGCACTATACTAATACATTGAAGCCTCAAGCAGGCTTAAAGGGGTTGTCTGAGTTATAAAAAAAAAATGTATAGCACTGTAAATCTGATGGTCAGCAAGTTTTAGGCAAAAAAAATTCTATATCCTCATTTCCCTGGTTCTCTCCTGGCCCTTTGTTTATCTGCAATAGCAACAATATCTTCCCCTCTCCCTGCTCTGCAAAGGGAGTGAATAAGTCTGCCCTGAATGACATGTCTGACTGCTGGGATACTCTGCAGCATGTTGTATGTTTAGGACTACAAGTCCCAGCTGTACAGTGACACTGCTGGTACACACAGGATCTTCCCGCTGCCTGATCTTGTGCAATGCTCTGCAGAACTCCTCTAGTCTGTCAGCTCCAGTGCTCAGTATTTGTCTCCTCACTGCCTGCAGCTACTCGGTAAAGCCTTCAGCCCTGAGTCTGTGCTACTGAAGGGGTTAAAGTTTTTCCTGCTTAGGGAAAGACCGGACAGCAGCAGCTCAGCCAGTGCAGGAGGCGTGGCCAGCACCGTGACGTCTCGTGTACAGACTCATATCTGCTCTCTCAGGCTTGTACACGGAATATCATCAGAGCAGGGAGAGAAGCTGACATCACAGGTCATGTGTCCCTCAGTGAGATCTGAGAAAGCAGCTGTAGATGCAGTAAGTGCATTGAAAAGCCATTACATTTGCCTAGTAAGAAACATTCAAGTGCATCTCAATAAATTAGAATATCAAAAAGTTTTTTTTTTTCAGTAATTCAATTCAAAAAGTGAAACAGATATATAGGGTCATTACAGAGTGAACTTTTCCAAGTGTTTGTTTATGTTAATGTTGATGATTATGGCTTACAGCCAAGGAAAACCCAAAAGTCATTATCTCAGAAAATTAGAATAGCCCAAAACACCTGCAAAGGCTTCCTAAGCCTTTAAAAAGGTCCCTTAGTCTGGTTTAGTAGGCGACATAATCATGGGGAAGACTGCTGACTTGACAGATGTCCAGAAGGCTGTCATTAACACACTCCACAAGGAGGGTAAGCCCCAAAAGGTCATTGCTAAAGAAGCTGGCTGTTCACAGAGTGCTGTATCAAAGCGTATTAATGGAAAGTTAACTGAAAGGAAAAAGGGTGGTAGAAAAAGGTGCACAAGCAACAGGGAGAACCGCAGCCTTGATAGGATTGTTAAGTAAAGGCCTTTCCTAAATTTGGGGGAGATTCACAAGGAGTGGACTGCTGCTGGAGTCAGTGCTTCAAGAGCCACCACACACAGACGTATCCAGGACATGGGCTACAAGTGTCGCATTCCATGTGTCAAGTCACTCATGACCAATAGACAATGCCAGAAGCGTCTTACCTGGGCCAAGGAAAAAAAGAACTGGACTGTTTCTCAGTGGTCAAAGGTGTTGCTCTCAGATGAAAGTAAATTTTGCATTTCATTTGGAAATCAAGGTCCAAGAGTCTGGAGAAAGAGTGGAGAGGCACTCAATCCAAGCTGCTTCAGGTCTAGTGTGATGTTTCCACAATTAGTGATGGTTTGGGGAGCAATGTCATCTGCTGGTGTAGGTCCACTGTGTTTTATCAAGACCAAAGTCAGTGCAGCCGTCTACCAGGAAATTTTAAAGCACTTCATGCTTCCCTCTACTGACAAGGTTTTTGAAGATGGAATTTTTATTTTCCAGCAGGACTTGGCACCTGTCCACACTGCCAAAAGTACCAATACTTGGTTTAATAACCACAGTATCACTGTGCTTGATTGGCCAGCAAACTCGCCTGACCTTAACCCCATAAAGAATCTATGGGGTATTGTCAAGAGGAAAATGAGAGACACCAGACCCAACAATGCAGACGAGCTGAAGGCTGCTATTAAAGCAACCTGGTCTTCCATAACACCTCTGCAGTGCCACAGGCTGATCGCCTCCATGCCACGGCGCATTGATGCAGTCATTCATGTAAAAGGAGCCCCAACCAAGTATTGAGTGCATTTACTGGACATACTTTTCATTTGGCCATCGTTTCTGTGTTAAAAAAAATAATTTACAGTTTATTTAATATAATATAATCTAATTTTCTGAGATAATGACTTTTGGGTTTTCCTTGGCTGTAAGCCATAATCATCGTTAACAGAAATAAACACTAAAAGTTCACTCTGTTTGTAATGACTATATAATATATGTATTTCACTTTTTGTATTGCATTACTGAAAAAAAACAACTTTTTGATGATGCACTTGTAAAAAGGACTAAAAAATAACTCTAACCCCTTTAAGTAGCTACTAGTAAGACACTAATACAGGCCACTAGGTGGCAGAACTGTATTGATATATTTGAAATGAAGGATCACATTTATTAAGGTCTTAATAGGGCCCTGTGCTGGCGGTGGATCAGCCAAAGTTATGTAGAGGCTGTGGCTTCTACATAACTTCAGGATGTCCAGCTCTGCTCTAAATGTAAGCAAGCTTCCTAGCTGTCTTACATTTAGACCATTTTCTACGCTTAAAAAATGGTAAATGATACAAGCCTTCCGGCCCTTCCCTATATACACAACTGCCACTTTTTTTAGACCTGCCGGGAGTGGGGAAAAGTTGTGGCTTGCAATTTGTGCTAGAAAGAAGCCTAATACAGGTGTATTTCTGTTTAATAAATGACCCCCAAGTTTTCATTAATGGCTATATAGCCATCAAAGAACACAATGGGCAATCTAATGAATGCCACTTATATTTAGCACAAAATCAAAATAATACTTAACCAATAAAAAATACACTCCAAGGGTAACGCTGTGTGCAAAAACGCCAGTACTATTAACATGTAACAATATTTATGCCATAAGACGAAAAAAGAGCATTCACACAGCTCCGTACGCATAACTACAAAAAAGTTACAGGGGTCAGAATATGATGAAAAAATAATTTTTTTTTTTCAGTATTAAAATGATACAAATGTGGTATTGTTGTAATCATACTGACTTGGAGAATGAAGGTAACAGGTCAATTTTACCTCATGTTGAATGCCGTAAAAAAAAAAAAAAAAAAAAAAAAGAAACTGGCTAAATTGCATTTTTTCCAATTCCACTCCATTTGGAATTTTTTTTCCTGCTTCCCACTACATTGTATGCAACCATAAATGGTGCCATTAGAAAGTACAACTTGTCCCGCAAAAAAAATAAGCCCTCATAAGGCTATGTGAACGGAAAATTAAAAAAAGGTTTGAGACTGGCATGGCAAGGAGTGAAAAATGTAAAATCACCCAGTCCTCTAAGGGTTAATATGAATCATTCAGGCTTACATGCAGGTCCCATGACCTGTGTGCCAGCCTAGCACTGGGAACATGGCTGCTGAAGGAGGATTCTGTCTGCCCATCAGTGGCCTCCATTGATTTATGCTGGTGACTGACAGGGAAACTAGTGCATGCTACCTGATCCGTCCAGTGTAAATGAAAGCACTCCATTAGCTGCCGTGTTCCCAGCACAGGCACGGAGGTCAGAACTAGTGTGTAAACATGAATTATTCATAATTAACTATCTGACATCAATGGCGATAGTTTAATAATGCTTCTTACTAGCTGCATGTATCTGCTGTTACCAGCACATGTGCACCCAGTAATATAAAGTGGCCGAATAACCCTGTTTAAATGGTAAGTGAAACTGTATCAGAAAGTTGGCTTTGCTTTTCCCTGTACAGTGATATGCTTTATATATAAAACTGGAATTCCCTTTAAAGCAAAATTATTACGTCCTCTTTTTTTTTTTTTTTTTTTTTTTTTTTTTTTGGTTTTCGTTGCAGACCAAAGACGAGGAAGAAAACCAAGGAATTCAAGTTGCAAACTATCTCGCATCCACAGTCTTGAAATCACTCAAACATGTAACCCTCTTGCTGAGACAGATATCATCCAGTTAAACTTGAGTACACCAGTTAATTCACCTCACACTGAATCTGCTGTGTTGGAAGTCAATGAAGTCAGTGCTTTCAGTGAGAATTTAACACTTAATGTCTTGGACTCCAAAGAGCTGAGTGACTGTAGCTCAGTAAATTCTGACTTTGAAAGTGATATGAATGAAATATTAGAAGTACAGGATTGGGCTAAACCTCTCCCAAAACTTTTGTCACCTATACAGTGTTCACCGTTAACAATGGAGGTAGGTTTAACATATATTTCTTTGAGTTAAAGTGGTATTCCCATTCAGACATTAAAGGAGTATTGCTAGGATATTCCATCACAGCCAGGTGCAGGACCCACCACTGGGATCTGCTCCTATCTCCAGAACGGGCACTGTGCAAGAGTGGCCAGCCTCCATTCACCTTTATCGGAGTTCTGAATATAGCCAAACGCTGTTGTGTGCTCTCCTTCACTTTGGAAGCCCAGTTCTGGAGATGGATATCCTTTTATTTAAAACTACTATAACTTTTTATAAAAGTAATCCTAAAAATGATTCCTTATCTTCTAAATATTTATTTTTGTTGAACCCTGAATTGTTTTTGTTTCTACCATAAGTCTGTACAGGGCCTGGAAATTGCTTCTTAAATGGATTTAATGAAAGCGGATCACAAATGCAGTCACTGTGGCTTCACACATGCATTTAGGATAAATAATACTTACTCATACCTACTAAAGTCAAAAAGTTGTGTTTTTGTTTCTGGAGGAAAATATGCAACAAACTAATTTTTATTCTTTTCCTTACAGAATGTGTTTGGGGAATTCACAGACTCAAGTGATGCTGAGAGCATAGGTGAAATGTATCAGTCCAGCAGTGTTTCACAACTAAAGGAAAAAAATGTACTCCGGACTGAGAAAAACTGTGATTTGAATGAAGAAGGTGAACATATGTTGGTGGCTGAAGATAATGTTGCAGTCAAACCGGCGGGGTGTCCTAGTGAGGGTCCAGACCTAACCATGGACATAGAAACAACCATACACGACGACATTGAGGCAACTACACACATATTGCCTCTGCAAGAGGCGCATGTGGTGACAGAGGATCTCATCCATATGGAATATGAGGACAGATCTGATCTTCTTTTAAACAGCACAGCATGCGCTAAAGAAACGCCAACTGATACCTTGAAGAGTCCTGATCCAAAATTTCAAAACCCTGAATTTTCTGAAAGACCCAAGGCTGAAAATGCCATTCAAGATACAGCATGCCCCACTGAAAAAGATAAAATGCAATTAGCAAATGGAGGTTACAATTGTACAGCTAGTAAAATGACTGCTAGTTGTCCAACAATAAATTCAGTAGCGCCAAATGGCACTGAAGGTAAAATTGAGTTTGATAACCAGATGAGTAGTGATCATGAATCATTTGCATTCCCTACTGCCAGCAAAAGTCCCAGTTTGGAAAATCTAGTTGTCCATCACAGTTTAAACCCAAATGAGGGAATGCCAATTTCTGTGGATGGTCCTATGATTACTATTCAAGACTGTGATGAAAAAACTATCTTACATATGCAATCTGAAAATGAAAAGTCGAGCTCTTTAACAGAATTACATATCGAACAAAATACGTCAGATAATGTCAATTTGCCATCTAAGCATCAGAATGAGCAAAATTGTTTTAGTACTGTAGTTGTTGATTTGTCTAAATGCAGTGAAGAGTATGTAGACAAAACATTAGACACCATGTCTACTGAAAATGATGACCCAAAATCTATTCTGAAGCCACTAGAACAAAGCCAACCAAGTGAGCCATTAAGGCAGATATCACCTTTACTTAGTAGCAGTAATCACCTGTCACCTGTTTACAATTGTAGAGCACTTGATGTAGTTCATGAAAACGCCCAGGAGAATTCAATATGTGATAAATCTGAAGACATACTCAAAAAACAACAGACACATCATGAGGTAGTTGCAAATACAATGGACGGAGAAGCTGTTAAGGCTGTATCTTTGAGCGAACATGATTCCATTACTGTTAACTCCATGGAGTCGCTGTGTACAGTTATAGACAGCAAAGAAGATGGTCTGGAAAAATATTCATCACAAAAAGAAAAATTATTAGAGCACGAACCTAGGCAACAAAATTGCTGTGACCCTGGGATGGACAAAATCGCCAGAACATCTATAGTTCATAATGAAGATAATCCACCTGAATGGAGTTCACCAGATACTGGTGATCACCTTTCCACATTAGGCTTAAATGTACCTCTGGGCTCAACAGTAGATCTGAATACTGAAACAGAGCTGCAGTCGTCGAATGTAGACACTTGTAATGCTTATTCCCCAAAGCTGGTGATTTGTGATGATCACTTTTCTCCACCTTCTACTATACACCTGAATGACAAGTGCACTACATGTATCGATACAAGTATTGACAACTGTAGTCATGATCTGGAAAAACCCAACCATCAAGATTCTAATATTCTCTCTGTGGACATTTCCAGTCCTGTACATGTGGCAGTAGATTCTGAGCACAACGCTGAAGAAAACCGAATTAAAACCCAGTGTCAAGAAGTAACTCAGAGTATTGAATCCAGCACTGACTTGAATTTAAGCATTTCAGAAAAGACAAACACAATCCTTAGTCCACTTTTAAAAGCTGGTCGTATTCCAGCCGAATCCTCTAAAGTATTGCCTGTTGTTCCACTGAAAGAGGTGCAGCACCTTCAAGTATCTTCAGAATCAAATTACTCCTTTAAAAAAATAGAGAAGGATACTGATACATGTGATGTATCTCTAGATAGCAGTGAAAGTGAATATGAGTTTCCAGTTCGTAAGGTGAACTTTACACGTGCAGCCTTAAACAATCCAGTTGTTAGAAATGAATCCTTCAAAACGCCATCTGATGCCACAAAAGGTGCTGATAATACTTTATTAAATATGACGGAACTAGAAGAACAACATAAACCACCTACATTAACCCATGATGAAAGAGGACATGTTGCTACAGTAATCGAATCTTTAAATGGTGGTAATGATTCTAAAGTGGAGAATGGTATATTGATAGAATCTGAATATTCAATATTACCCACTGTAGATACAGAGCCAAAGAATGCTGAGATTAGTGAAGGAAACCTAGCAGAATGCTCCTCAGGTGAAAAATCTAAAGATATCTCTTTGCAGGAGCCAGAAAGACAGAGTGCTGTTTCTGAGCATACTCACACTGATGATGATGATGCTGAAAAAAACAAGAATAGTGCTGAAACCCGAGGTCAAAGAATTCTTCCTGGTAAAAATCTCATCTGGAATTTTAGTAGAGTTGATGATTTTGTTGGTCCCAGAGCGAGAGGTTTAACTCGAAAACAGAAGACAAATTCTGATAATGTGTTTGCTAATTTGGAAAATTCTGTCACTTCACAAAAACAGGTCACTTCCAACAATCTCAAATCTCCTAGCTTTCTAACTGTACGAAAAGAAAATCCTCCACCTAGGCTTTCTCAAGGGGGAATAGTTTCACTGAATGCACAAGTAGGGCAAACTGTTCTAGCAAATGCTGACACCTCCACCAGCACGGGTCATTCACCAGAAACTATTAATAAAGTAAGGTCTGAAATGGGTCCACCATTGCCTCCCCTGCTTGGTCCATTGTTGTCAACTCCTCCACAAAGTGTGCGCACTTTCTCACCAATTATGTCTTCCTCAAGTCGTTCATCATTGCCGTCTCCCCTTGATGAATTAATTTCTCCTTTACCAGGGACGCCATTTCCACCATTGATGTCGCCATTATGCGATGGACGAAAACGAAAATCTCCTGTATTTAATACTCCATCTCCTGCTGAGAAAGCAAACCGAAGAATATTGTCTTCTCCTTTGCAGTTTTGTGCTGCCACTCCAAAACATGCTGTTCCTGTTCCAGGAAGGTTGCCTCTTTCTGCAAATGGAAGTTCTACCTGTAATGTTCAAGAAAATTCTGTGAAAATTCTAGATACCATGTACCCAGAATTGTCTGCACGTGCTAGGACTTTGAACATATTAAAGGGTAATGTTCAGTTGAACAGGGGTATGTCTGGAAATGGACAAAATCTACCTGTTAGCCAGATAACTGGTTTTAAGTCAATTACATCCACCTCAACAGTATTCATAAAAACTGGGAGCATTTCAAAGACTAGCAATAAAGAGCAACCGATCACTTGTGAAACTCAACTGTCATCTGAGAGCTACATTTCTGTAAATAAGAGAACAATAGATACTTTCCAAATGCCTAAAAGTGCCAAAAGACTAAGGCTTGACAGTGAGCCTCCTGTTGTGGAAAGTGTCAAAGACTGTTTTACAACACCTGCAAAGAGCCTTGATACACAGAAAGTAGAGGAATCCTGTCAAAACTTTAGATACTGTGAGTCCCTTCCAGATATTGTGAAAGACAGTAGTATTGATGAAGATATTATAACAAATGCTCTTAAAAAAGTAGAAGAATTGTGTTTTGATCTTCTCCCTGTAATCAGGAGCCATGTTCACGTAGGGACAATGCCCAATGTTCCAGTAATGAGAAATGAGGAGAAAGAAGTGATTTATGAATTCAGCAGCTCCAAAAAAGTAAGTCTTACAACTGCATCAAATTGTTTTTTCTTGATTTGCTTTTTTTCATAAAATTCAACATGGTTGCCATTGGGAAAAAAGTAGTTATTTTTTATAATGCTGTACTGCTAGTAACAGTCCAACAGTGAAGTATGAAACCCGTTGCATTAAAAAGGACCTTTCACCACAAAATTCAGTGCTATCTGCAAGCCTAATGTTATAGAGCAAGAGAAGCTGAGCAGATTTATATATATTAAATTTTCTGCTTCATAAGATGCACTTTTTCCCCCTAAAAAGTAGGTGGAAGATGGCAGTGTGTCTTATAAAGTGAATACTAGTGAGCTATTCCTTTATGAAAGCGCTCACTAGTATGCAGGAGGCACGGGAACAATGACAGTAGCGCAGCTAGCTCTTGCTGTACTCGCCACTCCCTGGTCTTCCTCCGGAGGCCACACTGTACTGTCCTGACTGCATATAGTGTCAGAACGTAGTCTGCAGACTATGAACTGATGTTGTAAGCAGTCAGGTTACAGTGCAGCACAGCCTGGAGTAGACCATGGTGGTTGGATCTGAGGTCTGACCTGGGGGCCTGATCTGATTTGGGGGGTCTATAATCTGAGGCGACTTATCAAGTGAAAAATACAGTAGTTTTGTGGAATAAGATTCAATAAGACTTCTAATTTTATATATTTAAATCTTTTTCTCTGACTAAAGTTGTACACGGGGGAGGTGTTATCGGTGATTCATAGCACTCCCTTTCTGTGTGTTTATATGTATAAATGTGTGTGTATATATAATATATATACACATTTATAATGTGTGTGTGTGTGTGTGTATATATATCCTTATATTATAAAAATGAGTGTCTGTCTGGACCGATTTTCAACAAATTTGGCACACAGGTACATCAGGAGTCCAGGAAGGTTTTAGACTGGGTCCCAGCTCTCTAGGACATACCGTTCCTGAGATATTCCCAAAATATGACCTGCATTAGCCAATATTAGCCTGGCAACCTTTCTCTTCATATCCCAACTGCCATACTCTCCACAGACACACACAGGTTTAGTGCAGGTTTCCATAACAATCCAGCCATTTCTCTTCACTGCTTTAAAGGGGCAGAAACGCTGTGGATGACACTGTTAAAGGGGTATTCCGGTTACCATAAATATAACTTATGTTTTAGACTAAGACCGTTCAGTAGTAATAAAAGATGTTTTCTTCCACTGCCCATTGCATGTCCTCATAAATTACCATGGCATCGACCTGTAATTCAGGCCACCCTCAAAAGAAGGACTTAAAACCCCCGCTCCAGGTCTCGCTAAGCAGCGCCCCCGACTTGGTCAGGCCACGCCTCCTCCCACTCCGTAGACAATGGGGATTGCAAAAATTAAAGGTAAAAATCAACTTCTGTCAGCTGCAGGGATGGGTGGGAGGATGACTTCCTCTCTGCAACAACACACAGAAACATTAAATAAAATGGTCCTTCTGCTAGAATATAATCTCTCTACACAGGGTGGTTTAAAGTAAAAAAAATATATATATATCTATCTATATCTAAAGGGGTTATCCAATTTCTGAATCGCGCCCCGTCCCCCCGATGTGCCGGGCACCTCACAGGTAGTATACTTACCCCGCTCCCTGAGCCGCTCCTGGTTCCCGTACTGCCGCAGCTGCTGCTTCTTCCTGCACACAGATGAAAACATCTGGTGTTGGGGGCAAGGTGGGCGGGGACCAGCCTCCCTAGAACCACGGGTGACGCTAGGAAGGCTCTAATTAATTGTTCCTTCTCCTGCTCAGACATGTTTCCTTTAGATGGCATTGCGTTTTATAGATGGATCCCCTTTTAAATGTTATTGTATCTTATAACAAGGTCCTATAACAAATACATGACATCGCAACCTTCAGCTAACGCACCCAAATTTGCTTCAGAAGTTGCAGTTGGCTGTAACACTTTTTTCTTATTTTGTAAATTGATGCATATATTTAGACCTTGCCAGATTTACTTAATGTTGTTGTCGGAGATCTGAAATGGTCCATTTTTGCTACAGGAAAGATTTGTACTGTTTCTGGGGATTAGAAATGTAGGTGCATATTTTATCTCACAGTTAATGGGACACTACTGTCAGAAAGGGATACTTCTAAACTCAATATTCATAGAAAACATTACATTTGTTTAATGTTTTTTGTTTTCATTTTGGACCACCTTTACTATTGGAAATAAAAAAAAAAATGGGGGTCATATTTTATGCCAGTTTTTTTCCATTAAAAAAAAGTTGCAATATATTATGGATTTTTATAATTTCCATTTTATTTCCTTTTTAGGGTTTAGCCGATCGTTTTTTACATGTTCTTTTAAAAAAAATTAAAACTGGAAAGATGTCATTGGACAGTGTGTATCTTCAGGCTTTGTGCAGAGTATATGTGGGTTTGTGTCGTCAGCTTGGAGACATTGAAAGAGCAAGAATTCTATGCTACGGTATACTTAAAGAAGGTGGGTTTTATGTTATGAACTGTGAAGCGTGTGCTACTTGCCTTAAATATTTATATATTTTAATTATTTTGTTCTAGTTAAATATGATGGCATATTTAAAAAATTGATCTACTTTAACTTCTTCCCACGTTTACATGTACAATGGGATGTGCTCTGTTGCGACATTACCACATACACTTACAAGGTGGTGATTATATGCGGCATCTGAGAAGCTTCCTCAGGATAGGTCATCAACATCAGTTTGGCGGGGGTCAGATACCCGGCACCCCCGCCGATCAGCTGTTTGAAGAGGAGGCGCCCGCTGTTCCAGCGCTGCCTCCTCTTCATTGTTTACATCCTAGCTGTAACATGGGTAGTGGTGAGTAGGTGTAATTGCACCTAACCGCCACATTCATTTCAGTGGGAAGGATCGCTCCCATATACTTGTATTTTGCGGTCCTCAAAAAATAAGGATGACGTCCGTGTGCATTCCGTATTTAACAGAAAAGCTGCCCCTAATAGAACAGTCCTATCCTTGTCTGTAATAGGACATGTTCTATTCTTTTTGTGGAACGGACATACGAAAATGGAATGTACATGGAGTAACTTCCATTTTTTGGGTGGGACCAATTTGAAATGAATGGTTCCTCATACCATCTGCAAAAAAAATGGAACGGGCACGGAAAGAAAATATGTTTGTGTATGAGCCCTAACGATCACATTTACTCTTACCCAAGTATCTTGTTTGGTTGCATAGAACAATAACAAGCATAATTAAAAACATGTTTAACCCTTTCCAGACAGCCATTTTTTTTTCTTCCCTTCCTCCATTTTTTTTACCTCCCTTTTGCAAATCTAACGTATCACATGGAAAAATGTGCTATTTTCTAAATTTGGATCAACCCACAGTTGTATCGAAGGGAACCATTGGGGTGAGAGTGGGAACCCTGTGTAAACGTTATTTCATGGGCATCTGAGCTGGAGAGTACTTTTTATTCAGAGATATTAACAGAGTAGGTAAACCATTCTTTGTTTCATTTTATGTCTCTTTTGTTTAGATTTTCCAGATCCTGACAGACTGCTCCTGTTTATTATCAGTTCATGGAACGATATACTGTCCCTGCATGGGGTTGTCAGTAAAGCAATACAGGCAGTGCTGAAAATCCTGGCAAAAGATGATGTTGGTTCTTGTCTGAGTGCTTATCTGAATTGGGAAAAGGTAAGTGTGGGCTGGTTGTCCCAGAATGACAACTTTTCGTGTATCCTAGGATGGGTGATACTGGGACCCCACCGAACATCGAGATCAGTGGTTCTCTCTCCCCTGTTTGAATGGAGTGGTGGTCAAGAATACGCGGTGATGCTCCATTAAATTCTTTGGCACTGCCAAGTACAGTACTCAGCTGTCTTCAACAGTACCATTGAATTTGAAAGGCATGGCACTGTTTGCTCAACTGGTGCTTCAGTCAGACAGGGGAGTACTTGTTCCCTGTTCTCCGATCTGTGGAGGATAAATTGGTTGGTGCTAGAGTTGAGCGAACGTGCTCGTAACGAGCACTGTAGCGCTCGGCTCCCCTGCGCTCGCATGGGCGCAGGCATCCGGATCCGTCGGGTGAGGAGGACTGATCCAGATGCCTGCGCCCATGCGAGCGCAGGGGAGCCGAGCGCTACAGTGCTCGTTACGAGCACGTTCGCTCATCTCTAGTTGGAGCTCCATCAAAGGCCCAAATATTTGCAGAAAACATGACTTGAAAACTACTGTATGCCCAGTAGTACATTTCTCCAATAGTACTTAAAGAGACTATTCATTGGGCCAACTTTTAAAACAATCCCTTTGTTAAACCCTTCTTTTTTTTTTTCTCAGTTTTATTTTGACACTATACATCAAAATTAAGTGCTGTTCTGTACCCCCAAAACCCCAATTCATGTCCTGCATAAAACAAGGCCTTAAAGGGGTTGTCAGAGATTTTGATATTGGCTTAGGCCTTATTCACATGGCAGTGTTCGGTCAGTGATTTCCATCAGTGATTTTGAGCCAAAACCAGGTGCAGCTCTAAACACAGAACAAGTGCAGATCTTTCCCTTGTACCTTATGTCTGTGAAGGCTCCACTCCTGGTTTTGGCTCCCCATCACTGATGGAAATCACTGACCAAAATACTGTCATGAATAAGGCCTTATCCTCAGATCATCAGTATCAGATTGGTAAGGGTCCGATTTCCAGTCCTTCCTAGGCCAGTGACGCCCCATAAATCAGTCACATGGCCTAGGTGCAGCTCAGTCCCAATCAAATGAATGGTGTTCAGCTGCAATACCAAGCACAGCTGCTAAACAATAAGCTGCAAGGTGGGGGTAATGTAGTTTATAATAAAGGCTGAAAAATTAATCATTTCATTTTCCAAAGGAGCTCCGATAACTGAAAGGTGGAATCTCATTGGTTGCTATGGGCAACAAAGCCAGTTTTTCTTTATACCAGTTTTGATAAATGTGCCCCACGGACTTTTGGTTTTTTTTCATTAGCTGTAAGCCATAATCATCAGCATTAAAAGAAATAAATGCTTGAAATAGATCACTCTGTATATAATGAATCTTATTTGATATGAGTTCCACTTTTTGAATTGAATTACTGAAATAAATTAACTTTTTGATATTTGAATTTACCAAGATTTACTAGTAAATAGTTATTAAATCTCCCCTCAGTCGTTTTTTTTTTCTAAACTAAATAACCCTAATTTGTTTTTACTTTGTCATCCTCTGAACTCTCTCAAACTCTGCTGTGTCTTGTGCATCTTTGTTCTCATCACGGCATCATGCACCCCATTATCTTATTGGCCTTGACAGCAGCTGTCTGACACTGGTTTCTACAGTTAAGTTTATTGTCAACTAAAATTCCTAAATCCTTTTTCATGTTGGTGTTACCCAGTGTTTTACCATTTAGTATGTACTGGTGACTTGCATTATTCCTTCCCATGTGCATAACCTTACATTTGTCAGTGTTAAACCTCATCTGCCACTTCTCTGCCCAAGCCTCCAATCTATCCAGATCCATCTGTAGCAGTGTACTGTCCTCTTCTGTGTTAATTACTTTACACACTTTACATACAGTGGGTAAAAAAAGTATTTAGTTAGCCACCAATTGTGCAAGTTCTCCCACTTAAAAAGATGAGAGAGGCCTGTAATTGACATCATAGGTAGACCTCAACTATGCGAGACAAAATGAGAAAACAAATCCAGAAAATCACATTGTCTGATTTTTAAAGAATTTATTTGCAAATTATGGTGGAAAATAAGTATTTGGTCACCTACAAACAAGATTTCTGGCTCTCGCAGACCTGTAACTTCTTCTTTAAGAGGCTCCTCTGTCCTCCACTCATTACCTGTAGTAATGGCACCTGTTTGAATTTATCAGTATTAAAGACACCTGTCTGCAACCTCAAACAGTCACACTCCAAACTTCACTATGGTAAAGACCAAAGAGCTGTCGAAGGACACCAGAAACAAAATTGTAGACCTGCACTAGGCTGGGAAGACTGAATCTGCAATAGTTAGGCAAGCAGCTTAGTGTGAAGAAATCAACTGTGGGAGCGATAATTAGAAAATGGAAGACATACAAGACCACTGATAATCTCCCTCCATCAGGGGCTCCACGCAAGATCTCAACCTGTGGGGTCAAAATGATCACTGTGAACAAAAATTCCAGAGCCCCACGGGGGGACCTAGTAAATGACCGGCAGAAAGCTGGGACCAATGTAACAAAGGCTACTGTCAGTAACACACTACGCTGCCAGGGATTCAGATCCCGCAGTGCCAGACATGTACCCTTGCTTAAGCCAGTACATATCTGGGCCCGTCTGAAGTTTGCTAGAGAGCATTGGGATGTTCCAGAAGAGTATTGGGAGAATGTCATATGGTCAGATGAAACCAAAGTAGAACTGTTTGGTAGAAACACAACTCGTCGTGTTTGGAGGAGAGTGAATGCTGAGTTGCATCCAAAGAACACCGTACCTACTGTGAAGCATGGGGTTGGCAACATCATGATTTGGGGCTGTTTCTCTGCAAAGGAAACAGGACGACTGATCTGTGTGCATGAAAGAATGAATGGGGCCATGTATCGTGAGATTTTGTGTGCAAACCTCCTTCCATCAGCAAGGGCATTGAAGATGAAACGTGACTGGGTCTTTCAGCATGACAATGATCCCAAGCACACCACCAGGGCAACGAAGGAGTGGCTTCGTAAGAAGCATTTCAAGGTCCTAGAGTGGCCTAGCCAGTCTCCAGATCTCAACCCCATAGAAAACCTTTGGAGGGAGTTGAAAGTCTGTGTTGCCCAGCGACAGCCCCAAAACATCACTGCTCTAGAGGAGATCTGCATGAAGGAATGGGCCAACATACCAGCAACAGTGTGTGCCAACCTTGTGAAGACTTACAGAAAACGTTTGACCTCTGTCATTGCCAACAAAGGATATATTACAAAGTATTGAGATGAACTTTTGTTATTGACCAAATGCTTATTTTCCACCATTATTTCCAAATTAATTCTTTAAAAATCATAGATAGGTACCCCTATCTGAGTGTGTACCATTAATAAGCACCTTCTGTTTTCTATCACTGAGCCAGTTACTTACCCACATACAGACATTTTCTCCCAGTCCAAGGATTCTCATTTTATATACTAACCTTTTATGTGGCACAGTATCAATTGCTTTGGAGAAGTCAAGATGTATGACATCCATTGACTCAGCGCGGTCAAGACTTGAACTTACCTTCTCATAGAAACTGATTAAATTAGATTGACAGGACCAATCCCTCACAAACCTGTGCCAAAATGGCGTTAAATGTTTATTTTCATAAAGATATTCCAGAATAGCATCTATTAGAAAATGTTCAAAGAATTTCCGGGCTCTGGTTTTGATACTATTTCGAATATTGGCACCACATTTGCTAAGCGTCAATATTGTGGAACACTCCCTGCCATTATAGATTCCTTAAATATCAGAAATAAGGGTCAATCTATTGCATTACTTTTCTTAAGATGTCGCTGCACTTATTCTTCAGTCATCCAGGCCACATTTAACGGGGAGATTACATCTAACGTCTCATTTTCCTCTGTGAAAATAGTGGAGAAAAAAATGTTTAATAAATTTGCTTTCTCCTTATCGTTTTCTACAACTCCTGCCTTATCACTTCTTAAAGGGGTTGTCCGAGTTATGAAAAAAAAAATATATATATATATATATATATATATATATATATATATATATATATATAGTACCTTAAATCTGATGGGCAGCAATATATAACTAAGTTAAGCAAGTTTTAGGCAAAAAAAAATCTCTATTTCCTCATTTGCCTGGTTTTCTTCTGGCCTTTGTTTACATGCAGTAATAGCAATCTCTGCCCCTCCCCCCCTCTCTGTAAAGGCAGTGAATACAAGTGCTGAGTGACATGTCTGCCTGCTCAGATACTCAGCAGCATGTTGTATGTGTAGGACTACAAGTCCCAGCTGTACAATGACACTGCTGATACACACAGGATCTTACTTCTTACCTGTACTTGTACTTTGCATCTCCTCCAGATCAGCTCTGTGTCTGTAGGGTGAGGAGAGCAGATCATATGTCTCTTTACATCTGCACCTGCTGTTGTAAAGCCTTCAGTGTGTTCTGGCTGAAGGGGTTAATGTTTTGTCTGAAGGAATCCAGAGAGAGAGCAGGTAGCAGGAGCCCGGCAAAGCAGGGGGGTGTGGCCACCACAGTGATGTCTCGTGTACAGGCTGTTATCTGATCTCTGAGGCTTGTGCACGAAACATCACACAGCAGCTAGATAAGCTGACATCACAGGTCATGTGACTGAGTTAAATCTAAGAAACCAGCAGCTTTAGAAGCAGAAAGTGTATGGAAAAGCTGTTGTATTTGACTAGTTAGAAACATACAAAGGACAAGAAAATAACTGACAACCCCTTTAAAGGGCCAAAGCTTTCACTTTAAATTTTAGGATTAGTCTTGCTCTCTTTGGCAATGAGCCTCTGTGTCTCTGCCTTGGCTGCTTTTATCTGTCTTTTACATATTCTATTTTTCTCCTAGTAGTTTTTAGCACTACTTTGGTACATTCCTGTTTTCATAATTTAAAAGCTTTCTTTTTGTCATTTATTGCCCCTTTTACAGTTCTATTTATCCACAATGTTTTTTTTTTTTTCCTGACCCTTTTATTCCCATAATGTATGTATCTCTCACAATGAGAGTTTAAGATGCCTTTAATATCCCGTTTTGTGTCTGTATTTTTTTTTTGGAGGAGTACTGTCCCAAATAGTGAGGCTAATAAACTCTCTAAGCTAGTCAAATGTTGCTTTTCAGAAGTTCTGTGTTTTTTGTGCCTCCCTGAAAAAAAACATTTATTTGAATGACAATTGGAAGGTCATCATTTTATGGTCACTATTTCCCAGGTCTTCCCCAACCTTCACGTCTATAATACACATGGAGGATGAGGCTTTACATAAAGGCAAACCCTTCAGTTTTTACGATCCTTTTCTGCCCAGTCATACCGATTATTCATCCATCTCTGTAATTTCCACTGTCATAGTCCTCCTCAGACATTACTAACTCTAGTTCACCAATTTTATTGGTCACGGTCCTGGCATTAGTAGACATACAATTAACCACCTAACTGTTTTGTCCGAGTCCAGCTCGGGCAGTGGGAAAAGTAGCTAACTGGAGCGGGAAGGGCCGCTTTAGATGCTGCTTTCTCCTGAATGGTAGCAGCTAGAAACTTGCAACTGGTCTTGTTTGAAAGCTGACATTCCAAAATGACAGGTAATGTCCAAGCAACAGAGGAGAAATCACTGTTAGAAATTGAGTTTGGGAATAATCGCCAGTAAAACCTGTTTTTACTTTCATTTTCAGCTGCGTTCACAGCATCCCATTTCTAGCATCTACCCCCTATACTGAACGGATTTATGCCATTCTGGTATTGTCTGAAAGCTTGGAATGTCATGTTTCTAGCTGCTATCATTCAGGAGGTAGCAGAATCTAAAGCAGCCCTCCACCCTTCAGTTAGCTACTTTTCCCACTGCTGGAGCTGGACTCGAGCAAAACAAAGGTGGTTAAAAGGTTTTTAAATATTTTGTTGGGTTTTTTTTGTCCCTCCATTCCAGCTCTATTTCCTTGCCCCAGGTCACTATCCCCTGGGTTTTAGACCCCCAGAGATCTGATATTGATTACCTATCCAGCAGACATGTCATCAATATCAAAATCTCATGTGAGCACTGCTGTCTCTTTAAACAGCTGATCGGTGGGGGTGCTGGGAGTCACACACACACTCCACGCCGATCTGATACTGATTACCTATCTTGAGGAACCCCTGTCAAATTGATATTGATCACCTATCCTGAGGTCAACTGCAAAACCCCTTTTAATGCATTTCATGACGTAGTTGTTTACTGTATGCATTAATGACTACAACCACAGCTTGTAGAATTGGGTTCCCAAAGGAATGATATTTATTCAACATACGGCTTTGCTTTAGTGATGTTTGGGCACGCAGGCCTTTTTCAAACACTATGCCGCAGGTATGGGAAGAAGAAGGTATTCTTCTACCTCCTTCTTCCCATACCTGCCGCATAGTGTTTGAAAAAGGCCTGCGTGCCCAAACATCACTAAAGCAAAGCCGTATGTTGAATAAATATCATTCCTTTGGAAACTCTTCTACAAGCTGTGGTTGTATGCACTACTGAAGACTGGGTTGGAACCCTACCTACAGCATCCTCATAGTGTGCGACAAAGATTATTATTGTATGCATTGTCGGTCATAAAGTTCATAAAGGATGATGGTGAAGACTGAAATCATCTCACTTGTTTTGCAGAGTCCACCAATGAACGTAAGCGTTCTTCTGAACAGTGTCCTTATGGCAATACAGCTGTATCCTGATGTTAAATTTCATCAAAGTGAGAAGTATGGAGAGGATCTGACTGACAATGTATGGGAATATGTGTTCGCAGTTGATCTCTTGTGCAGCCACCGGAAATGGGTTTGGACCCATGAAAATGTCATCAGGTACTACAGCTTATTAATTTTATCAAAGTAAGCCTTCTGTTGACTGTGTTTTTACGTCCTGATGTAAAACATTTTTTTATTTTTATAATTTTTTTTTTTTTTTTTTTTTTACATCCTTTTCTGACAGGACCAGATAGTAGTATGTAAATTAGTGATGTGTTTAACCTCTTATAGCGTCCCAACTGCATGTAATTTAGTGCAATCCGAAGTAGTTATGTCCCAACTTCAAAGTGTCTCTGTGTCATCAGAAGCAATGACAGTAAAGCGATCGCAACTGATTGGCCAGTCGGTAGCAGACTGGCCAATCACAGAGCTGAAAAGTGGATTCATCAGCATCCCCTGCCATTGCCTTGCTTTTCCCTCTTCCCAGTGGACACCCACCCAGAAGTCACCCTAAGCCCCACAGGGACCAGCTATCAGACCCTGTATACCATTGCTTGGTGGCGTCATCTGATTAATATGGCCTGCAGACATTTCACAGCGGAGGAGGCATATTAATCCTCATCCAAGTCATCTTCATCTGACTACAGCTGACTTTCATCTCAGAACCTCAGCCAGCGCTGTGTAAGGGCAATTTCAGACAGGCTTGTCCAGTGCGAAAAACACAATCTACTTGGGAGCATAATTTCCACTTATCGCCGCTGGTTCTTTCACAAAGCCGTACTGTATTATAATTATTTATAATACCGCGTGTCTCTGTCCGACCTTTTATTTACCGAATTATATTGACCACATTATGTTACAATGTCAATAACAGGAAATCGTGCTCCCACACGGAGCACATTTTCCACACTGAACACCCTCGTATAAATTATCATAAGTGACCAAATTAGGTCTCAAATTTGCATGGTGCTGTTTCATACCTGAGCCTTGTAATATTTCAGCCAATAGAATAGCGCCAAATTTAGGACGTTTCTAAAACTAGGAAACACAGCATAATGATTAGAGTGGTGACTTTTCACAGTGGCACAAACTGGATGACAACATAATGGGTACTGAAATGGCATATCTGTGGAATAGTTGCAATTTTCATTTTTCACCCTCAGATGCACAGTAAATTCTGGAACACACCTGTGGGGTCAAAACAATCACTACACCCCCAGGATGTGTTGTTTTTAAACTGGTCATATGGGGGAAATTCTTATGTTTCGGCACCTATTGCCTGGAAAACAACCTATTTGTTTTAAATCAGATATTTTTCTGGACATTTTCAAAAATTTTCGGTAAACCTTGCATTTTTTTTTTAACGCAAATGTAAAAAAAAATTAAATTTACTATTAACATGTAAAGTGTAAACTGGCTATGTAAAAGTGATTTAAAGAGGGCATATCCCCACTCCTGACATGCCTGTTTTAATAGCTTCATGCATTTCTCATGTAATAACAATTCTGGAACATCTATTCTTATGTCTCTATGTTGTGCCATTCCTTTATTATTTCTACTAGAAGTTATAATTGAACTGCCATTAGCCTTCAGTAAGGGTACAGAGGGGTGGTAACCAGTTTGGGATGCGTACCTGCACACTCAATCCAATCAGTGCTGCCATTGTCAGACTGTGCAGGTAACACCCCCAACTTGTTACCTCCCCTCTGTACCCTTACTGAAGGCTAATAGCAATTAATTCATAACTTCTAGTAGAAATAATAAAGGAATGACGCAACATAGAGAAATAAGAATAGATGTTCCAGAATTGTTATTACATGGGGAATGCATGAAGCTATTAAAGAAGAACTCCCGCAAAAATTTTTATTCCATGTCCTGCTAGAAATGTACATGACGTAATCTGTAGTGAATGTCATTTTCTTACCAGTGGCTGAATTTTTGAGTTATATCTCCCTGATGTTCCTCATCTGTGTCATGTGACCAGGAATCAGACCCACCAACTCACACACAGCATCTTATGTGTGGACAGGAAGTCTAATTTTCTATGCATTCCTATGGGAGCCTCACTCTCAGTCTCATAGGAATGAATAGAGCAGTAACTGGCTTCCTGTCCTGGGTCATTTGGAGGTCAGGGAGTTGGTCACATGACCCAGCTACAATAAGAAGAGAGGGGATAACTCTCAATTACAGTCTCTGATAAGAAGATTACATTCACTACAGATTATATCATGCACCTTTCTAAGGCTACTTTCACACTGGCGGCAGGCCTGATCCGGCAGGTGAAGGGTGCTGCCGGATCAGGCCTGCCGCAGTGACATGTGTGGAGCCGGAACCGCGCTCCGGCCCCACACATGTCACACAGTACATACATATACATACACATAAACATACACACACATATAGACATACAAACACACATACATACTTACATGCTCCCCGGCAGGTCTTCGGAGCGTCAGGACGGCTCACACAGGTCCACTGTGGGCGCTGTGGGGAATCGTGACCTGTGTGAGCCGTCCTGACGCTCGAAGACCTGCCGGGGAGCATGTAAGTATGTATGTGTGTTTGTATGTCTTTATGTGTGTGTATGTTTATGTCTGTATGTGTCTATGTGTACCCGGATCCGTAATGGACTCCATTGAAAGTCAATGGAGGACGGATCCGGTTACCATTATGGTCACACCAGACGGATCCACCCCCATTGACTTGCATTGGGGGTCATTCCGGATCCGTCTTGGTGCGGATGCCTGGACCGGAGAGCAAACCGCAGCATGCTGCGGTTTGTTCTCCGGTCTGAAGACGGAACGGAATGCTTTCAGGAGCATTCCGTTGTCTTCAGTTCAGTTTTGTCCCCATTGACAATGAATGGGGACAAAACTGAAGCGTTTTATTCCGGTATTGAGCCCCTATGACGGAACTCAATACCGGAATTTTAAAACGCTAGTGTGAAAGTAGCCTAACAGGTCAGAGAATAAAACCTTTTGCGGGAGTTCTTCTTTAAAACAGGAATGTCAGGAGCGGTGAAAGGTCCTCTTTAAAGTTATTGCCACATAAATTGATATGTCAGATTTCAGTTATGGGGCTTCAGTATGCAATCCATACTGGCTTCTGCTGGTAAGGGTTAAAATTGATTAAGTTTTGCCAGTCCATTAAAATTCAAGCTAAACAAAACTAGTATTAGACTATTGGTTTCTAACAAATTGTTTGTTTAGCTTTTGTGGTTGTTACACCCGACCTGTGTGCCAGAAACCGTATTTTCTTTTAATGGTTTTGAGCACGTATTTTCGACAGTAAGTGAAAATGTGATATTATAAAATGTTTATTTTGCATTTTATACTAATGAGAAAATATGGGAAACCTACCCTTATTTACAAAAAGTTTTTGACATCAAAATGCATAAGGTTGAGTTCACATCTGTGTTGACTTTTCAGTTATTCTGGTTCCTCAGGAAAAAATGGATTTGTGAAATGTATTGAAAATGGATACAAGCAGTGACATCTGCTTCTGTTTCTGTCATTCATTGAAAACTTTCAGTAATGTTTATTTTTTGCAGATGGAAAAATGCAGCACAGGGCTTTTTCTCCTGTAAAAAATAACGAATACCTGACACACTATATTTGCGGACTAGAATAGCCAGTTCTAGTTATTGGAGTGAGATGCAGTATGTACACATAAAGATCAGTGGTGTGCAGACCGCAATACTGTTACGATCATGCGCATGAGACCTAAAACCGATCCGTTTTTTTGTTTTGTTTTTTTTTCCCTCTGAGGGAACAGAAATATGGAAAAATCAACTTAGATGTGAACTACTAAAGATGACTTTCTCCAGCCCTCAGCATACTTTTACAAAAAAAAAAAACTCAACCCTAATTAGAAGACTTATGCGTTGAGTATGTATACATGTATACATGTTTACACTGTAATGTCTGGTATCTGTACTGCTTTTTTTTTTTTTTTCTAGTAAAGAACTTTGGCCAATTTTAGATAAGTGGGTGAAGCGCAAGAAGGGCAACCTGACTGTTCAGTTTATCCCAGACATTATTATTGCCACTGTGCTTCGTCTTATTGGTAAGTGTTTACAGATAATTAAAATAATGCACTTCTTTCTTTCTTCTATGCTCTGGAGGGAAAAATAGTCCCTTTACACGGGACGACACAACATGCAGCGATCTTCACAGTATGAGAACGATTACAACGATATGCAGGATCATTGTTTGTGGGTGGGAGATCGCTGCTTAGACTGCACAATCTGCCCAGAAACCATGATTGGTGCACCTGCACGAATGATAGGATCACCCGATGATCGGCGACACATTTACACGGGCAGATTGAGAACAAGTGTTCCCGATAAATGGCTTGTGTAAATCTACTTTTATTCACACCATTTTTGGTCAACGATCTCTCAGCCCAAACCAGGAGTGGAGGCTACACAGAAATAAGATCATGGAATGATTTTAATCATTTGTGTGGTTTTGACCTACACCTGGTTATGGCTCTCAATGAGCGATGAAAGTTTCTGACCAAACAGTGACTGTGTGAATAAGGCCTTATGTTTAAAGGTGTGCCAACATTTGATGCTAAGTACGCCAACACAGACTCAAGCAGTAACAGATTTCAAATATTATCCTCATGAAAAAAATCACCCTTTTGACTTTTTTTTACAAACCCAAACAAAATTATTTGACTTCATTTTAATGAAGGTAAGAAACTGAGGAAGCAGAAAAGGGCAGTATAGTGTGGGCTCAGCGTGTTCCTTCCTGTTCACACTACTGGACTGTATGCGAGTGCTTTATCATGCTGAAGGGTGAATATTGGGGCCGCACAATGTTGATCAGCCAATGTCGCATCAGCCTATTACACCTCATTCAGTTCTACTGATTATCCGCAGCATATCCTGATTACACAGGGAGAGGTGCTGCCGATAATTGTACAGTCTTTATCTGCTGATCTGCAGCATGATTATACAGGCCAGTTATCTGGAATGAGTGTCCCTGTGAACACTTACTCCTAGTAATTTGCCAAAAAGTCACCAAAAATTCTTTCACTGCAGAGGATGGCACTCATTGGCACTCTGTGTGACAGGCACCATGCAGCAATCATCAGTAAGCACGTAGTACCCTTACCCTTTAATGACCGGCCTGTGGGCCCTAGGCCAGGGCTACACATGTCGCATGACAAAAAGGGCCCAACTACACTGCGACGTGTCGCGTGACATTTATGTCTCGGGATTGTCGCACAACATTTTTTTGTAGTGGTAGTCAATAGTGTCACCGTGTAGCCCTAGCCTTAATAACCAGACACTTGCGTGATTTAGTGCACATGGTGATTTAATAGTTTAGTAGGTGGTTTAATAACTTTATTTCTTGGACTACCAAAATAATTTTTGCAACTTTTTATATTTTAAATATATATTTTAACAGGGTTATTTTACATTTTATTTTTTAAAATATTCTTTCAAACTATAGCTCCTTATTCTTTAAATATGCAAACACCAAAATAAATTTTTAAAATGAGTTCCCTGTGTTGATAATGGTGACGTTTTTGCTTGGTGGACATCTGTATTCTTTGTATTTTTATCAGTTTTTTAATTTCACATATATTTTTGGCATATAATATGTCACCCAATTGGTAATAAAAAGACCTGGGGACCCTTTTTACCACAATAGTAAGGGGACACCCATTAGGAAGTTGTATTTTAATTTTTTTTAATTTTTTTTTTTTACTTTAATATTTCAGCAATATAATATGTTAAATTAAAATTGTTCATCTGTATCAGTCATCAATAATGCTAGGTAATCCATTGCCTATTTACTGCACTGTGAGGGAAGGATGCTATCTGAAGGGTAATCCTCATGATATTAGGTGTAAAATTGGAATACCAGCATGACGAGTCTGTTCTCTAATTGAGTGACTGCAGGGAGTTCTCTCTGGCTATAGTGATTGTGTGAATCTGAACAGCTCCCAGATGGCGGCACCCATAATAATGTTCAGGAAATAAAATACATTTTTGGTGACTATTTGTCATGCTAAAATTCCAAAGAGAAAGTTACAGAGCCAGGGTAGGAATTAGAATACATGGTAAGTATACCCAGAAAACCATCCACCTGTTTACTTAAAAACTAAAAAAAACACATGGAATATTCACTAGGTTGTTAATAAAAAGAAATATGAAAATGTGCTTTCCCATCATATGCCATTACTTTGATTTGGTAAGTGTCTGACCTCTGGGACCCCCACTAATCCTGAGAATGAAGGGGATGCTTCAGTGATTGACCACTGTGCCACCCTCTAAGGTTTCCCTAAATAGCAGTCCCCAGCCAAGCCCTGTGCGGAACTGTAGTGTGGTCTCATTTCGACGTTTTGTTTTTCTTGGATAACACTGGAGCATAGTAATCTATACTTTTGCTACAGATCCTTGTAAAGGACAATTGAAGTGGAAATAGAGCTTTTGTTTCATGGACATTGTTACATCATGTAGTCTACTGTTTTTCACCAAAGCTTTTCCAAGAAACCCTTCTAGTCAAAAGATGCCTTTCGTCCACAATTTACAGTCTGTGGGTTGTTTGCCTTAACTGTTGTTGCTCACTTGGTCAGTTACACTAGGACGTTTCTTAAAGGCTATGTATACCTTCAGGGCCAATTTTATTAATGATTACATTTTACTCGTTTTGGCCTGAAAATAATTTTTTTCAATTGGTCTTTATTAAAAAATATTCAGCCATTCTATCACAAAAAGTTAAGTGTTGTCTATCTGTGTGAATTCTATGCTCGATCTGTGCCAGTCATCTAATAACCCTTATCTCTAAATTACTAAAAGATCATAAGCACATTCTTTTCAGTAAGATATGAATTGAGTTATAATGAGTATTTAGGCGATCAGAGATAAGGAGCCATTAGTCTGATGAAAAACAGTAAAAATACACATCCTGCTACTAGAGAATCTTAAAGGCTATGTACACCTTTGGAGGCAATTTTTGCTTAAGATTGCATTTTTGGCTAAAAGTCATTTTCAGTTGGCCAATGTTTTTCTAACACTGTGAAGGGTACTTTCACTTTGTGCTGGTCATCTAATAAACCATATCTGTAAACTACTAAAATGTCCTAAAAACTTATTTAGTCACATTCTTATCAGTAAGGTAAGAACTGAGCATAATGAGTGTTTAAAAGGTCAGAGAGCAGAGATAAGAACCCCGTCATCTCTCCAAATGACGGAAAAGAGAAAATCCACAGGCTGCTATTACAGCATCTCAGCTATGTACACAAAAAAGAACGCCATATTTTTAATAAAGACCAATTGAAAAAAATGATTTTTAGCTCAAAATAAGTACAGTGCAATAATTTAAAAAAAAAAATGCCCCCAGAGGGACTAATAGTTTTTTCCAATTTGTTCAGTGCAATGATAAAAACAAGCTCCCAAAGGTATACATAGCCTTTAAATGGTCACTAACTATTCACACGAGTTTGAATAAATCAATAGTACAAGTGACCATAAGACACTTTATAATATATATTATCAGAGAAAACTGTCCAGTTCTCGTGTTGTCAGTAACTGTATAGATTCCATTAATGTTAGCAATCCTTAGGGACCAGTTCCCCTGCAACTATGGCCCAGATCTACTAAAGTGTCTGCGCCAAAAATCTGTCTTAAAAAGAAAAGTGCAAAATGGTACAATTTAGCACATCTAGGTTTTCTACACTTTTCTGACATTGTCAACAAGCAGGTATGGCTTAGCAGAAAGTCAGTGTGGCCTGCAATACACCACTTTGTGACAAAAGTTTGGAGCAATTCTGAGCTAAAAAAGTAAGCTAACCAATAGTGGATATAGCCAGAGAAAAGTGTCTCTTTGCTCCAGATTTATCATCCAGCCTGAACTTCTGATAAATCGGATGCAGTTCTAGACAGCCTGTCTGCTTACACCATCTACAGGATTAGTAAATGTGTGCCTATGATTCTCCTACAGTGCAGTAACATTTAGTTGGAACAGTTTAGTTCAATCCATTGTAATAACAGTAACAGTTTCTGGACAGATATATTCCAGTATAGCATTGTATACCCCAGCCTTTGCACATGGCTGTGAATATTTTGCATTAAGTATGTAGAAAGCCTAAAAGAACTCATTTGTGAAATGTGCTATGAACTGTTATATGTATGGAAGTGTTAACCATTTATTCTTGGTTTAATCATTTGTGGTGGTGGTAATTTTTTTTAGGACATCTGTGTCAGATGGGTTTGAAAGAAGGATTTATTACAGCTGTGAAGAACATTACTTCTGTTATTGTTACGTTCATCAGCCATGCAAATGAAGAAGGTAAGTTTTTCAATTACCATACACGCTTGAACATTATTTAAAGGGGTTATCCCACAAATTATTTTTTTTTATTGAGTATCCAGAGTTACATGTGGTACCCACAAGTCTTTCTTCACTGTCTAGTAAAGGGAGAAAGCTCTTTCTACTTCTGTGAATTTAGAAGTAGAATGGATGGTGTCTAGGCTGCTTCACCTCCTTCACTGGGAGATCACTATATGCACTGCATGTTGGTCCGACTCAATGTGGAAGGTGGTGAACCAGAAGGATAAACCGCAGGGGGAACTACCAGAGCGGAAAAGGTTATGTACAAAAAAAATTCTATTTTATTGCGTATGTATTGCAATAATACTTCATTTGAAATTACCTGTTAATTGCATAGGAATACATATAGTGGGATAACTCCTTTCTATATGGTCATTGTTAAAATTTATTAACGTTTTGAATGTATTCTGACCTGAGAGCCAAAAAGTGCCACTTTCTGGTTTCTCTGACTTCTTAAATGCTTGTGTGACAATTTTTTGTCACACAGGTATTTTTAAGCCATCCTGACCATTGGCCCCGGCAATTTCACTAACATTTACGGCTGTTTCAATGAGTAAATGAAGTCTGAAACCTACTGCAGTTAGGGAATGGAGTGCCGGAGGATGGGCCTAATTTAAGATGATGCTGCAGGCTGAGGAGCGCAGGATACCACATGTAACGCATTTCAAAGGTGTGCTGCTTTCTTCATCAGACACAGTCAATACATGGTAACGAGCACAATTTATATGAATCCAAGAGACCTATAAAGCCCAGACCGGATCAGAAAACCCATTATTAATCATGTGTCCAATGATATTAAAACTATTTTAGGCAAACACTGGTATTTGCTGTTGTGTGATCCATTTCTGAAAAAATTGGTACAAACAAACAACTATCACGTATAGGAGGAGCCAGTCTCTTAAAAATCTACTGGCCACTAGTTTCCTGAAACCCTTTAATGTTGAACCCTGTTCAGACCAGAATGTCTCGCATGCAATTTTACCAGTTGACTCTGTTTGTAACAATATTGGGTATGGTTCCTCAAGTTTTGTGTCTGAGGTGATATACAAGCTTTTTGACAAGCTGTCCCTGTAGACTACAGTATGTTGGGCAGACCATCCATTGGAGTAATATTCAGTTAGGCAGAACTAACCATAGTGTTTCCAGAATGTCCTTAGTAAGGATTCCTCCCTACTGAGATTAATTCTTGAACAGATCCCTGAGGCTGCTAGGAACCGTTTTTCTGGTTTCAATAGGGAGGTTTATTAGACCTTCGGGCTACGTATGTTAATGCTGGAGGGTCTCAATAAGACTATTGAACGAGTGAAATTGAGAAATGAATGTAGTACATTGCTTTTTTTTTTTTTTTTTTAATAATGTATTTAAATTCAATGTATTTTTCAGTGTGTGTATAATATATATAATCTCCATCCTTTAACTGTCCCCTATTGTATATTTTATACTTTTATTTTTCTTAATAATCCGGTTCCGAGCTTTATATGTTGCTTTGGTTCATATAAATTGGGCTTCTTACTGTGCATTGATTGTGTCTGAAGAACGCAGCACACCTTTGAAACATGTTAGGGGTTGTTCACACATCAGTTATTTGAGCCAAAACCAGGAGTGAAGCCTCCACAGAGATAAGGTATAATGAAAAGATCTGCACCTGTTTTGTGTTTTTGACCCGCACCTGGTTTTGGCTCACAATAACTGATGAAAATAACTGATCAAAAAACTGAAGTGTGAACAAGGCCTTACTTGTGCAATAAAGAAACCCTGTGCTCCTCAACCTGCTTCTTTGGGGCGTTTATCTATGACTCTGAGGTTCGTTTGGATAACTGATGGGCAGTGCTACGGTTACCTTTGTTCTTTCCTCTGGAGGGCTTCATGTGTGTCTCAGAGTTGTGCCTGCATTTGCCATGCTCATTACTTACCTGTTGTCCTAGGCCTCCTTTACCTGAGGTACATCACCTTTGTGATTTTTCTCTTTTAGTAATTTAAGCTGAGACACAGGTCTCATAAATTACAAGTATCCTGGGGCACCGCAAAGTCCAGTGTAAAACGCTGGTCTTTGATAAACGATCCCCAATAAGTATGGGTTGTTCATTTTGCGTTCTATATACAATACTTTTCAGTGTGTAATATACTTTGTGCTCTATATATTGCTAGATATGAGCTCCATTGTCATAACTCTGTCCATTTCACAAGACAGTCTTCCGGTTCAGAGAGTTTGTAAGCATATCACCATCTTACTACTTTTCATGGGCAGTCAGTAGGTTGGGACCCTTACACTTTGTCAGTGAGAAGAAACAGTACCCCACCCACCCAACTCCAAGCTACATGTAGGTCATCTCAGCCAACCAGTACACTGTTCTGTCCTATTGATGGGCAAGAACCCAGAAACAGTGGTGTCTACTCATTGGTTTCCCCACACCGAGCTGCCTCTAAAAGTGCTCATACACCTTTTGTAGGGTCAGCTATTCCTTCCCTGCTCCCCCATATTTATTTGAGGTGTTGATTGTTACTCTGTAATGTCTGATTTCTCCTGTACATGTACCTTCTAATTGTAAAGTGCTGTGAAATATGTTCCGTAAAGATCATATCCATACTTTCTGAATGCACATTCATCTGATCTTAATTTGTTGACACTTTATTAATTCAGAACTTACTTAAAGCTTTCCAAACATTGATTCACATCCTCTGTTGTTTGTATGTAAGCCTAATATGTACCAAACCTCCGATTTCATTCCACAGGTGTACCGTGGGGTGTGCAGTTGGCATCGGTATATATGCTGTGTGACACTGCTCCTTGTAATCCGGCTCTTGTGCAGCAGACTCTCCAAGCATGGAAAGGGACTACAAAGAACATCATACCACCAGCTGTAATAAACTTTATGCAAGAGATTGCTTCATTGTGTGTTCAAGATAGTGGAGTCATTTGAATGTCACCAAAGGGTTAAGGGGTCCTGTTGTCAAGATTCCTCAGCACTGGAGGAGAGAAGTGCCTTTTTCGGTTTCTTTACTTAGTTTGCACTTTTGATATTTAAGGATGAAAAGCCATTTTTTTCATTTTGTAAATGTTTGTTCGCCTGCAAAGCACAGAGTTCCCAGGAGGATTGTAAATGTGTAAACTATTACTTGCTTGTAAAGATGTTGTAGGATATGTGTATGTAGCCAAAGTTTTATCTATGGGATGTTTAGATGAACAGAGTCATTGATTAATAATTGTTCCCTCTCCATCTTTGTACTGAAGGTGACACCGATCACCTTAACACCTGGAGTGCACATCAGCAGTGTGAACAAAGTACCAGTCTGACCAGGTACTGGTTCTTACATGCTACATGCACTGGTATCTTACAAACAGCTTAAACTTTGGGTCACTATTACATTACATTATATATGCCCATTGTGAACAACGTAGTAATCTTTGACAGACATAGGCTTTGTGCTATAAGACAGCATTACCCGTTTCTGGTGTATTGAAATAAGTGAACATGTGATCCCTCAATGATAATTGACATGTGGTTAAACTGACAGTCTGCCATCTATTACTAGACCGTGTGCACATTCTCTACTAGGTGTAAGCATTCTTGTAAAAGTCCAACAGTTGTGTGCACTATTTAGCACGTTACAGTACCATGCTGCAATTTAATAGTGTTATGCCAAGATTTAATGTAGCCCTAATCCGCAGGATAGGCGATAAGCATCTGGATCCCCTCCCATATGAATGCCTCCACTCCATTCATCTCTGTGGAACTGCTGGCGATATTCAAGTGCTGGTCTGTATCTCTGGTAGTCCCATAGAGCCTGAATGGAGTGGCAGTGCACATGCCTGACTGCTGGTCCATTCAGATGGGGGAACACATGGTCCCCGTTCTTGTGATCGATGGTGGTCCTAGCAGTTACTTATCCTGTGGATAAGGGAGAAGTTTAAAGCTTGGTGCAATCCCTTTAATGTCAGTTATGTGTTGTTTTTTTGGCTGCATTGTATCTTCATTATGTACCGATCAAGCACAGACAATTTAATTTTGCTGTTACACATATTAAGCAGTCCTAATTTGAACGCGAACCTGTTGCACCTCATTTATGAAAAAAACTGACTTGTTGGTTATTGCAGCCATTAAGAGGTAATTTTTATCAATATAGATTTAAACAATACACTGACATGGCCTGCGGTCTTTTACCCCCACGGATACTTATAACAGGAGGTCCGTTATTTAGACTGCCTGGCGCACATTTTTGATGTGTGCACTCCAGTTGAGTACTAGTAAGCAAAAGTCCACCATCTTCATTGCTGTAGTTTAGTTTTTGTTAATTCGCCGCTGTTATCCTACTGTAATAGCGGTGAATGGCCACACACAATCCGGTGCCTGTTGCCCTGAAATAAACACACTATATACACTGCCTTTTACTATTAAATACCCTCAAATTAGCATTCTCAATCTAGATTCTTCAAAAATGTTTCAAATATTCAAATCTGAACTTTGAATTTAGCCTTTTCTGTACATAGGACAGACACCAATACTTTCATCCATGTAGAATTCTTTCTGACTGGCTGAATTCTATGGCATTCCACTACTTTACATTTGGCAATAAAAAAACTGGGAGCACCTATACCTACTTTATATACTGCCGGTTTGAGTTAAACAGCAGAAATATTAAAGGGGTTATCCGACACTTTAACTGATGACCTATCCTCGTGGGGTCAGACAGCCGGGACTCCCACTTCTGTAAGCACCACAGCCTTCTCGCAGCTCACCCTAGGCCATTGATGTCATGACCAGCGTGGTGGCCTAGGCACAGCTCAGCCCCATTCACTGCTCACAGGAGCGCTGATTAGGTCATTAGATTAGATACAGCGTTATCTGAACGTTCTTCACCTCATGCTTAGGAAGCTTTTATTTATACACTTCAGCACTTGGCTATTTTTTTTTTCATTCTAGAGTCACGTAAAACCCATGAGTTCTGCATGAAATAGCAACTTACATAGTGATGTCAGATATCACTTTTTAAGAGACTGCATTGAATATGGCCTCACAGGATGGCAGGGTAACCAGGATGTTTTCCATGTTCCGTACATTGAAACAGACAATGGCACCTTTATGGTATAATGTCATTCAGAGTACAGCTACATCTGTATATAGGGGTGCACTTGTCTCAGTCCACTTTTTTTATTTGACATAATGTTTTAACTATAAAATGGAAAAAGTTTAAAGGGGTCCCTGGGAATTAAGAAAATAAATACCTAAATATTACTTTACAATAAATATATTCTCAAATACCTTCTATTTATAATGGCTCGTTTTGTCTGGTAAAGAGCTGCCTCATCCTCCTCTCTGCTCTGCTTGTCAGGGGTTATACTGAATACAGATGATAAGAACTTCAGATGAATCTCTGGGGAATTTAGTTCATGAGGAGATATGAAGTACAGAGAGGGCGGACAGTACAGACTGTGGTAATGGAGACTACATACAAGCACTGTTGCTCATTAGCTACATCTGCTCAGCTGAAGATCTTAGCTGTATTCAGGATCATAATCCCTGACAAGTAGGTGAGGAGGATGAGGCAGCTCTTTACCTCAGTGTTGTGAAGTAACTTGTCCTCCTGTGTTTTTAGGACAGGTTTTGTGTGTACTAATAGGACGGTGGCCATTTTGTTTTCCCTGATGATTGCTCCCCAGACAAAACGAACCATTATAAATACTGAAAGGTATTTGTGAATATATTTATTGTAACGTAATAGTTAAGTATTTTCAGTTTCTTTATTCCTGGAGAACCCCTTTTAAAGTAATGGTGTTCCATTATACTTCAGCTACTTGCTCTTACTCTGTGAACTTCCGGCAAGCAGGGAATGCAAAGTATGACAAGTATGTTAAAACTCAACAAAATTTTTGTGTATATAGCTCCAATTGAGATCTGAGTCTCTTATAGGCGGACTGCAGGTATGCCATGTGTAGTCTGATCCATCAATTGTCCATTTATTCCTTCCGTCTGCCCCTCTTTTATAGTCTGTAGATAAGCTGGAAGAGATGGGTGTAATTTACAACACAGGCTTTGCTTTGTAGCCTGTAACCAGGAAGACTGTTTTGCACAGGAACTTTTTTTTTTCTGATTTGCAAAGCTGTTTTTCTATTTTAGGTGCCTTGGAACAAAATAATGGGTGCAAAAGTACATATTGCCGTTGTTGTTTTTTTTTTTTTTTTTTTTTTTTTTTTTTTAAGATGTTCAATGGATACGCCGCTGCCGAACCAAGTCTTAGAACTGCTGTTGTACCCATGATACTTCTATAAAAGGGATCATAGTTTTATTCTCTATAAAGATGTCCCTGGTGTGTAAGAACTTTTCTTGTTATAAATCAATCTACTCTGCAACCTCCAATTTGCATTAATTTTTGTAATGTGATAGAAATTATGCTGACATGAGAAAATGTTCTTTTGTAGATAATCCCAGAAAGCTGAAAGAGAATGCCTAACCTCACCTGACATGTCTGTTAAGTACATGCAATCCAATGTCAAGACAATTCTGGAGCATCTATTCTTACGTTGTACCATTCCTTTATTATCCCAGCTAGGAATTATAAATGAATTGGGCTACTTTAACACCTGCATTGTTGTTTCCCAGTATTGAGCTCTGGTAGAGGATCTGAATACTGGAGAAAAATGTTTGTTTAGTCCTCATGCATTCTGAATGGAAAGAGATCTGTTCAGGATCCATCAGGATGTCTTCTGTTCCTGCAGCATTCCTTTTTGTGACCGGACATAAAACCACTGCAAGCTGTGGTTTTGTGTCAGGTCATAAAGACGGGGAAAAAATGAATCCGGCACTGAAAACATTGTAAGTCAATGGTTATGGGTCCATTTTTTATGGAGCCTAAAAAATAGATCCGTCAACCATTGACTTTGAATGTATTTAGTGACTGATGTTTTTTCATTTTGATTTCACACAACCGCATCCTAACAGAACGGATGCATCCTGATGTGCAAAATCAAAACAGATCTGTTTAATTCCGGTATAAAGATCCTTTGCCTGATCTCTGTACTGGAATTTAAAAAAGCAAGTGTAAAAGTAGCCTTAAAAGTAGTTTGTAGTGAGGGTCCAGATGGATGTTTTGCAGTTGTGGGTATGTCCCTGCACAGTATGACACTGGCACACTGATTTGATAGTTTCACACTGTGCGGGGACAGACTGCCAACTGGTAATACCCATCTGGACCTTAATTGTAAACCGCTAATAATTCATTCATAACTTCTAGCAGGAATAATAAATAGTACAACATAATCAAGAACAGGCGCATCACAATTATTACAGGAAATGCAAGTAGTTGCATTCTGGAGAGGTTGCATTGGTTTTGAATCTCACATTTGCAGCTAGAATTATTAACTTTTCTTTTACAACCATGATATTCTTTGGCTTGCATTGGTTCTATGTACCATTCTGATACTGTGTTATTCTTGTACAGTTTAACAAATATTCACTGAGATTACTCTGGGAATAACTGTATTAATTTTTGTATAGGTCTATAATGTGTTTCACATTTGATGTTATTCCTGTTTAGGAATTTTAATTCCTGTACATAGGCTGTATTATAAATCCATGTTTTTGACCATTTGCTTTTTTTGATTTAGTATGCATCTGAGATGCTTTATAATAAAATTTGTAATTTCAAATAAGAATTTGTATGAAAGTTATTAATAGCTAAGTTATTAAAATGTCAAACTATTAAACTATTATGGTGGAGATTTATCAAGACCACTGCTTTCTGCAAAGCTACTGATATCCCCCTACGCTGCCAGAGGATGTGTAAATTACTATGCCCTCATAAATTAGGCACATCCTCCAGCAGTCTGTGCACCTAAAACAGAAATCTGCGGCAGTTCTGACTTCATTTTCATCAGAAAAATTGTGGTGGTGACTAATCATGTCCCTTTTTGGCAAAGTAGAAAGAACAGTGTAAAAAAAACAACACTTGAGACTATTTTTTAAAGTTGCATTTAAAAAGTCGAAAAGATGCATTTTGCGACATTGTAATGCCATGTTTCCAGGCGCCTCCACAGTGGCACAAACTAATAGGAGATTACCCCGCCTCCCTAGGGACAAGAAACAACATGGAGATCTTTAACCCCTTAATGACCGGGCCATTTTGCACCTTCGTGACCAGACTGATTTTTGCTAATCTGACATGTCAGTTTATGTGGTAATAACTTTGGGACGCTTTTACTTATCCAAGCCATTCTGAGATTTTCTCGTCACATATTGTGCTTCACGACAGTAGTAAATTTGTGGCAAAATATTTCATCTTTATAAAAAAATAGCAAATTTACAAAAATTTGGGAAAAATTAGCAAATTTCAATTTCTCTACTTTCAAAATAAATAGTAATACCTCCAAAAATAATTATTTTACATTCCCCATATGTCTACTTTATGTTGGCATCATTTTATAAATGTCATTTTACTTTTTTAGGACGTTAGAAGGCTTAAGAAGTTTAGAAGCCATTTTTCAAATTTTCACCAAATTTTCCAAAACCATTTTTTTTAAGCACCAGTTCAGATGTAAAGTGATTTTGAGTGGCTTACATAATGAAACCCCCCATAAATGACCCCATTTTAGAAACTACACCCCTCAAATTATAAAAAACTGCTGTTACAAACTTTGTTAACCCTTGAGGTGTTCCACAAGAATTAAAGGAAAATGGAGGTGAAATTTCAAAATTTCACTTTTTTGGTAGATTATTCATGTTAATTTTTTTCTTGCAACACAGCAAGGGTTAACAGCAAACTAAACCTCAATATACATTGCTCTGATTCTGCAGTTTACAGAAATACCCCATATGTGGTGGTAAACGTTTCTATGGGTTTGTGGCAGTGGTCAGAAGGAAAGGAGCGCCATACGGATTTTGGGTTAAATACACCTTTTTGATCGCCTGCTATTACACTTTTTGTGAGGGAAGAGGGAAAAAAATGGCTATTTTGGCATAGTTTTTTATTTATTTATTTTTACAGCATTCGCCTGTCTCGCATATCTCATGTAATATTTTTATAGAGCCGGTTGTTACGGACGCGGCGATACCCAATATGTGTATCATTTTTATTTTTGGAAAGCTTTACACATTAGATACATTTTTGAACAAAATAAAATATTTTTTGTGTTGCCATATTCTGAGGGACATATATTTTTTTTTTTTTTTTTCAGGCGATTGTCTTAGGGTCTCATTTTTTGTGGGACAAGATGACGGTTTAATTGGTACCATTTTTTGGTACATACGCTTTTTTGATCGCCTGCTATTACACTTTTTGTAAGGGAAGGTGACCAAAAAATGTTTTTTGGTTTTTTTTTACTGTGTTCACCTGGCGGGGTGGATGACGTGATATTTTTATAGAGCCGGTCGATACGGACGCGGAGATACCTAAAATGTATACCTTTCTCTTTTTTACAATTTTTTTTTAACTTTTTTTTTTGAAAATGCGTTTTTTTTTTTTAACTTTTATTATTATTATTTTTTAACTTTATTTTTTAACTTTTTTTTCCACTTTATTTAACTTTTGGGGGTCTGATCCCCTTTACAATGCATTACAATACTTTTGTATTGTAATGCATTGGCTGTAAGTGTATTACTCAGTGTAATACACTTACAGCCTGCTTCCTGTGCGATCCAGGGGGCTGGATTGCACAGGCTCGCAGGGATAGCAGCCACGATGCCTAAGGAAGGCATCGGGCTGCTATCTAAGCCATCGGGTCCCCGTCACAGCAGCGCGGGGACCCGATGGCCCTGCTCGCCATCCTGAATAGATCGCGCACCATGCCGCACGCCTCATGTGCCGCGGTCAGCGCTGACCGCGGCACATGAAGGGTTAATGCGCCGACATCAGTGTTTTCACCGATGCCGGCGCATTCAGCAGGGGTCCGGCTACTGGGCACAGCCGGACCCCCACCGCGGGTCCGTCCGGGGGCTCCCTGACACCCCTTTTCTGCAGATTGGGGACTCGCGCCGCCTGCCGTCTAAAGACAGTGGGCGGTCGGCATCAGGTTAAATAGCCCCCTGCCCTTACCTGCTCCAGTTGTTTCCTGTCCCTCTGGGATGCTGTGGAGATCTCCGGCAGTTCTGTGCCTTAAAACTTGGGGTTTACGCCCAGATTGTGGCCCTCCCTTCTGGGAGTATTGCAGGGCAGAGAACAGGGTCATGGGGCTTGCGGTGCAGCTCCTCCTGGTCTTCGGCATAAGTCCTCCGGTGGAGGCGGCCCCGGGCTGCGTCCATGCGAAATATCGCGAGAGGCCACCGGGTCCCATGACCGGAGGCAGGCAAGATTCTCGGAGGGGCCCGAGATCTCCTGATGCGCTTCCGGTCCTGCTCCTCAAAGAATAAGTAGTGTGAAATCCCTTGTGAGGGAGATAGACTGTTCGGTACAGTCTTAGATGACATTTTGGAAAAAGCTATTGACAAAAGAAAAAAAAGGTTTCCCCTCAGATTCAAAAGCTTTTCAGCAGAGACGCAATTTTGGGACTTCAAAAAGAGGTAGACAGGACCAGGAAAAAAGGGGTTTTTCAGGAAAGTGGCAGACAGGTAGGGGTTTCCTATTTAACCCAGGAAATTCCTCTCAAAAACCTAATACCCAATGACGCCAGAAGTTCGGTGGGTGGGAGACTGATGAGGTTTCTTCCCTCCAGGGAGAAAATATCCTCGGCTCCATGGGTCCTAGATGTGATAAGATCAGGTTTAACCCCTTCGCGACCGGAGCTTTTTTCGGTTCTGCATTTTCGTTTTGCGCTCCCTGCCTTCAAACAGCCATAACTCTTTTATTTTTCTGTTCACATAGCTGTATGAGGGCTTGTTTTTTGCGGGACAAGTTGTACTTTCCAACGCCACCATTTAATATTGCATACGGTGTAGTGGGAAGCGGGAAAAAAATTCCAAACCGGGTGAAATTGCAAAGAAAACGCTATTCCGCTACAGTTCTACGGGTTTCTTATTTACAGCGTTCGATGTGCATTAAAACTGATCCGTTACTTTCATTCTACTGGTCAGTACGAATCCGGCAATACCTAATATGTATAGTTTTTCCTGCGTTTTCATAGTGATAAAATAATTAGAAAGTTGCCCTTTTTTTTTTTTTTTTTTTTTCCTTGTCAAATCTTGACCCCTATAACTTTTTGGTATTTATGTGTACAGAGCTGTATGGGGGCTCATTTTTTGCGGGACGATCTGAAGTTTTTATTGATACCATTCTGGGGTGTGTATGACTTTTTGATCACTTTTTATTTAATTTTTTTTAGAAAAAAAAAGCGACAAAAAACGGCAAATCGCCATTTGGACGCTTTTTTACGCCACACAATTCGCCGTATTGGAATTTTTTTTTTTATATTTTAAAAGTACGGGCGTTTTCGGTCACGGTGATACCCATGATGTCTATATTTATTGTTATTTAGGTATTTATTTTTTACTTATACGGAAAGGGGGGTGATTTGAACTTTTACATCTTTTTTATTTTTATATATTTTTTAACATTTTTTTTTAATTTTTTTTTTACTATTAGAAAGCTCAAATATGGGCTTATAAATTGTGGCTTTTTTTTTTTTTCTTTATGAGCAATTCTGGGTTTTATAGGCTCAGAAAACCATCAATTGCTCATTTCTTATCCTGGCCTGCCATCTAGTGGCCAGAATAAGAATTGCACTTTGAAAACTGTAATCCTCACCAGCGAGGATTACAGTTTTCATATGGTGTACAGACACCCCGATTGGTCACACGGGGTGTCTGTACACCACCCGGAAGCGAACGCTTCCGGGTTTAGACGCAACTAGATGCCGTGATCACGTGTGATCACGGCATCTAGTCAACCCGGAAGACGCCGCCGATGTAGTAGGTAGCGGCAAGTCTCTGCTGTTAGAAACAGCAGAGACTTGCCGGCCATGACGCCCGCCGCACCCGCGAGCGGGCGCCATGTGCCCGCATCGCTCCAGCGCCGTACATGTACGGCGCTGGTCGCGAAGGGGTTAAAACTGGAATTCTCCCCCCCACCCCCCCACCCCCACCCCCAAGCGGTTTTTGTGTAAACAAGGAACTAAAAGGGAAAGATCAGTTGGCCCTGTTAGAACAACTAAATATCCTTCTACAAAAGGAAGCTATAACTCCAGTTCCCATAGAGGAAGAAGGAAGACTCAAGACAACATCACTACAGGCATTCTTATGCAGGTCTCCTTACTTAACGATTGGGGATGACAGAATTGTTCTTAAACACTCTCCTTCTTTTCTGCCCAAGGTCCTTTCCAAATTTCACTGTCTACAGGAAGTGTCACTGCCATCGTTTGGTTCACCTTCAGGTACAGCAGAAGTTTGTTTCCATATGCTTGATGTCCATAGATGTATATTGGGCTACCTTGAAGCAACTAGGACTCTCAGAAAAACAGACCGACTCTTTGTTCAATTCTCAGGATTAGGAAATGGACAGGCAGCAAGTAAAACGTCCTTAAGCAGCTGGATTACATCCAACAATTACGATGTGTTACAAGGCAAAGGACAAAGTGCCCCCTGAGGGTCTCAAGGCCCATTGAACTAGATCTATGGCAACCTCATGGGCAGAGTCTACCCATGTCCCTTTGGAGCAGATATGCCCGGCAGCCACCTGAAAAGATGAATATGCAAAATAACCATGGAGCCCCAGTTATGAAAGCCGGATATCCCTCAAAGGAAGGAAAACCAAGCATAGGGGTGTCCCCATTACAGATATCACCAAATCCACCATATTAAGTGGCTCCTATGTCAAGATCCCGCTCTTTTACAAGCTTTAAGGATGTGACGGGGAAAACCTAAGTCAGAGAGACCAGCTACAAAAAACACTGTGGAGCCTCATTTAAGCGTCTCAACACAGCAATCCAAAGTGCAAAGCTTCCTGGGAAACAGTAATATGAGTCTCCACGGTGTTTTTTGTAGCTGGTCTCCCTGAGATCAGCTATTGTTTTGTTTGAGTAGTCTCCAAGGCATTGCTCCGGTTAGCCAGAAATACCCTGAAACAGCTGTCTGTGGATGGATAACTGGCTTAGGTTTTCCCCGTCACATCCTTAAAGGAGTTCTGCAGTTGCTTAAAACTGATGATCTATCCTCTGGATAGATCATCAGCATCTGATCGGCGGCGGTCCGACACCCGGGACCCCTGCCGATCAGCTGTTCGAGAAGGCAGCGGCGCTGCAGGAGCGCCGCGGCCTTCTCTGTGTTTTCCTCAGGCCCAGTGACGTCACGACTAGTATCAATGGCCTGGGCGGGGCTAAGCTCTGTTCACATGAATGGAGCTTAGCCGCGACCAGGCCAGTGATAGTAGTCGTGACGTCACTGGGCCGTCACTTGGTCCCTCTTCTCCACTGTTGCCTTCACTTCTTGTTGGATATGATTGATATTATGGCACTCTTCCCTGCCCTCATACAGCATCAGCCTCTCCTGAGAGTCCTTTGCTTCATGCCTCGCTTCATATCAGGGAGCAGAGTCCAATAGCAGCCTAGGGTCTCCCCTCATAGGTACCGCTCATCCCATGCTTCCTGGTTTCTTCCCAGGACGGGACTAGCACTGAGGGAAACACTTCAGGTTCCTTCTGACTCGGAGCAGAGCATCAGACAGTGTTCCACCATACAGAATCTCTCTGGATGGTCAAAGACAAATGTCCTTTGAGAAACCTCTCCTCTCCAGTGTTGGTGTCCCCTTTCTCAGATGGCACTCCTCTAATTGTAAAGGTAATTCCCATCCACACAAGTAAGCCAGTTCACTGCCTCTCCAGTGTGTGGTGGTTTGCTCACTAGTATGTTTAGCACACCTATGTGGTACCCCAGGTACGTACGTCCTCCTTTTCATCAGTGGGTTACTCATTCCACAACCAAATACTGTATCCAGCAGACCTTCCTGGTTCCAATGTACTTCATTATCAGGCAGAGTAATTGCGTTATTACCAGCGGCCATATTCAACTCACCTTCCTGGTCCTAGAGTGTTCCAGCCAACTGTATTACTTCTCCAGATGCTGTAGCCAATATACCATCCTGGTTCTAGAGTGCACAACGCAGCCATATTACTGCTTTATCAGGCAGAGTATATGTACCACCTTCAGATGCTGTAGCCATTAGACCTGTCTTGTTCTAGCGTGCACCACGCAACCATATTACTCCTTTATCAGGCGGAGTACCCGTACCATCTCCAGATGCTGTAGACATGTCTCCATCCTCATTCTAGTGTACACCAAGCAGCCAGATTACTCCCTTATCAGGTGGAGTATTTGTAGTATCTCCAAGCACTGTGCCCTACTGGTCAACCTGTGGCCTATTTGGCTCCTGCAATGCCCTTTCCTGGCTGTTACTGTATGTTTTCTTGGCAATCATGCTGCCCCTCTTCATGCTGAGTGATTGTACCATCCCCAGATGCTGTATTCATCACTCCTTTCTGGTTTTAGTATGAATCTGGCACCTCATTACTGTCCTCCTCGGCGGTGTACTTGTACCATCCAGGCGCTTTATTGGACAAACCATCCTGGTTGTAGCATGTACCTGGTAACCATATGCTCCCCCTTTCTTGGGCGGAGTAGTATTGCTATTGTTAGATCCAGTATATGGCAGGCCTGTTCAGTTCCAGTCCTACCAGGCCACAGCCGTCTCTGCATTGTATTTAAACCATGGCAGTGTGCTGTATCTATTAGACCCCTGCATATTCCTTCTCGTTATGAGGATTCCCTATATAAGTGCTGGATGCAATGTCTGACAGCTGGTGCAGTGTGTCCTGAACCAGGCCCTCCGAGTCCATCAAGTCTTCTCATTGCCCCTGTACTAGGCATGATTTTTACTTTATTGCTTGATGCATTATCAGACAATATTTCTCAGTCCTAATATGTGTCAAACAACCACACTCCCTCCACCTTGGGCAGGTTGTTAGCGATCCTGCTAGGTGTATTGTTTGACAACCCTATGAAGTACTGCTGTACTCCACACAGTCACGCTACCCCATTTGATGGATGGAGTAATCGTGTTGTTACTGTTGCTGCTTTGTTTTCACAGAGTTACACACTGCCGTCCTGGTAGTGTACCTGGATCACCACTAGATGCTCTATCCGGCAGGGATATGCAGCATTGTTAGTCCCAGCCACTACTACATTGCTCGGGTCATCACTGGATGTCCACTGTTGCTGGCTCCAGTATCAGACATGGTTCCACAGTTCTAACATGCTCCGGGCATCCTCTGTACTCCCTTATGTTTTCGGAGTAGTTGAGCTACATGACAAAAGTACCATTCGCTTGGGCTTTTCTGTTGTCTGCACCTGTCACTTTCTTCCCCCTTTCTTGGGGGTTTAACTGCTCTGCTGGTAGCTGGCTTCTACATGTCAGTGTAGCATCTCCCATCTTCCGCTGGCAAATCCTGCATCCCTTTCTGACATATGGGTGTCTGGAAATTCTTATACGAAAGCTAGGGTGCTGTACTTGCCCCTTCTGGAAAAGTGTTATACAGTATGCTAGTCACTGCACTTAGCATGGCTGGTTAACCATGGGTGATGTGTTTTTTTTTTTTTTACCTATGTTGCTACATTCCATTTTTCCTTTAATAATATGGCTATTAATCTCTTGATGTGGTCCAGTCCTGTGGACTGTACTTGAGCCTCTGACTGGGTAATCTTGCTTGGAGTTCTTGCGCCCATGATCATTAGACCAAATAGCTGGCCGGTTCCCCCTGTGGAAGCTAGCCATGGCATCTCTGACCACATATGCTCTGTATGACAGCTGCTTCTTTGGGCCTGGTTTAGTTCTTTTCCCTCCTGGATCCCCATCTACATGGCACTTGATTAGTCAATTGTGGGAATTTATTATGAGGCTAATTTTTGAAGTTTTGCTTGAATTAATCAAACTGTGCACATAATTTGTTAAATTTTGCACATCTTCAAAACCAAACACTTTAGTCTACAATTGCCACTCCTCTTTTTCTATGTATTTTTCTATTTTCCCCCAGCCCAAGCATTCTCATTTTCTGTACTAACTTTTTATGTGGCACTTTATCAAGTGCTTTGGAGAAGTCAAGAAACTCAACACCGGTCCTGTCTAGAAGTTGCCTCCTCAAAACTTGTAAACAATTTAGCCACGACCGATGTTAGACTTATTGGCCTATAGTCTCCGGGCTCTGTTTTTGACCCCTTTCAGAATATTGACACCACATTTGCCAAGCGACAATCTTGTGGAATAGAGCATGTCATTATAGAGTCAAATAAAAGCCAATCTATTACATTAATTAACCAGGAAGGCCAGCAGGAGGCGGTGACATCAGTGATGATGCCCTGTTTCCTGCTTAAGAGAGGAAGAGAGAAGACGGGCTTGGACAGGAAGCCCAGAAAACACCCATGAAATGGATCCTGGAAACCCCTGTGCTGTGGAGGGTATGTACTGATGAGCTATACTTCCCTCCACATGTTACATTCACAGACAAAAAGAAAGCATTTAAATCACTGAAACAGGAGGGTAGCAAGGAAGCATTGGAAAACTAAAATAAAAGCGGCCAAACTAGAGACAGAGAAATTAATTGCCAAAGAGAGTAAAACTAACCCTAAAATGTTCTTCAATTATATAAATGGTAAAAGTATAAATCTGAAGTTGTCTGACTTTTATAGAGAGTGTGTGTGTGTGTGTGGGGGGGGGGTTACAGACAGCTATTAGGAGAAAGCAAAGCTATTAAATGTTTTTCTCCACTGTATTCACTGAGGAAAATAAACTGTCAGAAGATGAAATGCAGAATGTAAAAGTAAATTCCTCATCAAAAGTGCCCTGTCTGACCCAGGAAGAAGTACAGCAGTGTCTTAAAAAGATTAAAATAGACAAATTGCAGGGACCAGATGGAATACTCCCCCATATCCTAAGAGAATTAAGTAATGTCATAGCCAGCCCCTTATTTCTAATATTTAAGCACTCTGTACTGACAGGGGGTGTTCCACAGGATTAGCGCATAGCAAATGTGGTGCCAATATTCTAAAAGGGTCCAAAAACAGAGCCTGGAAACTATAGGCCAGTAAGTTTTTTTTTTTTTGAAAATTCTTTATTTATAATTTTTGAACATACACATGAGATTTCCAGGATCACATTGGAACAAATCTGCAATACCACCCTTCCATCAGTTATAGACAGCTTGTTACAAGTAACTATGTGGGCAAACAGTGGTGTAATAATAACGTTGCAATTGAACAAATCCTCTGGTCATTCCATAAAGACTTAAACACGGGGAACAAGACTGAATATGGACTCTAGGACAAACATTGGACACATCAGAGACGTAAGAGGTGAGCGGGTGTGAGGGAGGAGGGGAGAAAAAAGGGGGGGGGTGACAATAATGGCTACCATGGCAGATCCCAAAAAAGAAAAAGAAAACACAAAGAAAATAAAAAGAAACAGGCTAAGTCAGTGCACAGGTTTCAGAAGAGAGTCTCCCAGATCCCTCCAGGGACTCCAAAGTTTGGTAAATGCAGCATGCGTTCTGTTTAGACGGCAGGACAACTCCTCAAAGCGGTAAATTTGGTCTACCTTCTGAGCCCACTCACGTATGGTAGGTATCTCCACGCTCATCCAGTGCAAAGGAATCAATGATCTGGCAATGGCCAGGAGATGTGTTACTAGGTTTTTCTTGTGGGGGCTGTAGGAAGAAGATGGTCTGGCTAGAAGGATCATGTCCACAGTAATAGCGAAATCTCCCTGACCCAGTTTTCTAATCAGTGTTTCTATAGCTTCCCAGAAGGGTCTAATTTTCCTACAGCTCCACCATATATGAGAATGGGAACCAGTCTCCTCTCCACATCTCCAGCAATTAGGGGATTGAAGAATCCCTCTCTCATAAAGGAACTCTGGTGTCTTGTACCATCTGGCCAGCAGCTTATAATGCCCCTCCTGTAGTCTTACACAAGTGGAAAAACCATGAGCATTAGCTAGCATCCTCTTTGTCTCCTCAGGAGTCAGTGTAATACCCAGTTCCTTCTCCCATTCCAATAGATACTGTGGTTTAAAGGTATCTGGAAGGGATCCTAGGAGTTTGTACATATTTGAGATTTTCTTATCTTTCAAAAGGGGTGACTGTATACGATGTTCAAATGGAGACAAAGGCCTGGTAAAATCCTGTTTCCCCAGAGCACCGGAGCAGACTCCTTGAAAATGCAGTTGATAGAGGAAGGAATGGGAGGATAATCTCACCAAACAGGGAAGATAATCCAGAGATGGAACCCTGTTGTCTCTCAGTAGGTCCCCTATAGTATAGTCATGGAAGTGCTCCCATAGTTCCGGAAAGGTATGCGGTGGCGTCCCCATTAGGGTTGGTAACTCCGTTGCTGGGGTCAGTGGAGAGATCCCAGGTATAAGTTGTTCCCTTAGCTGCGTCCACGTCTCCCATAGACCTCTCATCAGGGGGTCTTTTTGGTCTACTTTACCTAGTTGATTAGCTGGGTGCCACATTATATTCCTTGAGTTAGGGGTAGATACCTGTTCTGCTAACCTACTGACATCCAACTATCTCTTGGGGACCAGAAATTCCAAAGTTCTGTTCAGCTGGATTGCCTGATAGTATCTAAAGGGATCAGGAAAGCCCAGTCCTCCCTCGGTCTTGCCTGTAGTAATCAAAGAGTAGGACAATCTAGGTCTCTTCCCCTGCCACAAGTACTTGACAAAGAGTCTACGTATACCAGAGAAGAATTGTTTTGGGAGAGGTATGGGAATCATCTGGAGCGTATATAGGAGTTTAGGGAAGACATATGCCTTTATGACATTTTTGCGTCCCATCCAGGATAGTTGGGGCAGGTCATATTTATGGAGCAGGGTTTTAATGTGTTCTAACAGGGGAATAAAATTCACTGAATACAGATCACCCAGATTTCTCGGTATCTTGATGCCTAGGTACGTGATGGGGTGTTTGGCCAGAGGAAAGGGGACCAATTTCTCTATTTGGTTCACCGCATCTCCCGGGAGGGTGATATTAAGGAGTTCTGATTTTGTTTCATTCACTTTAAAGTCTGAAAGTAGGCCATATTCTAGAAGTCTCCGATAGAGGGTCTGTAAACCCGTCTCCGGATTTGTGACCATAAAGAGGAGATCATCAGCGAATGCTGTACATTTTAGATTCCTATCTCCATATTTAATACCCTCAATCGAAGGATCTTGCCTCACCGCCTGTATGAGCGTTTCTATCACCAGTATAAAGAGGGATGGGGAGAGGGGGCACCCCTGTCTGGTTCCATTCGATATGTCGAAGGGTGGGGACATGGTGCCATTAATTCTTAGTCTGGCATAAGGCTAAGTATACAGGGTAAAGATAGCAGCTATGAACGTCTCTGGGATTTGGAATTTGTTCATTGTAGCCTTCATAAAGGACCAGTTGACCCGGTCAAACGCTTTTTCTGCGTCAATCCCTAACAGCATTAGGGGAATCTTCCTGTGTTTAGCCTCGTGTATAGCGTGCAACACCCTGTGGGCATTGTCTCTGCCCTCCCTTCCCTTCACAAATCCTGACTGCTCAGATCCGATGAGTGTCGGCAATAGTTCAGCTAGCCTCAAGGACAATATTTTGGCCCATATTTTAAGATCAATGTTAAGGAGGGAGATGGGTCGGTAACTACCACAGCTCTTGGGGTCCTTTCCCTCTTTTGGGATGAGGACTACACAAGACTCCAATGTCTGTTTAGGGAATGTCTCCCCCTTCATCAACGAATTACAGACCTCAGTGAAGTGAGGGAGGAGAATCTCCTGGAATTTTTTATAGTAAAACAGAGGAAGACCGTCAGGTCCAGGGCTCTTACCTGGTGCAAAGCTGAGGAACACCGACCGCACCTCCTCCTGTGTGATCACCCTAGTTAAATGATCACCTAATGCAGGTGAGAGAGATGGCAAGTCCAGAGTATTCAGAAACTCTTGGATCTTCCCACCCCGTTCCAAACCATCTCCTGCTACCCCTTTACTTGCTAGATTATAGAGGCCCGAATAATACTTTTGGAAGGCCTTAGCTATTGCCGACGTATCTGAGGAGACCGTGCCCTGCTCAGTTCTAATTTTAGCAATGAACATTGAGCCCCTAGCCTTTTTTAGAAGGGAAGACATCATTTTGCTGCCCTTATTGCCATGCGCATACAGTTTATGCCTGAAGTATAGGAGATTTTTTGTCACCTTTTGAGAAAGAATAGCTGACAGAGAGTTTCTGAGGGATGTTAATTCCTGTTTAACCTATAAACATGCCGACCTTTTGTGCAGTCTCTCCAGGGTCGCTATTTTGGTTAATAGTCCATCTACCTCCGCTTGTTGTTGCTTCTTAACTTTAGTACCCAAAGCTATAAGGATACCCCTAATAAAAGCCTTGTGGGCCTCCCATATTACCAGATACCTGGAATCTGTAGAAGTATTCAGAGAGAAATAAGAAGAAAGGGCCTCCCGGATCCGCTCACAGTGTTCTGGGGAATACAATAAAGACTCATTTAATCTCCAATTCCATTCCCTAGGAGGAAGAGAGGGTAGTCCAAGTGATACACTACAGGGTGCGTGATCTGAAAGGGTGAATGAGCCCAGCCATGCCCTCTGGAAAGCTTGGAGAAAAGAGGAAGATGCCATGATGTAATCCAATCTCTGGAATGAATTGTGTTTTGTGGAGAAGAAGGAATAGTCCTTAACTGAGGGGTTGAGGCACCTCCAGACATCTACAAGTTTCAGTTCCTGCACTTTCTTATGTATTTTGCTAATATGGGATTGAGATATATGAGACTTACCTGTTGAGGAGTCGACCGCCGGGTCCAGAACCATGTTCAAGTCAGCTCCAAGGATAATGGTCCCCTCAGCAAATGCCTTAAGGGTATCCAGAGTCCTCAATAGCCACGGTACCGTTGATGAATTCGGTGCATAGAGATTCACCAAGGTGAATTTCTGTGAAGCTATCTCACCTTTTAAGAAAATCATCCTCCCTTCTGAGTCTGATAGTTGCTGCTGCAACACAAAAGGAAAAGCATGGTGAATCCCAATCGAGACTCCCTTGAAGGCCGAGGAGGGATGACAGCTATGAAACCATTGACTGTATGGGTGCTTAGGGAGCTTTGGAATTTTGTTGTGTTTGAAATGGGTTTCTTGGAGGAAGATAACCTGGGATTTGAGTTTGCGGAGGGTTAAGGCCAATCTACCTCTCTTATTA
>ONZH01001464.1:0-32989 GCA_900303285.1 Rhinella marina | reverse complement strand
CTGCCCTTTAAGCAGCTAATGTCCTTTTAAGTGTGACTTTCCCTTTAAGAGTGGCTATCTCTTTAAAAGTGTATGCCCCTTTAAGAGTGACTGTCCCTTTAAGAGTGACTGCCCCTTTAAGAGCGACTGCCCCTTTAAGAGCGACTGCCCCTTTAAGAGCTAATGTCCTTTTAAGTGTGACTTTCCCTTTAAGAGTGGCTATCTCTTTAAAAGTGTATGCCCCTTTAAGAGTGACTGTCCCTTTAAGAGTGATGTCCCTTTAAGAGTGACTGCCCCCTTAAGAGTGTCTGTCCCTTTAAGAGTTGCTGTCCCTTTAAGAGTGTCTATCCCTTTAAGAGGGACTGTCCCTTTAAGAGGGACTCTCCCTTTAAGAGCGGCTGTCCCTTTAAGAGGGGCTGCCCCTTTAAGAGGGGCTGCCCCTTTAAGGGCGGCTGCCCCTTTAAGAGTTCCTGTCTTTTTAAAAGCGACTGTCCCTTTAAGAGCGGCTACCTCTTTAAGAGCGGCTACCTCTTTAAGAGTGACTGTCCCTTTTTGAGTGACTGCTACTTTGAGTGTATGCCCCTTTAAGAGTGTATGCCCCTTTAAGAGTGACTGCCCCTTTAAGAGTGATGCCCCTTTAAGAGTGACTGCCCCTTTAAGAGTGATGTCCCTTTAAGAGTGACTGCCCCTTTAAGAGCGACTGCCCCTTTAACAGTGACTGCCCCTTTAAGAGCTAATGTCCTTTTAAGTGTGACTTTCCCTTTAAGAGTGTCTGTCCCTTTAAGAGTGTCTGTCCCTTTAAGAGTGTCTGTCCCTTTAAGAGTAACTATCACTTAGAGTTGCTGCCCCTTTAAGAGCGACTGCCCCTTTAAGAGCGACTGCCCCTTTAAGAGTGATTGTCCCTTTAAGAGTCACTCTGGTAAGCCCCTTGAAGTTTGACTCTGCGCTCAGCTGAGGGGGCGAAACGGCCATGCTGTCTGTTAACACATGGGGACTCGGCGGCCATTTTGTGACTCTCACAGGTGCAAGTCTCTTTCAGCATAAATAGACTGTTTAACAGAATCCAAAATGGCGGATTAACCCCTCTTCTGCCAGTGTGTCCCCCGAGGCCTGTGATCACGGCTCTTTATAATGCCCCCTTATCCTCTGGTCTGGGGAATCTCCCCTGTATATTATGCCTAGATATCTCTAAGACTTCACTGTGTGGATGCTGTGCCATATATGGCGCTGCCTATTTGCATATTGAGCTGTGATTGGCTGATTGGTCTCTATTCAACTTCTCCATTCATTCCTATGCAACCCTTATCCTTAGGTCTGGGTGAGCTCCTCAATATATCTAAGACTTCTGCAGTGTGTGGATGCTGTGCCATATATGGTGTTGCTATTTGCATATTCACTGTGATTGGCTGATTGGTCTCCACTCTAGCCTCTCCATTCATTCCTATGGGGAATTTTTTTGGGTTTAACCTGTGATATCTTAAAAACGACAAATCCGATCGACTCCAAAAATACATAGCACACCTGTCACCATCGAGGGCTTCGAAACGCACTTTGAACGGAGTCTGTACGCCAAGCGGTTCGGGCTGTATTAATTGCAGAAATTTACGGAGAAGAATAATAAGAATAAGAAGAAGAAAAGGAATAACAGTATAGTGCTTTTCAAGCACTATAATAAGAAGAATAAAGAAAAGGAATAACAGTATAGTGCTTTTTCAAGCACTATAATAAGAAGAATAAAGAAAAGGAATAACAGTATAGTGCTTTTTCAAGCACTATAACTAGATTTGCATTTCCAGGAGAAAATACATAGTGCTTGAAAAGAACGCACCTTTAACAGTGACTTACAGAGTACACCTGTGTGACTGCCCCTTTAAGAGTGTCTGCTCCTTTAAGAGTTACTATCCCTTTTAGAGTGTCTATCCCTTTAAAAGTTACTGCCCCTTTAAGAGGGACTGCCTTTTAAAGAGTGACTGTCCCTTTAAGAGTGGCTATCCCTTTAAAAGTGACTACCCCTTTTAGAGTGTCTGCCCTTTTAAGAGTAACTGTCCCTTTAAGGGTAACTGCCCCTTTAAGAGTGTCTGTCCCTTTAAGAGTGACTGTCCCTTTAAGAGTGACTGTCCCGTTAAGAGTGACTATCCCTTTAAGAGTGACTATCCCTTTAAGAGTGACTGCCCCTTTAAGATTGACTGCCCCTTTAAGAGTGACTGTCCCTTTAAGAGTGACTACAGATTTAAAAGTGGCTGCCTTTTTAAGAGCGACTGCCCCTTTAAAAGTGTCTACACCTTTAAGAGCATCCATCCCATTAAGAGCGTCTGCCCCTTTAAGAGCGACTGCCCCTTTAAGGGTAACTGCCCCTGTAAGAGTGTCTGTCCCTGTAAGAGTGTCTGTCCCTTTAAGAGTGTCCCTTTAAGAGTGTCTGTCCCTTTAAGAGTTCCTGTCTCTAAGAGCGGCTACCTCTTTAAGAGTGACTATCCCTTTTTGAGTGACTGCTACTTTGAGTGTATGCCCCTTTAAGAGTGACTGCCCCTTTAAGAGTGACTGCCCCTTTAAGAGTGACTGACTTATTAAGAGTGACTGCCCCTTTAAGAGCGACTGCCCCTTTAACAGTGACTGCCCCTTTAAGAGCTAATGTCCTTTTAAGTGTGACTTTCCCTTTAAGAGTGGCTATCTCTTTAAGAGTGTCTGTCCCTTTAAGAGCGATTGCGCCTTTAAGAGTGGCTGCCCTTTTAAGAGGGACTGTCCCATTCAGAGTGGCTGCCCCCTTAAGAGGGACTGCCCCATTAAGAGAGACAATCCCTTTAAGAGTGTCTATCCCTTTAAGAGTCTGCCTCTTTAAGAGTGACTGCTCCTTTAAGAGTGTCTATCCCTTTAAGAGTGTATGTCCCTTTAAGAGTGTCTATCCCTTTAAAAGTGACTGCCCTTTAAGAGTAACTATCACTTTGAGTTGCTGCCCCTTTAAGAGTTGCTGCCCCTTTAAGAGTTGCTGCCCCTTTAAGAGTGGCTGCCCCTTTAAGAGGGACTGTGTCTTTAAGAGCGGCTGCCCCTTTAAGAGCGGCTACCCCTTTAAGAGCGGCTGCCCCTTTATGAGCGGCTACCTCTTTAAGAGTGACTGTCCCTTTTTGTGTGACTGTCCCTTTTTGAGTGACTGCTATTTTGAGCGTATGCCCCTTTAAGAGTAACTGCCCCTTTAAGAGTGACTGTCCCTTTAACAGTGATGTCCCTTTAAGAGTGACTACCCCTTTAAAAGCGACTACCCCTTTAAGAGTGACTGCCCCTTTAAGAGTGGCTGCCCCTTTAAAAGTGATTGCCTCTTTAAAAGTGACTGCCCCTTTAAGAGCGACTGCCCCTTTAAGAGCGACTGCCCCTTTAAGAGCGACTGCCCCTTTTAAGAGTGTCTGCCTCTTTAAGAGCTACTTTCCTTTTAAGTGTGACTTTCCCTTTAAGAGTGGCTATCCCTTTAAGAGTGTCTGTCCCTTTAAGAGAGATTGCCCCTTTAAGAGTGGCTGCCCTTTTAAGAGAGACTATCCCTTTAATAGTCTGCCTCTTTAAGAGTGACTGCTCCTTTAAGAGTGTCTGTCCCTTCAAGATTGTCTGTCCCTTTAAGAGTGTCTGTACCTTTAAGAGTGTATGTCCCTTTAAGAGTGTCTGTCCCTTTAAGAGTGTCTGTCCCTTTAAGAGCGTCTGTCCCTTTAAGAGCGGCTGCCCATTTAATATGCCCCTTTATATATTATGCCCCTTTAAGAGCGACTACCCCTTTAGGAGTGTCTGCTCCTTTAAGAGTAACCATCCCTTAAAGAGTGATTGCCCCGTTAAGAGCGGCTGCCCCTTTAAGAGTGTCTGCCCCTTTAAGAGTAACTGTCTCTTTAAGAGCAGCTGCCCCTTTTAGAGCGGCTATCATTTTAAGAGTGGCTACCCCTTTAAAAGTGACTGCCCCTTTAAGAGCAACTGTTTCTTTAATAGTGACTGTCCCTTTAAGAGTCACTACCCCTTTAAGAGCGACTGCCCCTTTAAGAGTGTCTGCTCCTTTAAGAGTAACCATCCCTTAAAGAGCGATTGCCTCGTTAAGAGCAGCTGCCCCTTTAAGAGGGACTTTCCCTTTAAGAGTGTCTGCCCCTTTTAGAGTGACTGCCGCTTTAAGAGTGTCTGTCCCTTTAAGTGTCTGTCCCTTTAAGTGTAACTGCCCTTTTAAGAGTAACTGCCCCTTTAAGAGTAACTGCCCTTTTAAGAGTAACTGCCCCTTTAAGAGTAACTGTCACTTTGAGTTGCTGCCCCTTTAAGAGTGGCTGCCCCTTTAAGAGTTCCTGTCTTTTTAAGAGTGACTGTCTCTTTAAGAGTGGCTACACCTTTCAGAGTGGTTGTCCCTTTAAGAGGGACTGACCCTTTTTAGAGTGACTATCCCTTTAAGAGTATCCCTTTAAAAATGACTGCCCCTTTAAGAGTGACTGCCCTTTAAAGATTGACTGCCCCTTTAAGAGCGCTTATCCTTTAAGAGTGACTATACCTTTAAGAGTGACTGCCCCTTTAAGAGTGACTGCCCCTTTAAGAGCGACTGACCCTTTAGAAGCGACTACCCCAGTAAGAGCATCTGCCCCTTTAAGAGCATATGTCCCTTTAAGAGTGTCTACCTATTTAAAAGTTACTGTCCCTTTAAGAGTGTCTGCCCTATTAAGAGTGCTGCCCCTTTAAGGGTTACTATCCCTTTGAGAGTGTCTATCCCTGTAAAAGTGACTGCCCCTTTCAGAGGGACTGCCCATTTAAAAGTGGCAGCCCCTTTAAGAGCGACTGCCCCTTTAAGAGAGACTATCCCTTTAAGAGCGACTGCCCCTTTAAGAGTCACTCTGGTAAGCCCCTTGAAGTTTGACTCTGCGCTCAGCTGAGGGGGCGAAACGGCCATGCTGTCTGTTAACACATGGGGACTCGGCGGCCATTTTGTGACTCTCACAGGTGCAAGTCTCTTTCAGCATAAATAGACTGTTTAACAGAATCCAAAATGGCGGATTAACCCCTCTTCTGCCAGTGTGTCCCCCGAGGCCTGTGATCACGGCTCTTTATAACAGACATGTGAATGCCCCCTTATCCTCTGGTCTGGGGAATCTCCCCTGTATTTTATGCCTAGATATCTCTAAGACTTCTCCACTGTGTGGATGCTGTGCCATATATGGCGCTGCCTATTTGCATATTGAGCTGTGATTGGCTGATTGGTCTCTATTCAACTTCTCCATTCATTCCTATGCAACCCTTATCCTTAGGTCTGGGTGAGCTCCTCAATATATCTAAGACTTCTGCAGTGTGTGGATGCTGTGCCATATATGGTGTTGCTATTTGCATATTCACTGTGATTGGCTGATTGGTCTCCACTCTAGCCTCTCCATTCATTCCTATGGGGAATTTTTTTGGGTTTAACCTGTGATATCTTAAAAACGACAAATCCGATCGACTCCAAAAATACATAGCACACCTGTCACCATCGAGGGCTTCGAAACGCACTTTGAACGGAGTCTGTACGCCAAGCGGTTCGGGCTGTATTAATTGCAGAAATTTACGGAGAAGAATAATAAGAAGAATAAGAATAAAGAAAAGGAATAACAGTATAGTGCTTTTTCAAGCACTATAAAAAGAATAAGAAGAATAAAGAAAAGGAATAACAGTATAGTGCTTTTTCAAGCACTATAATAAGAAGAATAAGAATAAGAATAAAGAAAAGGAATAACAGTATAGTGCTTTTTCAAGCACTATAATAAGAACTAGATTTGCATTTCCAGGAGAAAATACATAGTGCTTGAAAAGAACGCACCTTTAACAGTGACTTACAGAGTACACCTGTGTGACTGCCCCTTTAAGAGTGTCTGCCCCTTAAGGGTTACTATCCCTTTAAAAGTTACTGCCCCTTTAAGAGGGACTGCCTTTTAAAGAGTGACTGTCCCTTTAAGAGTAACTGTCCCTTTAAGAGTAACTGTCCCTTTAAGAGTAACTGCCCCTGTAAGAGTGACTATCCCTTTAAGAGCGACTATCCCTTTAAGAGCGACTGCCCCTTTAAGAGCGACTGCCCCTTTAAGAGCGACTGCCCCTTTAAGAGATAATGTCCTTTTAAGTGTGACTTTCCCTTTAAGAGTGGCTATCTCTTTAAAAGTGTATGCCCCTTTAAGAGTGACTGTCCCTTTAAGAGTGACTGTCCCTTTAAGAGTGACTATCCCTTTAAGAGTGACTATCCCTTTAAGAGTGACTATCCCTTTAAGAGTGACTATCCCTTTAAGAGTTCCTGTCTTTTTAAGAGCGACTGCCCCTTTAAGAGCGACTGCCCCTTTAAGAGCGACTGCCCCTTTAAGAGCTAATGTCCTTTTAAGTGTGACTTTCCCTTTAAGAGTGGCTATCTCTTTAAAAGTGTATGCCCCTTTAAGAGTGACTGTCCCTTTAAGAGGGACTGCCCCTTTAAGAGTGACTGTCCCTTTAAGAGTGACTGCCCCTTTAAGAGCGACTGCCCCTTTAAGAGCGACTGCCCCTTTAAGAGCGACTGCCCCTTTAAGAGCTAATGTCCTTTTAAGTGTGACTTTCCCTTTAAGAGTGGCTATCTCTTTAAAAGTGTATGCCCCTTTAAGAGTGACTGTCCCTTTAAGAGTGATGTCCCTTTAAGAGTGACTGCCCCCTTAAGAGTGTCTGTCCCTTTAAGAGTGTCTATCCCTTTAAGAGTTGCTGTCCCTTTAAGAGTGTCTATCCCTTTAAGAGGGACTGTCCCTTTAAGAGGGACTCTCCCTTTAAGAGCGGCTGTCCCTTTAAGAGGGGCTGCCCCTTTAAGAGGGGCTGCCCCTTTAAGAGCGGCTGCCCCTTTAAGAGTAACTGTCCCTTTAAGAGTTCCTGTCTTTTTAAAAGCGACTGTCCCTTTAAGAGCGGCTACCTCTTTAAGAGTGACTGTCCCTTTTTGAGTGACTGCTACTTTGAGTGTATGCCCCTTTAAGAGTGTATGCCCCTTTAAGAGTGACTGCCCCTTTAAGAGTGATGCCCCTTTAAGAGTGACTGCCCCTTTAAGAGTGATGTCCCTTTAAGAGTGACTGCCCCTTTAAGAGCGACTGCCCCTTTAACAGTGACTGCCCCTTTAAGAGCTAATGTCCTTTTAAGTGTGACTTTCCCTTTAAGAGTGTCTGTCCCTTTAAGAGTGTCTGTCCCTTTAAGAGTGTCTGTCCCTTTAAGAGTAACTATCACTTAGAGTTGCTGCCCCTTTAAGAGCGACTGCCCCTTTAAGAGCGACTGCCCCTTTAAGAGTGATTGTCCCTTTAAGAGTCACTCTGGTAAGCCCCTTGAAGTTTGACTCTGCGCTCAGCTGAGGGGGCGAAACGGCCATGCTGTCTGTTAACACATGGGGACTCGGCGGCCATTTTGTGACTCTCACAGGTGCAAGTCTCTTTCAGCATAAATAGACTGTTTAACAGAATCCAAAATGGCGGATTAACCCCTCTTCTGCCAGTGTGTCCCCCGAGGCCTGTGATCACGGCTCTTTATAATACCCCCTTATCCTCTGGTCTGGGGAATCTCCCCTGTATATTATGCCTAGATATCTCTAAGACTTCTCCACTGTGTGGATGCTGTGCCATATATGGCGCTGGCTATTTGCATATTGAGCTGTGATTGGCTGATTGGTCTCTATTCAACTTCTCCATTCATTCCTATGCAACCCTTATCCTTAGGTCTGGGTGAGCTCCTCAATATATCTAAGACTTCTGCAGTGTGTGGATGCTGTGCCATATATGGTGTTGCTATTTGCATATTCACTGTGATTGGCTGATTGGTCTCCACTCTAGCCTCTCCATTCATTCCTATGGGGAATTTTTTTGGGTTTAACCTGTGATATCTTAAAAAGGACAAATCCGATCGACTCCAAAAATACATAGCACACCTGTCACCAACGAGGGCTTCGAAACGCACTTTGAACGGAGTCTGTACGCCAAGCGGTTCGGGCTGTATTAATTGCAGAAATTTATGGAGAAGAATAATAATAAGAAGAATAAGAATAAAGAAAAGGAATAACAGTATAGTGCTTTTTCAAGCACTATAATAAGAATAAAGAAAAGGAATAACAGTATAGTGCTTTTTCAAGCACTATAATTATTCTGCCTTAGTATGTTTCCTGCTTTCTGTGATATCATTCACCATGCGGTTTAAATAACAGGTTAACTTTATTACACAGGTTAGGGTGGTTGTGGCACTAAGATATATCTATCTCTTTTGTTTTTTTAAATACATTTACTGAATAAAACCACTTTTCATGAAAAATGCATTTTTCATTTTTTTACTGTGTAAATTTTGTAAAATATTTTTAAACATTTAATACATTTTTACTTCTAATAAGGAAGTTCATAATGTGCTTGTTTGTATAACAAAGCATTGTCATCTGTCAGCAATCTATTAGCCAATTCCCCTATTGCAAGCCTATCCATGATTTATAGTTAAGTCATGGTGGCTTAAGGGGTTTAAGGGAACTGGATGCAGTCCTATCTGTGGACAGTATGGTATGGAGCAGGAGGAGCTGAGCATATTGATGTATATTGTGTAAAAAGATTCAGTATGGCTTCAGTATTTCATTAATTGAAATCTCTGCTCATTCTGGGCAGCCCAACTATAGTTGTGTGCACAGTTATTCAGGGAAGGCTGCCGGTCACTCCACCTACTGAGCTACTATTCATAGAAAGACCAAGCATTTCAATGAATGAAATTCTGAATTTCTTCCCTTGAAACTAAATATCCACTCAGCTTACTCATCTGCTTCCCACTTCTGGGTTCTCGCTTCTTCAGTCCCCGACCGCAGCTGCCTTTCTCTGGATGCCTGTCAACACTCTGACTCTGAGAATCCCTGGCGTCTCCTCCTCCCTGTTCCGATGCTATGCATTTGCATAGGGCGTGCCGGATCTTTACAGGGGTGCAGCGGGCCCACGGAGCTGCGCCCTGAAGAAATTGTAAGTTCCCCCAACTCCACCGCACATGCCCTCCATAACCTGCTACTTAGTTAGCAGAGTGTGGACCCATGAAAGGTCCTCTTTAAGAGCAACTACCGGTAGCCCCATTGGCCACAGGGGGTGTTGGTAGGAAGCCTCACTTGATCACGGCATCTAAAACCTTTAATTACCGTGATTGTCATTATTGCTGTTCACAGTAATTAGCGACAGGTCTCTGCTGTTTACATAGTAACATAGTAACATAGTTTATAAGGCCGTAAAAAGACATCTGTCCATCCAGTTCGGCCTGTTTTCCTACAAGTTGATCCAGAGGAAGGCAAAAAAACCCCTGTGAGGTAGAAGCCAATTTCCCCCACTTCCCGACTCCAATCAGGCAATCAGAATTACTCCCTGGATCAACGACGAATCTCTAGTAACTATAACCTGTAATATTATTACCCTCCAGAAATACATCCAGGCCTCTCTTGAACTCTTTTAGTGAACTTACCATCACCACCTCCTCAGGCAGAGAGTTCCATAGTCTAACTGCTCTTACCATAAAGAATCCTGTTCTATGTTTGTGTACAAACCTTCTTTCCTCCAGACGCAGAGGATGTCCCCTCGTCACAGTCCTGGGGATAAATAGATCATGGGAGAGATCTCTGTACTGACCCCTGATATATTTATACATAGTTATTAGATCTCCTCTCAGTCATCTTTTTTCTAAAGTAAATAACCCTAATTTTGATAATCTTTCTGGGTACTGTAGTCCAACCATTCCAGTTATTACTTTAGTTGCCCTCCTCTGAACCCTCTCCAGCTCTGCTATGTCTGCCTTGTTCACAGGAGCCCAGAACTGTACACAGTACTCCATGTGTGGTCTGACTAGTGATTTGTAAAGTGGCAGGACTATGTTCTCATCACGGGCATCTATGCCTCTTTTGATGCAACCCATTATCTTATTGGCCTTGGCAGCAGCTGCCTGATACTGGTTTCTACAGCTTAGTTTGCTGTTTACTAAAATTCCTAGGTCCTTTTCCATGTCAGTGTTACCCAGCGTTTTACCATTTAGTATGTACTGGTGACTTGCATTATTCCTTCCCATATGCATAACCTTACATGTGTCAGTGTTAAACCTCATCTGCCACTTCTCAGCCCAAGCCTCCAGTCTATCCAGATCCATCTATAGCAGTGTACTGTCCTCTTCTGTTTTAATTACTTTACACAGTTTAGTGTCATCTGCAAAAATTGATATTTTACTGTGCAAGCTTTCTACAAGATCATTAATAAATATATTGAAGAGAATAGGGCCCAATACTGACCCCTGTGGTACCCCACTAGTGACAGTCACCCAATCTGAATATGTGCCGTTAATAACCACCCTCTGTTTTCTATCACTGAGCGAGTTTTCTATTACTTACCCACATACAGACATTTTCTCCCAGGCCAAGCATTCTCATTTTATGTACTAACCTTTTATGTGGTACCGTGTCAAATGCTTTGGAGAAGTCCAGATATACGACATCCATTGATTCGCCGCGGTCCAGTCTAGAACTTACCTCCTCATAGAAACTGATTAAATTGGTTTGACATGACCGATCCCTCATGAAGCCATGCTGATATGGAGTTATTTGCTTATTTTCATTGAGGTACTCCAAGATAGCATCTCTTAGAAAACCCTCAAACAGTTTATCTACGACAGATGTTAAACTTACCGGCCTATACGGTAGTTCCCGGGTTCTGTTTTTGGACCCTTTTTGTATATTGGCACCACATTTGCTATGCCCCAATCCTGTGGAACACTCCCTGTCAGTATAGAGTCCTTAAATATCAGAAATAAGGGTCTGGCGCTGTAGGGAATCGTCATAGCTGCGCGCCTCCTGGGCGTGAAGATGTGCGGCCTGCCTGTCTGGAGTATGTAAATATGTATGTGTTTGTGTGTATGTCTGTATGTGTAGGTGATGGATCCGTCCTGAACTCCATTGAAAGTCAATGGAGGGCGGATTTGTTTACCATTGTGGTCACACCAGACGGATCCGTCCCCATTGACTTGCATTGGGGGTCATTCCGGATCCGTCTTGGTGCGGATGCCTGGACCGGAGAGAAAACCGCAGCATGCTGCGGTTTGTTCTCCGGTCTGAAGACGGAACGGAATGCTTTCAGGAGCATTCTGTTGTCTTCAGTTCAGTTTTGTCCCCATTGACAATGAATGGGGACAAAACGGAAGCGTTTTTTTTCCGGTATTGAGCCCCTATGACGGAACTCAATACCGGAATTTAAAAACGCTAGTGTGAAAGTAGCCTAATGTTTATCAGATCAGGCTGGGTAGAAGAGCCAGGGAATGAACGCTAAGTACCCATAAGTTTATAAGTTTTAAAAACCAAACACTTTTGACCTTTCTCTTGCTCATGGTGTGACAGCATTATGATCTCTCTCAGGATTTTGGCATGACTATCTAGCATTAAGCTGGATCTAGGTTTTTTGAGCACTGCAGTACTTATACTTTGTGTAGAGTCAAACATTAGGGAGTTTATATGATTTAGGTTAAGTTTTGCATTTTTTGTGGTTTCTTTTTCTTACCTTCAGCCCTCTACATCTCAACAGGTGATGAAGTTAAACAAGCAGATGTGGTCTTGCTTGGTTACCCTCTGATGTTTCCAATGTCTCAAGAATATCGCAAAAATGATCTTCAGATCTATGAGAGAGTTACGGATTCTGACGGACCTGCCATGACGTGGGTAAATACCTGACTTAAAATACATTAAATGCTCAATAATTAACCAACCACAACCACATTTACTTGAAGAATAAGTTATTTTCTATTTCATTCTCTGTATTATTTTCCTTTAAACATCTGCTACAATAAATTGTCATAATAAGATACAGCAATATTGGGAACAAGCATAGGGTTCCATATTTTAGGTAGAAGGCTAGATTCAGTGGAAGATGTAATGGATCTTTATTGTTCCTAGCCAGTAGTATTGATGTTTTACATGCATTTTGCCATAAAATGTGCAGTAAAATGTTGTGGGCAATCAGGGGTTGACCACTTTCTGGTTTCTGTGTGTATTTATTAGATGGCTATATGGCACTTACTAATATAGCCTTTGTTGAAATTCTGTGCCTTTTTATATATGATATGTCTGCTTGTTGGCCACTTTATTTGTGCTGTCCACACAGAGGTCCCATCATAACAAACAATTTACACTTTTACCATTCCTACTACTATTCCCTTCTACTAACTACCCCTTCTAACTATCCCTCAGCCCACACACATAACCCCAAAGCAAGCCCCCTGCCTCATGTCCATATCATGTACTCATAATCCAAGGCCAGCCTGTACTCCCCATCACCCACCCAAATCCAGTCTGTCACTTCATGTCCGAATAGTCCAGGGCTCGATGTAGGCCAGAAAACTCACGCCCCCTACCTCAACCTATCTATCCCTATCTAAAAAGAACTATTCCTATCCTAAGTCCTAATGTAGAGTTTATTCAGATCCTATCTATAACTTAATAACATAGTTTATAGGGCTGAAAAAAAACATCTGTCAATTCAGACTGTTATCTTGCAAGTTGATGTTTGTGTACAAACCTTCTCCAGACGCAGAAGATGTCCCCTCGTCACAGTCCTGGGGATAAATAGATAATGTGACAGATCTCTGACCCCTGATATATTTTTACATAGTTATTAGATTGCCCCTTAGTTTTCTTTTTTCTAAAGTGAATAATCCTAATTTTGATCATCTTTCTGGGTACTCTAGTCCACCCATTGGAGTTATTACTTTAGCTGCCCTTTCTCCGAACCCTTTCCAGCTCTGCTATGTCTGCCTTGTTCACAGGAGCCCAGAACTCTACACAGTACTCCATGTAACATAGTAACATAGTTTATAAGACATCTGTCCATCCAGTTCAGCCTGTTATCCTGCACGTTGATCCAGAGGAAGGCAAAAACCCCTGTTAGGTAGAAGCCAATTTTCCTCACTTAAGGGGAAAAAAATTCCTTCCTGACTCGAATCAGTAATCAGAATAACTCACTGGATCAACGACCCCTCTCTAGTAACTATAACCTGTAATATTATTACCCTCCAAAAATACATCCAGGCCCCTTTTGAATTCTTTTAGTGAACTCACCATCACCGCCTCCTCAGGTAGAGAGTTCCATACTCTCACTGCTCTTACTGTAAAGAATCTTCTTGTGTACAAACCTTCTTTCCTTCAGACGCAGAGGATGTGCCCTCATCACAGTCACAGTCCTGGGGATAAATAGATAATGTGACAGATCTCTGATCCCTGATATATTTATACATAGTTATTAAATCTCCCCTCAGTCGTCTTTTTTCTAAGGTGAATAACCCTAATTTTGATAATCTTTCTGGGTACTGTAGTCCACCCATTCCAGTTATTACTTTAGTTGCCCTCCTCTGAACCCTCTCCAGCTCTGCTATGTCTGCCTTGTTCACAGGAGCCCAGAACTGTACACTCCATGTGTGGTCTGACTAGCGATTTGTAAAGTGGTAGGACAATGTTCTCATCACAAGCATCTATGCCCATTTTGATGCAACCCATTGTCTTATTGGCCTTGGCAGCAGCTGTCTGACACTGGTTTCTGCAGCTTAGTTTGCTGTCCACTAAAATTCTTAAGTCCTTTTGCATGTCAGTGTTACCCAGTGTTTTACCATTTAGTATGTACTGGTGACTTGCATTATTCATTCCCATGTGCATAACCTTACATTTGTCAGTGTTAAACCTCATCTGCCACTTCTCTGCCCAAGCCTCCAATCTAGTCAGATCCATCTGTAGCAGTATACTATCCTCTTCCATGTTAATTACTTTACACAGTCTAGTGTCATCTGCAAAAAATGATATTTTACTGTGCAAGCCTACTACAAAATCAGTAATAAATATTTTGAAGAGAATAGGGCTCAATACTGACCCATGTGATACCCCACCAGTGACAGCGACCCAATCTGAGTGTGTACTGTTAATAACCACCCTCTGTTTTCTATCACTGAGCCAGTTATTTAACCACATACAGACATTTCCCCCCAGTCCAAGCATTCTCATTTTATATACTAACCTTTTTATGTGGTACAGCATCAAATGCTTTGGAGAAGTCCAGATATACAACATCCATTAATTCGCCATGGTTAAGTCTAGAACTTCTCATAGAAACTGATTAAATTAGTTTGACATCGACGTCTCATATAGCCATATTAATATGGAGTTGCCTATTTTCATTGAGATACTCCAAGATAGCATCTCTTAGAAAACCTTCTAACAGTTTACCCACAACAGATGTTAAACCTTCCGGCCTATAGTTTCCAGGCTCTGTTTTTGGACCCTTTTTGAATATTGGCACCACATTTGCTATGCGCCAATCCTGTGGAACACTCCCTGTCAGTATGGAGTCTTTAAATATCATAAATAAGGGTCTGGCTATGATATTACTTTGATCTCTTAAGAGTGTATGCCATCTGGTCCTGGTGATTTGTCTATTTTCAAGATGCAGCTCCACTTCTTCCTGGGTCAGACAGAGCACTTTAAATGGGGAATTTACTTTTACATTCTGCATTTCATCTGACAGTTTATTTTCCTCAGTGAATACAGTGGAAAAAAATATTTAGTAGCTTTGCTTTCTCCTCATCGCTCTCTGCAACTGCCCTCTCATCACTCTGTAAAGGGCAGACACCCTCAGATTCATCCTTTTTACCATTTATATAATTGAAGAACATTTTAGGGTTAGTTTTACTCTCTTTGGCAATTAATCTCCCTGTCTCTAGTTTGGCTGCTTTTATTTGTCCTTTACATATTCTATTTTTTTCCTTATTTTTTTCAGTGCTTCCTCGCTGCCCTCCTGTTTTAGTGATTTAAATGCTATTTTTTTGTCATTTATTGCTTTCTTTACAATTCTATTTTATCCACATTGTTTTCTGGTTCCTTACCCTTTTATTCACATAAGGTATGTAGCTCTCACAATGAGAGTTTAGGATGCCTTTAAAAATATCCCAACTTATGCAAAACTATACCAAACTATACAAAGCTATACAACACTACATACCTAAAGACCCAAGTTCAGTGCATGCACGCCCTTTACTATACCAACTTCTCAAAACGTAAATCTAAAGTCACAATACTAGTGCACTACCAGAAAGGAGCACAACTAGACTAAGGACCACTCCTGACATGTTTGTTTAATAGCTACATTCATTCCCCATGTAATGCTAGAAGTTATGAATGAATTGTTATTAGCCTTCAGTAAGAGTACCAAGGGGAGGTAAACAGTTGGGGGGGTGTACCTGCACAGTCTGAAAATGGAAGCACTGATTGGATAGACTGAGTCTGTGCAGGTACACCCCCCCCCCCAACTGGTTACCACCCCTCTGTACCCTTACTGAAGACTGCTAGCAATTCATTCATAACTTCTAGTAGGAATAATAAAGGAATGGCACAACACAGAGCCATAAGAATAGATGTTCCAAAATTGTTATTACATGGGGAATGCAGGGAGCTATTAAAACAGGCATGTCAGGAGTGGTGAAAGGTCCTCTTTAAGGAAAAACGTCTTAAGGCCCGACTTGTATCCAGTCTCTCATGCTTAAGAGAGAGATCCTTCACCATGTCACCAAGAATGTTCCAGCGCACCTTCAACCATAGGGAAGACTTCCTAACCCATCGATACTACATCATGCATTTCAGTTGTAGTACCAAGCTATTAAGATAACTAAGAATAATGTACATCGGTCACGACTGCTCAAGCCTTTGAATGAGCCATAGGTCCACTCTAAATAGTAAAGGGCAGCAAGCCTAGCCCAGCCAATGGAGTCAACCACTCATTTGTTCACCTTTATATTAAAAGGACATTAAAGCAAGAAATTGTCAATTTCTTTCCAGTATGCCACTGCACTGCTCCCTCACATATTGCTTCCCATGAAAGTAGTTCCAAGTTAAGTCCCAAAAATTTAATGGTATCCTTATTTAGTTTAACATACATGTAACCCAACCCAAAGATCACAAATTGGGCAGTCCCTGAGGGCTAGAAGTTTCTGGAAATGGTTCAACAGAACACTTTTGTCAAGGAGTTTCGTTGACAGAGTCCCAATCTCCCACATTCTCAGACAGCACTGGCAAACTAAATTCAGAACCAGAGTAGTGTAAGCCAGAAAATGCCCATGCTGTGTGAAGACCCTTCATTTGCCTTCCTTCTCCCATTCCTGGAGGAAAGGCCTAAACCGTATGCTGCAGGAGACTACTCACGAAGTAGCCCTCTCTTTCCAGAGGTTTGCAGTATTAACCTTAGAGCCATCTTAGGAAATCTGTCAATCACCACCCAGATTACAATGCATTCTGTAGAAGACAGGTTGATCAGTGATGAAATCCATAGCTATGTGTTGCCATTTGACATCAGGTGATGGCAAAGAAAGTAAGAGTCTATAGGTTTTTGTTTAGGAGTCTTGTTCTGGGCACAAATGGAACAGATGGCTACATAATCCTGGACATCCTTTGAAATTGTAGGCCTCCAGTAATGTCAAGTAGTCAGGCTAGCAGCCTTGTGGAGACCTGGATGACCAGCGATTCTGAAGCAATCAGCCTAAGCCAAAACTCAGCTCCCCTTGGCCACATGTTTTGGTAGTTGGTATGTCCTTGAGCAGAAATGGAGCGAGATAGATAATGCGAGTGGGGTTGAAAATATGTTGAAGTTCCTCTGCATGGTCAGTGGAGTCAAATGAATGCGAAAAGGCAACCACCTTGATATTCTTTTCTGCTGGGCAAAAATTCAGAACAAAGTCAAATCCAGGGAAGAATAATGAACACTGTGCCTGACAAGGATTAAGAAGTTGAGCTGATAACAAATATGTCAAATACTTATGGTCAATATAAATTAAAAAGTATGGGCGGAACCCTCCAGGGATGTCTCCATTCTTCAAGAGCCAACTTGATTGCAAGTAATTCTCTGTCATCCAATGGAATTTGCATTCTGCAGGGAAGAAGGACTCACTGGGATGGTTTTTGTAGTAACCATCTTACTGGAGTAACCTTTTTGGTTGAGGACAGCTCCGGCTCCCACAGAGGACACATCCACCTCTAAGCTCAAAGAATAACTGTTTAAAGACAGCTGGATGATGCAAAATTGAGGCTGAGAAGGAGGCCTGCTTGAGGGTCTGGAATGCTGATTCCGCCTCAGATTTCCATTCCTTAGCATTCACCCTTTTGCAGGTAAGTGCTGAGTGCAGAAATCATAAATTGCCTGTAATAACTGCAAAGCCCAAGGACCATTGGTTGGCTCATAGACCTGTGGTCAGCTTTTCAGGGTGCATCTGAATAACACAGTTACAGATTATAGCCCAGAATAGGACGGGAAGTCAGATCTGGAGAGAAGACCAGAATGTCGTCCAGGTAGACCAAGACACGTTAATCAGATCACAGAAGATGTTAACAAATTCTTGAAAGACAGCATTAGTGTTGCACATACCAAAGAGCATAGAGAGATGCTTGTAATGGCTCCCATGAGTATTAAAATTTGTCTTCCACTCGTCGCCTTTTCATATACAGACTAAGTTGTAAGCCCCTCAGAGATCCAACTTCGTTAACACTCTGGCTCTATGGAGTTTGTCAAAAAAGCTCAGTGATTAGTGGCAGTGCTTGTTCCTCACCATGATGTTATTGAGACCAGGGAAGCATTCTTTTTCTTATCAAAGAGGAATCCAGCACTTGCTGGAGAGGAGGAGTTCTGGATTGCACCTCTTTCCAAGTTCATCTTGATATAATCTGACATAGCCCGAGTCTCAGGCAGAGACAGCAGGTAGATACAGTCAGGTGGTGGAATGGTTTCTGGAAACAGGTTGATGGGGCAGTCATAGGGCCGATGCAGCAAACTGTTACAGATGCAGCAAAATGCATGTGGATCCATTGTGTAAGGTGAACTGATTTGGCTTGGGGATGCTCCTAAGGATATTTTCTAAGTGGCCCCCTTGATCTTCATCCTTTAACCCCTATACAACAAACTGGACTCCACTGCAGGGGAACCACCAAGCTGCTACCTCTTGGAGTAATCTTCGCTCAAGTGACTGCTGACCCACAGGGGTTAAAAGTCACTGGTGTGGAGCACTAGGGGGTCAGACAAAACCACAGTCAGGGAAAGCAGAGCTACTCAGGTGGCAAGGCCTGCTGGAAGGGAGGCCAGCGAGTCTGAGCCACAGGAACCCTGGAGTGGGGTTGCAGGTAAGAAGATTGGCGGCAATACCTGCAGAGGAGAATAGAGAGCAGATCCGGGCACAGGACGCCACCATAACAAGCACTAAACTTACCAGGATGTAAGTAGATTGGGCTGTTCTAATTCCTAATATCTCTGGCTGAGTATTGTTTTTTATCTTTCCCCCCAAAATAAAATAATAAGTCATTTAATAAATTATGTGTACAGTGCTTCCTAAAAAAAAAACTACTACTTGTCCTACAAAATTCAAGGTCTCATATAGCTGAAAGGAAGAAAGAATAAAAAAGCTATGACCATGGAATGCAGAGTGGGGGAAAATGTTATTGGTCCTTGTGACAGGACCAGGGGGAAAGCAGTACAAGGAGTCTACATTTCACCTAGGTTCCTGTCTTATACATTCTAAATAGCAGCCAGGGAATTGAAGCAGCAGGGAAAACTGTTTTCTGTCTGTATGGGTTTTATAAAAAAAAACCTGGTTAGAAGGACCTGGCTACTTGGAGCAAGGAGAGTTGGGTGGGTCCTTGCTCCAATTAGCCACTCCAGGTACAGTATTTGTGGTTACTGTGGCTAATCACCTGAAAACCTGGGTGTGCTATAAAAGTGCAGATAGCTTACTAGTTGGGACCTCTGCTCCTGGGAAAACTCAAATGTGAGTAAACAGAAAACTGCCTGTTTTGGTTCACGGTGTTGGGTACAAGACTCAGTTTCCTTAGTTAGGAATTGCTTTATGTCTAGAGGTAGCGGCCAGACGGCCAGGGTTTTCTTTTGTTTTCTGCTGTTTTGTTTAATACTTTTGTGTGCAAAAGCCTAATAAAACTGTCTGAGACCAGTTGCACCATACTTGCTTGGACTGGACTGTATTTTGTGTGCCATCAGCGCCCGTCCATCCCAGGAGACAGTGATCCCGCAAGCTAATCCCGTTACAGTCCTTAACCCCTTCCCGACCGGCGCCGTACATGTACGGAGCTCGGGTGGTGCGGGGACATGACGCCCGCTCGCGGGTGCGGCGGGCGTCATGGCCGGCAAGTCTCTGCTGTTTCTAACAGCAGAGACTTGCCGCTTCTCACCTCCGTCGGCGGCGACTTCCAGGGCCTTACTGATGCCGTGATCACGTGATCACGGCATCAGGATGCGTCTGAACCCGGAAGCCTACGCTTCTGGGTGGTGTACAGACGCCCCGATTGGCCAATCGGGGTGTCTGTACACCATATGAAAACTGTAATCCTCGCTGGTGAGGATTACAGTTTTCAAACTGCAATTCTTATTCTGGCCACTAGATGGCAGGCCAGGATAAGAAATGAGCAATTCATGAATTTAACTGCATCTAGTAAATCCATGATTGCTCATAAAGAAAAAAAAAACAAAACACAATAGATCAGCTGATATTTGAGCTTTAAAATAATCACAGAAAAATAAAAAAAATGTTAAAAATATATAAAAAATAAAAAAGATATAAAAGTTCAAATCACCCCCCTTTCCCTATAAGTAAAAAATAAATACCTAAATAACAATAAATATAGACATCATGGGTATCACCGTGACCAAAAAGGCCCGTACTTTTAAAATATTAAAAAAAAATTTCAATACGGCAAATTGTGTGGCGGAAAAAAGCGTCCAAATGGCGATTCGCCGTTTTTTGTCGCTTTTTTTTTTCTAAAAAAAATTAAATAAAAAGTGATCAAAAAGTCATACACACCCCAGAATGGTATCAATAAAAACTTCAGACCGCCCCGCAAAAAATGAGCCCCCATACAGCTCTGTACACATAAATACCAAAAAGTTATAGGGGTCAAGATATGACAAGGAAAAAAAAAAGGGCAACTTTCTAATTATTTTATCACCATCTAAACGCAGGAAAAACTATAAATATTAGGTATTGCCGGATTCGTACTGACCAGTAGAATGAAAGTAATCGGTCAGTTTTAATGCACATCGAATGCTGTAAATAAGAAACCTGTAGAACTGTAGCGGAATAGCGGTTTTCTTGCAATTTCACCCCATTTGGAATTTTTTTCCCGCTTCCCACTACACCATATGCAATATTAAATGGTGGCGTTGGAAAGTACAACTTGTCCCGCAAAAAACAAGCCCTCATACAGCTATGTGAACAGAAAAATAAAACAGTTATGGCTGTTTGAAGGCAGGGAGCGCAAAACGAAAATGCAGAACCGAAAAAACCTCCGGGGGTGAAAGGGTTAAAGGGGTTGTCCCACAAAAAATATTCTACAGTTTTCAAACCAGCACCTGGATCTGAATACTTTTGTAATTGCATGTAATTAAAAATTTAGCATAGCCACTGAGGTATTCAATAAAATGTATCTGTATAGTGCCACCTGCCGTTTCCTGTTTTCTCTTATTTCTTTGTCTGGCTCACTGAGATGGCTGCACGTGCTCAGTTTTATCCTTCAACTGTCTCCTGAGCTCTGATAGGCTACAGCAGAGAGCTACAGCAGAATTGACACACCCCCTGAGCTGCAGCAGAGAAGACACTCCCCTTGAGCTGTCAGCTTGATATAAATCTAGCAGAGCAATGAATGTGGAGATCTGGGGATCCATGTGAGGTACACGGCTGGTTCTAGCTTTCTTAGAAACAGATTGTCATTTACTATAGGATGTCTAATTTTTATTTTTTACATTATTAATGGGATTATCCCTTTAAAGAGGACATTTCACCACTTCTGACAATTGTGGAGCATCTATTCTTATGGCTCTATGTTGTGCCAGTACTTTATTATTTCTACTAGATGTTCTGAATGAATTGCTATGAGTCTGCAGTAGAGGGTACAGAGGGGTGGTAACCAGTTGGGGGGTGTCCCTGCACAGACTCACTCTATCCAATCAGTGCTGCCATTTTCAGACTGTTCAGGTACACACCTCCAACTGGTTACCACCCCTCTGTATCCTTACTGCAGACTGCTATCAATTCATTTATAACTTCTAGTAGAAATAATAAAGGAATGGCACAACATAGAGACATAAGAATAGATCTTCCAGAATTGTTATTACATGGGGAATGGATTAAGCTATTAAAACAGACATGTCAGGAGTGGTGACAGATCCTATTTAAGGCCTACATTATGTCACTAGGGGGTTAAAAAGGTAAAAGTGCATTTGTGCCATCAGAGCTGTGTGCCAGCTATATTTATTTCAGACATAAATTCTAAATCTTTTTTTTGCAATGTTAACCCTTTTAACTGCCCATTGTAAATTTATGCCAGGAATTGGGTATTTAAATATGAACCCGCTGGTGAGCGGGTGCTATAGCCGCCAGGTGCCTGCTGTTTTAAACAGCAGACAGCTGGGGCTAATATGGGGCAGGGCTCCATAGGGGTCTAGGGCAGGGCTCCATAGGAACATAGGTGAAATTCTCATGGACTCCAATGCTAACACATTGGAGTAAAGAAACAAAAAAAAAGTTTTAAAAAAATATTTAACAAAAAATATATAAAAATTCAAATCACTTCCCCTTTTCTCAAAATTAAAATTAACAATCAAAAAAATAAACTTCATAGGTGCCCCCGTCTTAAAAAAAAGCCCATACTAATTAACCCCTTCAGCAAAAGCCAGTTTGGACTAAATGCTGAAGCCCCATTTTTCAAATCTGACGTTTCACTTTATGTGGTAATAACTTTGGAATGCTTTTACTGAGCCAAGTGATTCTGAGAGTGTTTTCTCATGACACTTCGCAGTGGTGAGTTTGAGTCGATGTGTTTTACCTTTATATATGAAAAAATCCAAAATTTACAGAAGATTTGGCAATTTTCTAAATTTGACTTTCTCTGCTTTTAAGTGTTTAGTGATTCCTTACAAAATAGTTATTAATTAAAGAGGTTTTCCGGGAGTTAACCACTGATGACCTATCCTCAGGATAGCACCTCTGCTACTGCAGAATATAATACACAGCTCAGCTGCTGCTAAACCTCATTGTACATACCTCAGCTGCTGCAAAACCTCGTTTTTCTCTCTCAGTTTCATGCAAGACAGTTTTCCCGCGGACAGGTGTGTGTGGGGGCTTAAATCACACACATAACAAAAAACAATAATAATCCCCACTCAGTGACTTAAGTATCATTCACATGTCCGTGCTCAAATCCATGAAAAAGTGGTCAGTGATGCCTCTGTGAAGGATCCGTGTGTGGTCCATGTGTGCCTTTTTTTCTGTCTTTGTGTCATCCATTTTCACGGATACTGTGCATGTGAAAAATAATTTTCAAAGCATCTCTGTCTAATGATCTGTGAAACACACGGATCCATAGAATATGGGTAGTTTTTACTGACCCACAGACTTTAATGGCCATGATGGATCTGTGAACAAAGACAAAATAGAGCATACTTCTGTCCTGAAATCGTGGATCTGCGGACTGTGGTAAAACTAAGCCAGTTTTTCTTTACAACAGTTTGATAAATCTCCCCTTCTCTCTTTCCTTTTTTCTCAGTCCTGCAAAGATCACTCTTATGATGTCTCCGGACCACAACTTGTTTGTGCATAATTGAACACCTCTATTTAGTATTAATGCCTCCTTTTATGCTCCTATTTAGTAATGTGCGCTCCCACTTTTGCGAACTTGTACTTAGGGAGCTGGGAACGAGAAGTGATGTCGGATGAATCTCTGGAACAATGGACGTCGTCGATTATTATCTGGTTGAGATTCATCGACGACGTCCTGATCCTGTGGAGGGGGGATGAGATGTCTTTTGCCGCATTTGTGGAGAGGCTCAATCGTAATGAATGGGGGTTGTATTTTACGTCAGAAATACACCCATCATGTATTACGTTTCTGGATTTGACGGTTTTCAAGCACACGGACGGTACTCTGGGTACTAGGCTATTTAGGAAAGAGACAGCAACAAATAGTCTTCTCAGTTGGGGGAGTTATCATCCCCCCCCACTAAAGAGGGGGATCCCCAAGGGTCAGTATTTGCGCGTAAGGCGCAACTGCTCTGACCTTGGGGATTTTAGAACGGCTGCAAATGAGCTCCAACTGAGGTTTAAGAGACGGGGGTACCCACATGGTGTTCTCACACAGGCTTACCATCATGCCTTGGGATGTGACAGAACACCCCTGTTGAACCCCAGACAACGAGAGGGGAAGTCTGGGGTATTCAGGATTATTGGCAATTTTGATACTGCCCATAAAAAAGTCAAAGAGGTGTTGTCAGAGTTCTGGGGCATCCTCAAAACGGACCCGGATGTGGGTCATTTAGTGGGGGACCAACCGTCGATTACCTACCGTCGTGGCTGTAACATCAGAGACCGCCTTGTACACAGCTTTCATCAACCAATGCCGCGACCTTCTAATTGGTTGTCCAATCCACCCAAAGGGACCTTCAAATGTGGCAATTGTATTGCGTGTAATTCCATCAAGAAAGGCAGTAGTTTCACTAGCGCCACTACAGGCAGGTCATATGATATTAGAACGTTCATTAACTGCAAAACAATGGCACTAGTGTATTTGGCTACATGTACATGTGGCATTCAGTATGTGGGTAAGACCATTCGTGAATTTAGAAGGAGGATTGGGGAGCACCTAGGGGACATCCGGAAAGGTGCGGATACCCCAATCGCTCGCCACATAAATGAATTCCATGCATCGGATGGTACCACATTTCAGTTCCAGGGCATTGAAGTCATTAAGCCATCCCCGAGAGGTGGGGATTTGGATAGACGACTTCTACAGAAAGAGTCGCAGTGGACATTTAGATTGGGAACATTGCGCCCTGATGGGCTGAATGACCACATTTCATATATATGTTTTATTTGAGTGGAGGAATTTAAGAGGTGACGGAGGGCAGACATCCCCCCTATCCTCTGGTGCTGATCCATATCAGCCTGTCACATCGAGGTATTTTCTGATATAGGTTTCCGTACATTTTGATTGTTCTGTATTTGTGTGTCAGGTTGTACTGACATGAGGCCCTATGTTGGCCAGATTATAATAACTGTGTCTGTGATTTTTTGATCCTTTATCATTACTTGGTATAGTTAGCGTGGGCTATTAGGTTAAGTTTAGGTAGTTTATGACATTTTGTGGCGATTATAAACTATGTAGAGCTGCATGTTCAAGCCATATAATTGTAATGTTATTGCCTTCATGTTGTAATGTTTATGACAATTCTAAAGGCCGCCGATTGGTCCCACCAATATGTGTTCATGTGGTGAGAGCACATGATGATTTCCTGCAGCCAAACATTGAGTCAGCGCTCGTCTGCAGACTATTGCACGCGTGCGTATTATTGCACTGCCGGAGGCTGGAGGAGCAGCTGATTGGTTGTGGGCGGGTAAGAGGGGTGTTCATGTAGTGAGAGCACATGATGATCTCCTGCAGCCAAACATTGAGTCAGCGCTCGTCTGCAGAGTATTGCACGCGTGCAGACTATTGCACTGCCGGAGGCTGGACGAGCAGCTGATTGGTTGTGGGCAGGTAAGAGGGGTGGAGAATTACCCTCTTATACGAGGTACCTCGCCGGCCGTGTCACGGCCCGAACTAGTGCCGGAGGTGCCGCCACAGAGAGAGGTGGCGTGCGCCGTCCTTATATGTTTGTTTGTCTGTTATCAACAATTGGCAGTACTAATTTTGCTCTATTGCTCCTGATGAGGGTGTTATTAGATCACCCAGAAACGCGTTGAGTTATATTTTGAAGTAAGCCATATTTATACAGGCACTATTAGTCAACCGGATAGGAGGCAGGCAGTGAGAGGTCCTGCTTTCCAACAGAGAAAGTTCGGTAGACGGGATAGAGTTATATTTCGTGAGTGAAGTAAGCCATATTTATACAGGCACTATTAGTCAACCGGATAGGAGGCAGGTAGTGAGAGGTCCTGCTTTCCAATAGAGAAAGTTCGGTAGACGGGATACTGACTATATTTTGGCCATTTTTGAGCAACTAGTGGTGTGCAGGGAGACCTCCACATCAGGCTGGGGCCTATTTGCTATAAGACCCTTTATGTAGAAGGGCGCATGTATCTACCCTATTTTATCCAATATTTATAATAAAGTTTTTTTTGTTTTTGATGTTTTAGCGCCCGATAGTACTGTGAGATTTTATTTAGTAATCATCCCCAAGTAGGCCCAAGTAGATATAATGTTCCCAAAAGTGCCCTATGTACATATAATGCCCCCCAGTAGCAGCCTCTTTACATATAATGTTCACCAGTAGGGTCTTCTTTACATAAAGTGCCCCCTAGTTGTGGCCTCTTTAACCACTTCCGGTCCACCTATAGGATATAAACGTCCGGGAAGTGGTTAAGTATCTCTGAATGGACGTTTCTGAACGTCCATTCCGAGATAGCAGCTGGGTACCCCAAAGAGAAGGCAGGGACCGTTCCCAGGGGTCCCTGCCGTCTAGATCGCTGTATACACAGCGCTCACCGAGCGCTGTGTATACAGATCAGGAAGTGCTATTGCGCTTCCTGTTCCGGCCCGGCGGTCACATGATCGCCGGGGCCGAGAGAGTGCAGGAGCTGCCGGGTCTCTCATAGACCCGATCAGCCCTGCACTGAGGTTGTACAGCATAGTAAAAATATCACATGATCTACCCCATCAAGTGAACGGTGTAAAAAAAAAATATAGAAAACTAAACTAAACTGCTTTTTTTGTGACTTAACCTCCAAACTGCAGAATCGAGGTAATAAATATTGAGTTTTGTTTTGTTGTTAAACCTTGATGTGTTAAGGGAAAAAATGATTAAAATGGAAAATCTTCAAAAAAAGTGAAATTTTGAAATTTCACATCTATTTTGCTTTAATTCCTGTGGAATACTTAAAGGGTTAACAACATTTCTAAAACCAATTTTAAATAGTTTGATGGGTGTAGTTTCTAAAATGGGGTAATTTGTGGGTGGTTTCTATTATGTAAGCCTCACAAACTGACTTCAGAACTGAACTGATCCTTAAAAAAGTTGATTTTGCAAATTTGCAAAAATTGCGTCTAAAATTCTAAACCTTCTACATAGTAACATAGTTTGTAAGGCCGAAAAAGACATCTGTCCATCCAGTTCGGCCTGTTTTCCTACAAGTTGATCCAGAGGAAGGCAAAAAAACCCCTGTGAGGTAGAAGCCAATTTTCCTCACTTTAGGGGGAAAAATTCCTTCCGACTCCAATCAGGCAATCAGAATAACTCCCTGGATCAACGACCCCTCTCTAGTAACTATAACCTGTAATACCTTCCAGAAATACATCCAGGCCCTTCTTGAACTCTTTTAGTGAACTTAGCATCACCACCTCCTCAGGCAGAGAGTTCCATAGTCTCACTGCTCTTACCGTAAAGAATCCTCTTCTATGTTTATGTACAAACCTTCTTTCCTCCAGACGCAGAGGATGTCCCCTCGTCACAGTCACAGTCCTCGGGATAAATAGATGATGGGAGAGATCTCTGTACTGACCCCTGATATATTTATACATAGTTATTAGATCTCCCCTCAGTCATCTTTTTTCTAAAGTGAATAACCCTAATTTTGATAATCTTTCTGGGTACTGTAGTCCACCCATTCCAGTTATTACTTTAGTTGCCCTCCTCTGAACCCTCTCCAGCTCTGCTATGTCTGCCTTGTTCACAGGAGCCCAGAACTGTACACAGTACTCCATGTGTGGTCTGACTAGTGATTTGTAAAGTGGCAGGACTATGTTCTCATCACGGGCATCTATGCAACCCATTATCTTATTGGCCTTGGCAGCAGCTGTCTGGCACTGGCTTCTACAGCTTAGTTTACTGTTCACTAAAATTCCTAGGTCCTTTTCCATGTCAGAGTTACCCAGTGCTTTACCATTTAGTATGTACTGGTGACTTGCATTATTCCTTCCCATATGCATAACCTTACATTTGTCAGTGTTAAACCTCATCTGCCACTTTTCTGATTAAGCCTCCAGTCTATCCAGATCCTGCTGTAGCAGTGCACTGTCCTCCTCTGTGTCAATTACTTTACACAGTTTAGTGTCATCTGCAAAAATTGATATTTTACTATGCAAACCTTCTACAATATCATTAATAAATATATTGAAGAGAATAGGACCCAATACAGACCCCTGTGGTAACCCACTAGTGACAGTGACCGAATCTGAGTATCTACCGTTAATAACCACCCTGTTTTCGATCACTGAGCCAGTTACTTACCCACATACAGACATTTTCTCCCAGGCCAAGCATTCTCATTTTGTATACTAACCTTTTATGTGGTACCGTGTCAAACGTTTTGGAGAAGTCCAAATATACGACATCCATTGAGTCGCCGCGGTCAAGTCTAGAACTTACCTCTTCATAGAAACTGATTAAATTGGTTTGACATGACCAATCCCTCATGAAGCCATGCTGATACGGAGTTATTTGCTTATTTTCATTGAGGTACTCCAAGATAGCATCTCTCAGAAAACCTTCAAACAGTTTACCCACAACAGAAGTTAAACTTACCGGCCTATAGTTTCCAGGCTCTGTTTTTGGACCCTTTTTGAATATTGGCACCACATTTGCTATGTGCCAATCCTTTGGAACACTCCCCGTCAGTATAGAGTCCTTAAATATCAGAAATAAGGGTCTGTCGATGACATTACTTAATTCTCTTAGGATACGGGGGTGTACGCCATCCGGTCCTGGTGATTTGTCTATTTTAATATTTTTAAGACGTTGCTGTACCTCTTCCTGGGTCAGACAGGGCACTTTTAAAGGGGAATTTACTTTTATACTCTGCATTTCATCTGACAGTTTATTTTCCTCAGTGAATACAGTGGAGAAAAAGTTATTTAGTAGCTTCGCTTTCTCCTCATCGCTCTCTGCAACTCCCCCCTCATTACTCTGTAAGGGGCCAACACCTTCAGGTTTATACTTTTTAGTATTTATATAATTGAAGAACATTTTAGGGTTAGTTTTACTCTCTTTGGCGATTAATCTCTCGGTCTCTAGTTTGGCTGCTTTTATTTGTCTTTTACATATTCTATTTTTTTCCTTATAGTTTTTCAATGCTTCCTCGCTCTCCTCCTGTTTTAGTGATTTAAATGCTTTTTGTTTGTCATGTATTGCTTTCTTTACAGCTCTATTTATCCACATTGTTTTTTTCTTGTTCCTTAACCTTTTATTCCCATAAGGTATGTACCTCTCACAATTAGATATTAGGATGCTTTTAAAAATATCCCATTTTGTGGCTGTATTTTTATTTTTGAGGACTTTGTCCCAGTTAGTTAGGCCTATGGCCTCTCTTAGTTGGCTAAATTTAGCTTTTTTGAAGTTTGGTATTTTTGTTCCTCCCTGAAGAAACACTCTTTTGAATGACAGTTGGAATGTTATTATGTTATGATCACTGTTTCCCAGGTGTCCCCCAACCTGCACATCTGTTATTCTGTCAGGTCTATTGGTTAATACTAAGTCCAGTATGGCCGTCCCTCTAGTCGGGTCCTGAACCAGTTGGGAAAGGTAATTGTCTTTGGTTATTGCCAAGAACCTGTTTCCTTTATGAGATATACAGGTTTCAGTTTCCCAGTCTATATCTGGGTAGTTGAAGTCCCCCATAATAACAACCTCATTATGATTTGCCGCCTCGTCTATTTAATTTAGAAGTAGATTTTCTGTGGACTCTGGTATATTAGGTGGTTTATAATAAACCCCTATTAGTATTTTATTATTGTTTTTGGCTCCATTTATTTCTACCCACAGTGACTCCACATCTTCATGTCCCTCACTTATATCTTCCAATATACTGCCCTAAAAAATAAAATGACACTACCAAAATGATGCCAACATAAAGTAGACATATGGGGAATGTAAATTATGGGGTATCACTATCTGTCTTAAAAGCAGACAGATTCAAATTTAGAAAACTTTTGATTTTTTTATAAATAAAATTAAAACATATTGACTCAAATTTACCATTAACTTGAACTACAATGTGTCACGAGAAAACAATCTCAGAATCGCTTGGATAAGTAAAAGCGTTCCAAAGTTGTTACCACATGAAGTGACGCATATCAGATTTGCAAAATTAGGCCTGGTGAGGAAGGAGGTAAATGGCCCAGATATGAAGTGGTTAAATTCAGTGCCCCTTTTAATATAGAGATCCCCAGTAATGGCCTCTTTAAACATAGTGCCCCCAAGAACTGGTCTCTTTAAATATGCCTCCCCCCCAATAGTGCCTTTTTACATATAGTGGAGTCCCTCCCCTCCCCCTTTAAATAATGCATCAACCCTTCCTCAGCAGTGCCCCCAGCATTGTTTATAAACCAAATAAAAAGAACAAAATACTCACCTCACTCCAGCTGTCTGCAATGCAGTCCTCTGTCAGCCTGCTGTCCATTCAGAGTCCGAGTCAATAGTGACCGCAGCATCTGAGAGGTTAAATGACTGGGAGCTGAGTACACATTGGATTGCTGGCAGCTAAAAGGTCTAAGCTAAAATAGTCAATCTATACTTAACTACAAGATATCAGCCTGCTGCTGCAGTCACTGAAGAAGCTTATGTACCTAGAGAAGATGTTGATCACAAGGGGATTGCATACAATTACGTAGAAATCTTCTATATGTGCTGAGGACTTTTTACTGAGAAAGTGATCATAGAAAAAGACCGACATCTGATAGGACATTTCCTATTTTATCATAAAAGGGTTAGATAATAAATAACTGCAGGTCAACATAAAAATGGTGCTTAGAATGTATTATGGGTATGGGGGAGTAATACCCAAGATGGAATGAGCAGGTTAGTAGCAGGGGTTGTCTCACTTCAGCAAATTGCATTTATCATGTAGAGAAAGTTAACACAAGGCACTTACCAATGTATTGTGATTGTCCATATTGCCTCCTTTGCTGGCTTAATTAATTTTTCCATCACATTATTAAATCTGCATTTCCAGGGGTTACGACCACCCTGCAATCCAGAAGCTGTGGTAGTGCTTGCATTGTCACGAACGTTCCTGCATCAGGTTGCAGGCGTTCGGCTAGGCTTTTAAAAGTGACATAATTTGACATGTTTTCCTCTTGGTTTGGTTGCTGTTTACCACACCCCTTCCCCTCAGCTGTTGTGGGTGTGGTGATTATCTTTCCCCTATTTATCCCTTCCTCTCCCAGTATTCCTTGCGGTTTATACTTTCTGCTTACTTAGTTGTTTGTTGTGTTGTTCTCGGCTTAGATCCGGTTGCTGCAATATCTGCATTAAGATAAGTGTCATTTTCCCTATTGTGTTTATCCTACTTTTTCCTGTTGTGGTTTTGCCTTCTGGAGTCTCCTGTTCGTCCGTCCTCTTGGAGGAACGGGTTGACTCTTTCCTCTGTCACTAGCTGCAGGGTTCTATAGGGTGAGTTTGTGATTAGGTTCCTGTGTATGAACTCTGCTACCACTAAGGCCTGTTCATACTGGTAGTCAGTTAGGGCCTAGTTTTAGGGTTTCGTGCAGGAGGTCACCGTTTCCCTTGTTTGGTCTTTTCCCTTCCCTCTTACACTTGGTGTGCCTATTCCCTCCACACCAGAGCGTGAAAGTATAAACCGCCAAACAAAAATTAATGTCATTTTTGTGCTGACATAGATGCTATTGCTGCGCTTGCTGAACGGCTGCAGGGACTGAGCTTGGAGGTGGCTGACATCCGCAACCAGATTCAGAGACCACAGGCTGGTGATTCTGGGGGTGCTGGGTGTCAGGTCTGTTTGCAGCCTAAGGTCACCCTCCCGGATAGATTTTCTGGGGGACGTGATAATTTTATTCTTTTCAGGGAGGCATGCAAATTGTATTTCAGACTGCGTCCACATTCTTCTGGTAATCAGGAACAGAAGGTTGGTGTGGTCATCTCGCTGCTTAAAGGAGATGCGCAGTCATGGGGCTTTTCTCTGCCGACCGTATTGCAGTCTCTCTGGTCGGTAGATTAATTTTTCAAGGCTTTAGGGATTATCTATGATGACCTGGATCGTATCTCCTTGGCCGAGACCCAGATACGTAACCTTCAACAGGGTGAGCGCTCATTTGAGATCTATTGCTCTGAGTTCCAGAGGTGGGCGACCAATACTGAATGGAACATTCCGGCTCTACGTAGCCAATTCTCTCAAGGTTTATCAGAAAGGCTGAAGGACGCTTTGGCCTTTCATGAAACCCCTGTGTCTTTGGAAGCCCCTATGTCTCTTGCTGTACGCATGGATAGGCACCTGAGAGCAATCTAGGGGCCCCCGCTCCCAGGACGTACTATCACGTAGTGTACTGTCTTCCTATGACACTTTGGGTGAAAATTCCCCTAGGTTGATATCAGGGGACGAACCTATACAGTTAGGGGGAGCTACTCCTGTTTCCACTCTTAAGCATTTTGGTAATAAAAAGGGTGTGTGTTTTTTCTGTGGTCAGAAAGCACACTTTATCAATGTGTGTCCATGCATTCAATCTCTAAAAGAGAGAAAAGAAAAGGGGGTGTTGAATTCTCATCTCACTCTTGGTGGTGTGGGTAGAGAAACTGAAAATGTGCATTTGTCTTCATCCTGTAGTACCCGTTTTCTCCTGACTGCCGAGGTGGCGCTAGAGTCAAAGGTTGTGAGAATTGAGGTGTTTATTGACAGCGGGGCAGGGGTGAACTTGATTTATGCTCAGTTTGTACGTATGCATGGATTTTCTCTGAGTACATTGGAAAAGAATATTTCTGTGTTTGCCATTGATTCTGCATCTCTATCTCAGAAGTGTTTGTCTCAGATGGTGCATGATATCAAATTAAGAGTGGGTGAATTTCATCAGGAGCTTATTTCATGTTTTGTGTTGGAAGGTCTTCCTGCTCCTGTGGTTCTGGGTTTACTGTGGTTAAGCAAACATAATCCGACCATTGACTGGCATACTAGACAAATTGTGGATTGGGGCGATTATTGTGTTGACAATTGCCTTAATAAATCTTTTTCTGCTTTAACCACTAAGACTCTTCCTTATTTTATATTGGATTTCTCTGATGTATTTTCTGAAGGTGGATGTCGGGATTTGCCCCCTCACCGGGAATAGGATTGTCCTATCAATCTTATCCCTGAAGCAAAATTGCCCAAATCTAGTCTGTATAACCTTTCTAGACCTGATAGAACGACCATGAAGGAATATATTGCTGAGAGTTTGGCTAAAGGACATATTAGACCTTCCAAATCTCCTGTGGCAGCTGGGTTTTTCTTTGTTAAGAAAAAGGACGGAACTCTTAGGCCATGTCTGGATTTCCGTGAACTCAATAGGATTACTGTCCGTGACCCATACCCCCTTCCTTTGATTCCTGACTTGTTTAACCAGATTGTTGATGCCAAGGTTTTCTCCAAGTTGGACTTAAGGGGGGCATATAATCTGGTCAGGATCAAGGAAGGGGATGAATGGAAGATGGCCTTTAACACTCCTGAGGGCCACTTTGAGAACCTGGTCATGCCTTTTGGGTTGACCAATGCTCCTGCTGCCTTCCAGCATTTTGTTAATGAGATTTTTCATCACCTTCTGGGGAGGTTTGTAGTCGTGTATTTGGATGACATACTAATCTATTTTCCAGATATTGTGACACATCAGGATCACGTGAGGCAGGTGTTGCAAATCTTAAGAAATAACAAGTTGTATGCAAAATTTAAGAAATGTGTTTTTGCTGTACATGAGGTGCAATTCTTTGGATACCTGCTTTCATCTTCAGGTTTTCGTATGGATCCAGAGAAAGTCCGTGTTGTTCTGGAATGGGACCGACCTGAAAATCTGAAGGCTCTTATGCGATTTTTGGGTTCACCAACTATTACCAAAAATTTATTAAGAAACTATTCGACAATAGTTAAACCCTTAACTGACATGACTAAGAAAGGGACGGATGTCTCAGTGTGGTCTGATGCAGCATTGCAAGCCTTCTCCGCTGTGAAGGAGTGCTTTTCTTCTGCCCCTATATTGGTGCAGCCAGATGTGTCACAACCTTTCATTGTGGAG